>CM029015.1:29418437-29796966 GCA_016801055.1 Panax notoginseng | reverse complement strand
AATTTAAGGGTTTGTTCATGCATTTCTAATCCACACTAACATGCTTGCAAAAGTCAGTATGTATACATGGCATATATGCATATTGTGACAACCCGAGAATTTTGAAATATTTTTAAAATTTTAATTAATTGAATTAAGGTTCAAAATTAGAACCTAGACAGAAAATAAATGTATGTGTTTCATATTTTTAAGAAAGAATTTTGAGGATTTCAAAATTTTGTGAAGGATTTAGGTGAATTATTCAGGATTAAGGGAATAAGCGTTTATGTTCTGTGTATATGTGTACAGTATGTGGTTAAGGGTCAAGGGTTGACCAGATAAACGATATCTGTAACAAACCCTAAGTATATATTAAGAACGTCAACGTTCAGTTAGAAAACCCTAGCGATTAATAAGAAACCTTAGAAACCGGTTCTGGAAAGCCTAATTTCAGTTTCGGGAATTCAAAACCCTAATTCGGTATATAAAATCCTAAATTGGGAACTTAATGGCGCAAGTGTAAATAATTATAAGATTATTTAGGGTAAAGCTTAAGTAATTAGCAAACCCTAATCTAATTACGGAAATCTAATTTCTAAAATAGAAAATTAATTTTCTATTAGAAAACCTAATTCTGGGTTTTTAAACCCTTAATGAACAATTTTGACCGTTATTGCTAAATTAGCGATTCTAATTAGGAAATATTAATACTAATTTGCAAGATTTAAATGGTGATTAAGAAATTGTAATATAATTAGAAAATCCTAATTATAATTTAGAAATATTAATTTGCTATTTTGAAAACCAAAATTTGGAAATCTTAGAAATTAATTGTAAGTTAAGGGGTTAAACCCTAAATCCTAAAGAGTTCAAACCCTTAACCAAACCCCAACCCTAAAGGTTTGATCAAATGACCAATTTAGAATTAAAATGGTATGCAAAAGACCAAAATGCCCTTTTTTAAAACTTAAGTAAAAAAATAGCAATCTTGGTGACTCACTACTCTACTGTTTATCCCATGTGCCTTAAATCATCCCAAGATCAGATTTGAGGACACATAGCAACAATAGATATATTGAATCATGCCATTTATATTAGATTAAGAGAGAGAAAGCCACTTGACATTTCATTTTTCTCCAAGCCCTTCTCTCTCTAGAAATTCGCGAGTTAGAGTGAGAGAGTGAGGTAAGATGAGCCAAAATCAGTTTATAACTTACAAAGATCAGAATCAGAAGTCAGATTAAGGATCAAAGCATTGAAAGGTATAAGAACCCTAATTCTAGAAATCCTTAAAATTTTGTGTTAATGTTGTTGTTTGTTGTTTAGAATAGTGTTAGAAGATGTCATTTAGTGACCTGGGTTGTTAAAAACAATGCACGAAATAGCGTTTTTCAAAAATCTGGAAAAATAGAAAAAAAATGGCCTGACAGCCGATTGTCAGGCCTTCTAGATCTTTATATGTTTGATGTTTTATGTGTTTACTATTTTTAAACCGTTCTATGTTGTAAGGACTATGATCTAAAACAAGAAGCAAGGCCAGAGCCTTAGTATATTAAGAGATACAAGCGGTCAAACAACGTTGACCAGTCACGAAATAGAGTTTCTGGGCAAACCCAGAATTTCCAGGAACTTTCTGACAAGTTTTATTGGCCTCTGATCATGCAGTATTTTCATTGTTTAGCCATGTTATTGTTTTGGTGTTGTAGTATGACATAAGGACTACACAATCGTGTCCTTAGATCACCTATATCTGCATCAGATTCATAAATAACCTTGGTCAAAGTATCGTTGCCCGCCTGCTTTGTTGAAGTTCTGGAAAACCCAGAATCTTCAAAGGCCGAATTTTCTGACAATGTTTGACCGGCCTGAATCTTGTGATTTTGTTGATAGTAGACTGATATTATGTTATATAATCCTTCCCTGGCATCCCTAGTTCATGACTGAATCAATATAACATACAAACAAAGCCCAGATTGCACGTTATAAGAAGTGGTAGAAGGACACCTCGACTGTTCTTCAATTCTGGAAAACCCAGAAATTGAAGAACAGGTCTGACAACGATTTGGAGGGCTTGTATCTCTTTGATCTGTTGTGTAATGGTCGTGAAACTTGGTTATAATTATAGTATTACACTTATACTACATTCTAGGTTCCATTAGCTTCCTAGAAATCAACACGAACACTGTTTTAATAATAGTCAAACATGGTACCCTGGTAGCTGGCGATGAAGTTCTGGGTTGGCCCAAGAACATCAAAAACACCTATAGCGACGGTTTATTATTATGTATTTTCTGATTTTCCGAAAATTACTTAAAAATTAGAGAAAAATAGATTTTAATTATTAAAAATACATAATAAATTACGAAAAATTATTTTAAAGCCTAAAAATAAGTTTTTAATTATTTTGAGTATATTTCATAAATATTTAATATTTTTGGAATATAAATGGTATTTAATTTATTTAATTATAATATTAAATAAATGATTTAAAAATGATTTTAATACATGAAAAATAATATTATGGTAAAAGAAAATATTTTAAGTTATTTTCAATGACTTTTGATATTTTGTGATGAAATTCATTAATAAATCAATATGAATGACAATTAGTTTATTTAATAAATATATTAAATAAATTATGTAAAAATAGAATTAATGATTTAAAAATCATATAAAAATACTTTAAGTGTTATAAAAATATTTTAAGTTATAAAAAATAACTTTTGATATTTTGTCATGAAAATATTAATATTTTAATATTAATAACAATTATCGGATAATGAATTTAATTGTTTAAAAATCATATAAAGGTGATTTTAAAGTATTAAAAATACTTTGATATATTATAAATATATTATAATATTATGACATGTATTTCATTAATATTTGATAATAAATAAATATTAATGATAAAAGAATTATGTGGTATTTAATTTATTTAAATACGTGTTTAATGATTGAAAATTTATGATAAATGGTAATAATTATTTAAAAATTATTACGAGCTTACGAAAAATATTTCGACTGTTATTAAAATTATTTAAGTTAATTGTTAAGTGTTTAGGTAGAGTTTAATTATAAGATTATTTAGGGTAAAGTTTAAATAATTAGCAAACCCTAATCTAATTACGAAATCTAATTTCTAAAATAGAAAATTAATTTTCTATTAGAAAACCTAATTTTGGGTTTAAAACCCTTAATGAACAATTTTGACCCTAATTGCTAAATTAGCGATTCTAATTAGGAAATATTAATCCTAATTAGCGAGATTTAAATGGTGATTAAGAAATTGTAATATAATTAGAAAATCCTAATTATAATTTAGAAATATTAATTTGCTATTTTGAAAATCGAAATTTGGAAATCTTAAAAATTAATTGCAAGTTAAGGGTTAAACCCTAAATCCTAAAGAGTTCAAACCCTAAACCTAAACCTAAACCCTAAGGGTTTGATCAAATGACCAATTTAGAATTAAAATAGTATGCAAAAAGACCAAAATGCCATTTTCTTAAAATTTAAGCAAAAAATATGACAATCTTGGTGACTCACTACTCTAATGTTTATCCCATGTGCCTTAAATCATCCCAAGATCAGATTTGAGGACACATAGCAACATTAGATACATTGAATCATGCCATTTATATTATATTAAGAGAGAGAAAGCCACTTGACATTTCATTTTTCTCCAAACCCTTCTCTCTCTAGAAATTCGGGAGTTAGAGTGAGAGTGAGGTAAGATGAGCCAAAATCAGTTTATAACTTAGAAAGATCAGAATCAGAAGTCAGATTAAGGATCAAAACATAGAAAGGTATAAGAACCCTAATTTTAGAAATCCTTAAAATTTTGTGTTAATGTTGTTGTTTGTTGTTTAGAACAGTGTTAGAAGATGTCATTTAGTGATCTGGGTTGTTAAACCCCAGATCCATAACATCAAAGTGCACGAAATAGTGTTTTTCAAAAATCTGGGAAAAATAGAAAAAAATGGCCTGACAGCCGAATGTCAGACCCTCTAGATCTTTATATGTTTGATGTTTTATGTGTTTAATGTTTTTAATCCGTTCTATGTTGTAAGGACTATGATCTAAAACAAGAAGCAAGTCCAGAGCTTTAGTATATTAAGAGATACAAGCGGTCAAACAGCGTTGACCAATCACGAAATAGAGTTTCTGGGCAAACCCAGAATTTACAGGAACTTTCTAACAAGTTTTCTTGGCCTCTGATCATTCAGTATTTTCATTGTTTGGCCATGTTATTGTTTTGGTGTTGTAGTATGACATAAGGACTACACAATCATGTCCTTAGATCACCTATATCTACATCAGATTCATAAATAACCTTGGTCAAAGTTTCGTTGACCGTCTGCTTTGTTAAAGTTCTGGAAAACCAAGAATCTTCAAAGGCCGAATTTTCTGACAATGTTTGACCGGCCTGAATCTTGTGATTTTGTTGATAGTACACTGATATTATGCTATATAATCCTTCCCTGGCATCCCTAGTTCATGACTGAATCAATATAAACATACAAACAAAGCCCAGATTGCACGTTATAAGGAGTGGTAGAAGGACACCTCGACTGTTCTTCAATTCTGGAAAACCCAGAAATTGAAGAACAGGTCTGACAACGATTTAGAGGGCTTGTATCTCTCTGATGTGTTGTGTAATGGTCGTGAAACTTGGTTATAATTATAGTATTACACTTATACTACATTCTAGGTTCCATTAGCTTCCTAGAAATCAACACGAACACTATTTTAATCACGGTCAAACATGGTACCTTGGTAGCTGGCGATGAAGTTTTGGGTTGACCCAAGAACATCAAGAACACCTATAGCGACGGGTCTGTCGCTATAGGGCCCTTTAGCGACGGTTTTATTATTATGTATTTTTTGATTTTATGAAAATTACTTAAAAATTAGAGAAAAATAGTTTTTAATTATTAAAAATACATAATAAATTCTGAAAAATTATTTTAAAGCCTAAAAAATAGTTTTTAATTATTTTGAGTATATTTCATAAATATTTAATATTTTTGAAATATAAATGGTATTTAATTTATTTAATTATAATATTAAATAAATGATTTAAAAATAATTTTAATACATAAAAATCATGAAAAATAATATTATGGTAAAAGAAAATATTTTAAGTTATTTTCAATGACTTTTGATATTTTGTGATGAAATTCATTAATAAATCAATATTAATGATAATTAGTTTATTTAATAAATATATTAAATAAATTATGTAAAAATAGAATTAATGATTTAAAAATCATATAAAAATGCTTTAAGTGTTATAAAAATATTTTAAGTTATAAAATATAACTTTTGATATTTTGTCATGAAAATATTAATATTTTAATATTAATAGCAATTATCGGATAATGAATTTAATTGTTTAAAAATCATATAAAGGTGATTTTAAAGTATTAAAAATACTTTGATATATTATAAATATATTATAATATTATGACATGTATTTCATTAATATTTGATAATAAATAAATATTAATGATAAAAGAATTATGTGATTTTAATTTATTTAAATACGTGTTTAATGATTGAAAATTTATGATAAATGGTAATAATTATTTAAAAATTATTACGAGCTTACGAAAAATATTTCGACTGTTATTAAAATTATTTAAGTTAATTGTTAAGTGTTTAGGTAGAGTTTAATTATAAGATTATTTAGGGTAAAGTTTAAATAATTAGCAAACCCTAATCTAATTACGAAATCTAATTTCTAAAATAGAAAATTAATTTTCTATTAGAAAACCTAATTTTGGGTTTAAAACCCTTAATGAACAATTTTGACCCTAATTGCTAAATTAGCGATTCTAATTAGGAAATGTTAATCCTAATTAGCGAGATTTAAATGGTGATTAAGAAATTGTAATATAATTAGAAAATCCTAATTATAATTTAGAAATATTAATTTGCTATTTTGAAAATCGAAATTTGGAAATCTTAAAAATTAATTGCAAGTTAAGGGTTAAACCCTAAATCCTAAAGAGTTCAAACCCTAAACCTAAACCCTAAACCCTAAGGGTTTGATCAAATGACCAATTTAGAATTAAAATAGTATGCAAAAAGACCAAAATGCCCTTTTCTTAAAATTTAAGCAAAAAACATGACAATCTTGGTGACTCACTACTCTAATGTTTATCCCATGTGCCTTAAATCATCCCAAGATCAGATTTGAGGACACATAGCAACATTAGATACATTGAATCATGCCATTTATATTAGATTAAGAGAGAGAAAGCCACTTGACATTTCATTTTTCTCCAAGCCCTTCTCTCTCTAGAAATTCGGGAGTTAGAGTGAGAGTGAGGTAAGATGAGCCAAAATCAGTTTATAACTTAGAAAGATCAGAATCAGAAGTCAGATTAAGGATCAAAACATAGAAAGGTATAAGAACCCTAATTTTAGAAATCCTTAAAATTTTGTGTTAATGTTGTTGTTTGTTGTTTAGAACAGTGTTAGAAGATGTCATTTAGTGATCTGGGTTGTTAAACCCCAGATCCATAACATCAAAGTGCACGAAATAGTGTTTTTCAAAAATCTGGAAAAATAGAAAAAAATGGCCTGACAGCCGAATGTCAGACCCTCTAGATCTTTATATGTTTGATGTTTTATGTGTTTAATGGTTTTAATCCGTTCTATGTTGTAAGGACTATGATCTAAAACAAGAAGCAAGTCCAGAGCCTTAGTATATTAAGAGATACAAGCGGTCAAACAGCGTTGACCAATCACGAAATAGAGTTTCTGGGCAAACCCAGAATTTACAGGAACTTTCTAACAAGTTTTCTTGGCCTCTGATCATTCAGTATTTTCATTGTTTGGCCATGTTATTGTTTTGGTGTTGTAGTATGACATAAGGACTACACAATCATGTCCTTAGATCACCTATATCTACATCAGATTCATAAATAACCTTGGTCAAAGTTTCGTTGACCGTCTGCTTTGTTAAAGTTCTGGAAAACCAAGAATCTTCAAAGGCCGAATTTTCTGACAATGTTTGACCGGCCTGAATCTTGTGATTTTGTTGATAGTACACTGATATTATGCTATATAATCCTTCCCTGGCATCCCTAGTTCATGACTGAATCAATATAACATACAAACAAAGCCCAGATTGCACGTTATAAGGAGTGGTAGAAGGACACCTCGACTGTTCTTCAATTCTGGAAAACCCAGAAATTGAAGAACAGGTCTGACAACGATTTGGAGGGCTTGTATCTCCCTGATGTGTTGTGTAATGGTCGTGAAACTTTGTTATAATTATAGTATTACACTTATACTACATTCTAGGTTCCATTAGCTTCCCAGAAATCAACACGAACACTATTTTAATCACGGTCAAACATGGTACCTTGGTAGCTGGCGTTGAAGTTTTGGGTTGACCCAAGAACATCAAGAACACCTATAGTGACGGGTCTGTCGCTATAGGGCCCTTTAGCGACGGTTTTATTATTATGTATTTTTTGATTTTATGAAAATTTCTTAAAAATTAGAGAAAAATAGTTTTTAATTATTAAAAATACATAATAAATTCTGAAAAATTATTTTAAAGCCTAAAAAATAGTTTTTAATTATTTTGAGTATATTTCGTAAATATTTAATATTTTTGAAATATAATGGTATTTAATTTATTTAATTATAATATTAAATAAATGATTTAAAAATAATTTTAATACATGAAAAATCATGAAAAATAATATTATGGTAAAAGAAAATATTTTAAGTTATTTTCAATGACTTTTGATATTTTGTAATGAAATTCATTAATAAATCAATATTAATGACAATTAGTTTATTTAATAAATATATTAAATAAATTATGGAAAAATGGAATTAATGATTTAAAAATCATATAAAAATGATTTAAGTGTTATAAAAATATTTTAAGTTATAAAATATAACTTTTGATATTTTGTCCTAAAAATATTAATATTTTAATATTAATAGCAATTATCGGATAATGAATTTAATTATTTAAAAATCATATAAAGGTGATTTTAAAGTATTAAAAATACTTTGATATATTATAAATATATTATAATATTATGACATGTATTTCATTAATATTTGATAATAAATAAATATTAATGATAAAAGAATTATGTGGTGTTTAATTTATTTAAATACGTGTTTAATGATTGAAAATTTATGATAAATGGTAATAATTATTTAAAAATTATTACGAGCTTACAAAAAAATATTTCGACTGTTATTAAAATTATTTAAGTTAATTGTTAAGTGTTTAGGCATAGTTTAATTGAACTTAGACTCGATAAAAGTCCGACTAGACCGTCGGGACTTTAGAATTTTGTCGGAGTCAAAGATAGACTGCAATAGTTTGACTTGATACCGAGTCTTATGTGTGTTATAAACTAATAGGGTTATGTGTTATGTGTTTAGGTTATTCTATATTTATATATAGTAATATTATACTATGATGATATTATTCTAATATTGGATATCTATATTACTAATATTCGGTCTTCGGATAAAGCGATATAAATTGCGTAGCGGTAATCAACGGTTTAGGCAAGTTTGTTTTTACTTAACTCTATTAAGAGTTGTTTCATTTGGATAAGCTTATGGTTAATCATTGTTGGTTGCCACGAATTGTACTCTGTACATATTGCATGTATAAGTCAGGTATGAAAGGCTGATCACCTTCATTACCCGTTGGTTCAGATATATTCGTTCATGTTTAATACTTGTTCAGTTAAAAGTTTGTTCGTGCTAGTTCTCAATTATATTGATGAATTATAGCCAGCTTATTGTTCATACTTTTTCAATCATGATATATCGTTATATTATTAAATTTAAACTTGCTGGGCAACTTTCATGCTCACCCTTGCTATATCATGATAAAACATTGCAGATAAGGCGAATGTGTTTGAATACAGGAAAAGAATAATGCCAAGTTCCAGCTTAAGGTTAATGTGCACGATTAATTTTGTAATATTATAGTTGGATAATGAAGTTATGTGTTAAATAAGTTATGAATGTGATTAAGTTAAGGTTACTCGACCTTGGAGAATAGTGTGTAATGTATTGTATAAATAATTTATGTTTATATCTTCCGCAAATAGTAATAGTTGTATATAATGATCGAACTGGACTCGTGGTGATTCAGGACCTCGGATTCGGGCCCCTCACACATATTAAGTTCATTTCTAAGTTCTTAAATTCATTTAAAATCATTCACTTTTGTTATTTATGCGAATCTAGTCTAAACATGCTCACATTAGGTTAACATATCCACATATACATCATACACATGTTCACTTGCTAGCTAAAGTCATAACTACTAGCTCATATGGATCAGATTGCAAAACAGAGGTTTCAATTGAAATCAGCAACCGGCGCAGCTGCGCTGCTCCTCAATACAAATGTGGTGCAGCTGCGCCGTGCCTAGTTCAAGCGCAGAAACAGTAACCTCGGCAACTATTTAGCCCAAACACAAAATTTACTCACGAAATCATTCTCAAACACTTATTTATCAGTTTAAACATGCTTGTAAGGCCATATAACAACTATATGAACATTACTCCCCCATACTAACATCCAATTCCACAAAATAGAGAATTTGAAATTTAAGAACTCAAAACTCTATTTTACAGAAACTGAAATTAGAAAGCTAGTAATGGAATTATACCTCCGAGTTGTGAAAGAACTTGCTCTTAATTGAACTCCTAAGTTCTAAGATCACTTGTATGCTTCTAAATTTCTACTTAGCAAATCTCAAAAAAATTTCAAGCAACATCACTGATAACCATGGCTGCTATTTATAGAAGAATTGTGGACTGGACATTGGTGTTACACAAAGTGGGAATCCATGGTGTAATGAGATGAAACAATGGTTGCTCAAGGGTGGCTCAACCACTCCATACCAACTACCTAGCTAGCAATGATCATCTAGGATTTAGCCTTTTGAAGAATACGTATTATAACTTCCATGAACTGTTCATTGTACTTGTGTCACTCATTTTGGGACAAAGTAAAAACTCAGCAACAAGCTTAGCATTACTCTCATATAGTTACTTTGTTATCCATAAATGGTTTTAATGTCCAAGTGTTACCATATTAGTAATTTAGGGATTAATTATACGCTCACATCATATAGTCCATGTACATTAAACATATGCAAAAATAATACAGTTAAGTATTATTATCCGGGTAGTTCCATAATAAATTCTACTACTCATGTAATCATATAATAACCTTATTATATAATATCTTACTTATTTACGTTAAATAAATAAATTTATTCCTTGATTAATTATCACTTAAAATACTATAGTTTAATATATAGTCACACAATGCCACACTACACTATATAGTATAGTTGTATTGGCACTCATATGCACATAACGATGAATATAATTGTGACGCCCCCAAAATAGGTATACATCACCCATCTTGAGTCGTCAAATACATGGTACAAAATTCAAATACAAACTTAATTATACAACAGTCGTGTATAATACGACTAATCATATGCTGTGAGTTTTAATACAAATAATATCATCTAGACAATATCCACACTCAATTGAGTCCTCATTACATCTATTATCACACTATTTAACAGAATAGTGAGGACTACTAATGATATTATCTGGACCGTCACTCCATTTCTCGATTAGTCCCGGCTACGTTCTCATTTCCTGAAGAGAACAGTGAAAAAAAGGGTGAGCTCAACTAGCCCAGTAAGAAATATTATGACTAAGATAATGCAGAATAAATTATCATTAGTCTTCAACAATGTTAAACTGATACAGTATAACACACATCAAGTTTAACTGCAGCGGAATAAGCAATCCATTAAAAGAATCAAGTAGAGAATAAAATCTACTATCTTTTATGATTTAAAAGGTTTTTCATCACTTTTATCGCTGGGACTCAGCTTAATAAATAATCCACATCATCCTGCACTACGACCAAGGATATTCATTAGTATCACAACCACAAATAATCCATGCACTACGGGCCAATGATATTCGTGTACTCATCAATGTTCATGATCATGCCAACAATTGTCCATCAATACACTACGGGGCAATGAGGACTTTTACCACATCATTTGTAATATTACGGTCATGATTACACCGAATAATCCCTAGTTATAATCATACCAAGTCCATCTATGCACTACATGCCACAGATGACTCTCAACAAAATATAAATAAGAGGATGATGACAATGATATAAGAATTCAATAAAACAAGTTCAAGAATTAATTAATCCAGGAACTAATAACGTCCAAATTGTCAACATGATATTGCTTTGTGCAGTAAAATTCAAGAATGCTTAGAAGAATATTTCCATGAAAATATACTGGATGAAGCGCAAATATCAAGGATATTTCACTAATTTTATGGAGTATAAAAGCCAAAACTTTAATTAACTGAATATAATAAATAATAAAATAACAAAAGAAATTACCAGGCACGCGATAGACCGCACAGACAGGTTATTCCAAAAGAAAAATAAATAATAAAACCAGGTCATGAGTAAACGCACCGACAGGATATTTCGACAGAATAATAAATAATAGAACCTGGTCCGGCGTAAACGCACAGACAAGATATTTCAAGAGAATAATAAAGACGGAACCAAGTCCGGCGTAAAACGCACAGACATGATATTCTAACAGAATAATAAAGAATGTAATAATAGAAGAATTTCACCAAGTATAGGATAGCCCGCGTATACAGGTTATTTCAACAGAATAATAAATAATGGAATAACAGAAGTTCTCTTCATGAATACAAAAAAAATACCCCTTACCGTAAAAGAAACTGAATATAAGAGTAGGGAAGTAGCAGAATACTTTTCTATAGTTTCTTTATAATTTCTCTCTTTAGAGTTTCAGTGAATTCGTAAGAAATAATGAAGGAATGAGCTTCTATTTATAGAAGAATGGACTGCATAGTAACTAATTCATGAATGGTCCAGATTGATTTACTTTTAAACGGGCGGTCCATAATTAAAGTAAAATCTTTTAAATAAAATATAATATATTCCATTTATAATTATATAATAAAACAAAATTTATAATATAAATATATATATATATATATATATATATGTAATAATTGTACTTCCCCCCAATTCCCGTAACAAAATTTTTTTCCTCCCAAGACTTTGTAACTCCATAGGCCCCATTCGTGGGCCCCCACCTTTATTACACTAAAATTTTTTTACTGATTATTTTAAAAAATGGGTAAATGGGGGTCCATAAAATAAGCAAAACTTCATAAAAATCATCTGAATAATTTCAACAATATTTATCACTTTTATTATAATTCACAATATTAATCGACCAGGTTGTTCCCAGGAAAGAGGGGACTTTCGAATAAGGATTTCTCCCTATTGGCGCGCAATTAGGTGACCAAACCTCTCCTTGACAGAACTTATAGACATCGTTAATATTGCAAATAATAATATTCATAACTTTGTCGTCTCAATTATTGATTTAATAATATATAAAATATTAACAATAATTGAATCAAATAACGTGAGATATTATGCAGCAATTACTGTAGCAATAATTGAACAAAACTGAGTGACTTCTCACGTAAGCATCAATAATCAATACCGTTTGCTACTGTGCAACTACACGTATTACTGTACTTTTAACACCGGGTGTTTCAACAGTTAACAGTAAAACTTCCGTCATTATTTTCATAAAGTATTTTTGCCGTTTTCCCAATCCGACAATAATTTCCGTTGTGGGGTCCACCAATGATTGTGCCGTTGTACGAATATTGCCTGTTAAAATGAATATTCCCTGACCAATCGAATATTATATAACAACTTGCGTACTTTGCAAAATTTATAAATATTACCCACAACTATAACATTATATCAAATTTACTCCATAATATTCAAAAATGATATTTATAAAAAATTTATCTTTATTTAAAAAAGTTGGGGTCTTACAACCTCCCCTTCTTATGAAATTTTGCCCTCGAAATTAGGGTACATACCTGGTATGTCGAAGAGGTAAGGATACCTTGATTTTATTTCAAATTCTAACTCCCAAGTTATTTCCTCAACATCGTGGTTTCTCCACAAAATTTTGACTCGAGGTATAACCTTGGAGCGTAGAATATATTCCTTCTTATCCAAGATTTGAACATGAACCTCTTCATACGTCAAATCTTCCGCTATTTCGTCCAGTTCTAACTCAATAATGTGGTTCGGGTCTTCCACATATTTACGTAACATGGATATGTGAAAAATGTTATGAACACTTGACATACTTGGCGGTAAAGAGAGTCTATACGCCACAGTTCCTACTCGATTGAGGATTAAAAATGGGCCAATGAATCGAGGATTAAGCTTTCCTCTCTTTTCAAATCTCGTAACTCCTTTCCATGGAGCAACATGTAACAACACATGATCTCCAATATCGAATTCCACGTCCTTTCGATGAAGATCAGCATAACTCTTTTGTCGATCTTGTGAGGTTTTTATACGTTGTCGAATCGTTTTAATCTTTTTCGTAGTCATACGTACCAACTCTGGTCCCAACAATGTTGCTTCACCCACCTCATCCCAGCATACTGGAGAACGACACTTTCTTCTATACAACGCTTCGAATGGAGCCATGCCAATACTTGCTTGATAACTGTTGTTGTAGAAAAACTCCATCAATGGAAAGAACTTGTCCCAACTTCCTTTAAAATTAAGGACACAGAGTGTTAATAGATCTTCAAGAGTTTGAATAGTCCTCTCCGACTGTCCATCCGTCTGAGGATGATATGCCGAGCTAAACTATAAATCCGTGCCCATAGCTTTTTGCAAACTAACCCAAAATCGTGAAGTGAATCTTGGGTCTCGATCAGACACTATGGATACTGGCATACCATGCAATCTTACAGCCTCGTTTATGTACATACAAGCAAGATGTTCAAGTGCATAAGTTTCTCGTATAGGTAAGAAGTGAGCAGACTTGGTCAATCTATCAACAATGACCCAAATTGCATCTATGCCTTGAGAAACCTTGGGAAGACCAGTAACAAAATCCATGGTAATGTACTCCTACTTCCATTCTGGAATTTCAAGTGGTTGCAATGGACCTTTTGGTACTTGATACTCCGCTTTAACTCGTTGACAAGTTAGACACCTTGAGATAAACAGTGCTATCTCTCTCTTCATATAGCTCCACCAAAATGTATGACGAATATCATGATACATTTTGGTACTCCCAGGATGGATTGCAAATGGTGTGTTGTGCGCCTCCATCATGATTTTATACTTTAAATCAGGGTCGTTAGGAACACAAAGTTTGGAGTTGACTCGAAGTATTCCTTCTTCATCGATTCTTGCTTCCGGCATAGCAACTTCTTGTACTTTCTTTCTCATACACATCAGCTCCAGGTCTGTAGCTTGAGCAACCTTAACTTTATCAATTAAAGTCGGTTCTACTCGTATATTCGTCATCATCACATGGGTCCCTGGAGTTTTTAACTCTATCTCCATCCTTTGCAAGTCACACAAAATGGGCCTTTGTGTTGACAATATTGCAGTCGTACTTGCATATGATCTTCTACTCAATGCGTCAGCTACCACGTTCGCTTTTCTAGGATGGTATTGGATGGTATGATCATAATCTTTCAATAGTTCAAGCCAACGTCGTTGTCGCATGTTAAGTTTCTTTTGAGTGAAGAAGTATTTGAGGCTTTTATATTCCGTAAAGATCTCCACCTTCTCCCCATATAAGTAATGCCACCAAATTTTAAGTGTAAAAACAACAGCTTTTAACTCTAGGTCATGAGTAGGATAATTCCTCTCATATTCTTTGAGTTGTCTTGAGGCATAGGTTATGACTTTTCTATGTTGCATGAGAACACATCCCAACCCTTTGCCCAAAGCATCACTGTAGATGACAAATCCCTCCGAGCCAGATCGTATTGTCAGAACAGGTGCTGAAATGAGTCTCCTCTTGAGATCTTAAAAACTCTTCTCACATTCTTCGCTCCAACCGAACTTTGTATCTTTTCGAGTCAGCTGAGTTAATGGAGTAGCGATTCGAGAAAACCCTTCCATGAATCTCTGATAATAACCAGCTAAACTGAGAAAGCTACGTACTTCGGTCACTGATTTAGGTTGCTCCCAGCTTTGAATAGCTTCAATCTTTGCCGGGTAAACCGATATTCTATGACTTGATACTACGTGCCCAAGGAATGCTACTTCCTCAAGCCAGAACTCACATTTCTTTAACTTGGCATAAAGCTTGTATTCACATAGCTTTTGGAGTGTCAGCCTCAAGTGTTGCTCATGATCTTCACGGCTTTTGGAATAAATAAGGATGTCAACAATAAATACGATCACAAAGTGATCCAAATATTCCTTGAATACTCGGTTCATCATATCTATAAAGGCAGCAGGAGCATTAGTCAATCCAAAGGACATGACTAGGAATTCATAATGCCCGTACCGAGTTCTGAAAGCCGTCTTTGGAATGTCATCTGCTCTAATCTTCAATTGGTGATATCCGGAAAGAAGATCAGTTTTTGAAAAGAATTTGGCTCCTTGCAACTGGTCAAAAAGGTCATCAATACGTGGAAACGGGTACCTATTTTTGACGGTGACACGATTCAACTCCCGATAATCAATACAAAATTGTATACTCCCATATTTCTTCTTCACGAATAAAATAGGAGCACCCCAAGGAGAAGTACTAGGACGAATAAAGCCAATGTCTAACAATTCCTGCAGTTGGGTCTTTAACTCCTGAAGTTCAATAGGAGCCATTCGATATGGGGCTTTGGAAATGGGTTTTGTATCGGGTTCAAGGTCGATACAAAATTCAATTTCACGCTCTGGGGGTAGGCCAGGAAGTTCTTCAGGGAATACGTCAGGAAATTTATTAACAATAGAAATATCATTTAAAACTGACGTATTTTTGTTTAGATCCGTGACATGAGCTAAGAAAGCTTGACATCTGTTTTTCAATAAATGAATAGCTTTATGGCTTGAGATGACCGTGATTGATTTTAATGGTTTGGTCGCTTGAATTCGCATAATAGGTTGATTAGGAATATGAAAGCTAACAACCTTACGAAAAAAATTAATTTTTACATGATGAGTAGTTAACCAATCAATCCCTAGAATCACGTCAAATGCAAGTATTTTCAATGAAATAAGATCGACAGGTAATATGAGGGTACCGATTTGAACCAAACAAGACTTATAAACAGTGGATGTAATGAAAGTTTCTCCCAATGGAGTATCCACAGATAAGTTAAAATCTAATTTCTCCGGAGTCAAATTTAATCATTGAGCGCGAGTAGGAGAAATAAAAGAATGGGTAGAACCGGTATCAAATAAAGTATAGACTTCGCAAGAGTTTATGATAAGCTTACCCGTGATAACCTCATTCGGGTTCCTTGCTTTCTGGGAGGTCACAACAAATGCTCTCCCTTGCACTACCGACTTTGACTTTTCTGGGACAGCCTTTGGTGCCTCCATCCTAGCTGAACTTGTCTTCGGTGAACGACAAAATCGGGCTAAGTGACCTTCTCTTCCACAATTATAACATGCTTTGGACGGCATCACGCAGTTTGGACTGATGTGTCCCTCCCCTCTGCATTTGAAGCATATGATCGGTGGTCGTTCTCCTTCCTTAACAACGGGTGCTGGTGCTGACGTCTTTCCATCCTTGTTGAATCTCCTCTTCCTGAAATGTCCATTTTATTGCTTTGGCCTTGATTACCACCGAAGTGGTTACCATTTCTGGCCTGTTGATTCCCTCCACGCTTATTGTCACCGCTTCGATGATTGCTCTCAGTGGTATTATCATTTTGCCGGCTGCTCTCTTTTGGTTGCGTTGACTCGTTATCGCTCTCCACTAACTGAGCCCTATTCACAATATCTGAATACAAACACAGTTTATGAGAAATAAGATGTTGACGTATCTCCAGCTTCAAACCTCTTAAAAACATCCGCGTCATTCTCTCTTCATTATCAACCAAGTAGGACGCAAACCGGGACAACTCAGCAAACTTAGCTTCGTACTGCGACACGGTCATATTATTCTGCTCCAACTTGATGAACTCTACCTCCTTCATGTGATGAATACTTTTGGGAAAGTACTTATCATTGAACAGTTCTTGAAACTTCTCCCAAGACATCATCAGTGCAGCAGGTTGAGTACGCTTTACCGATTCCCACCAGTAATCTGCCTCTCCTCGCAACATAAAGGTGGTAAAGGGAACCTTTTGCTCCTCGGCTCATCCCAAGACATCAAATATCTTGGTGATCTGCTTTATCCATGTTTTCGCCTTAAGTGGTTTTGGTTCTCCAATAAACTCAGGTGCTCCCAGCTCCTTGAACTGTTTAGCGGTGACCGTCCGAGAGTTTTCAGTGTTTCCACCTATATTTTGGACAGGAGCCGCTCTCGCCTGCTGTTGCATGAATTACATAAAGCCTCTAAACCTTCCATCATTCATCATTTGGTCAGTGTTGTTGTTTGCATGAGGATTATCACCTTCCTGATGCACATTATCCTGATTATTGATATGTGGTGAATCAACGGTCGCTTGTGCTTCATTGCTATTCTCAACATTCTCGGATGTCATTTTCAGGTACTGTCACCAAATAAAAGGTTAATTGACATGTAACATATTATCCCTATATTCTGACCGACCAATTAAATACAAAAAAAAAACTTAGGTAGGTCATACTAGTGAAGGAATTTCCCGTCTCTCCCCTCCTAGTTTTATTCTCACATCTTAGCCAGGGATCATATCCCTAAGCTCTGATACCAACTGTGACGCCCCCAAAATAGGTATACATCACTCATCTTGAGTCGCCAAATACATGGTACAAAATTTAAATACAAACTTAATTATACAACAATCATGTATAATACGACTAATCATATGCTGTGAGTTTTAATACAAATAATATCATCTAGATAATATCCACACTCAATTGAGTCCTCATTACATCTATTATAACACTATTTAACAAAATAGTGAGAACTACTAATGATATTATCTGGACCATCACTCCGTTTCCCGACTAGTCCCGGCTACGTTCTCATTTCCTGAAGAGAACAATGAAAGAAAGGGTGAGCTCAACTAGCCCAGTAAGAAATATTATGACTAAGATAATGCAGAATAAATTATCATTAGCCTTCAACAGTGTTAAACTGATACAATATAGCACACATCAAGTTTAACTGCAGCGAAATAAGCAATCCATTAAAAGAATCAAGTAGAGAATAAAATCTACTATCTTTTATGATTTAAAAGGTTTTTCATCACTTTTATTGCTGGGACTCAGCTTAATAAATAATCCACATCATCCCTGCACTACGACGAAGGATATTCATTAGTATCACAACCACAAATAATCCATGCACTACGGGCTAAGGATATTCGTGTATTCATCAATGGTCATGATCTTGCCAACAATTGTCCATCAATGCACTACGGGCTAATGAGGACTTTTACCACATCATTTGTAACATTACGGTCATGACTATACCGAATAATTCCTGGTTATAATCACACCAAGTCCATCTATGCACTACATGCCACAGATGACTCTCAACAAAATATAAACATGAGGATGATGACAATGATATAAGAATTCAATAAAACAAGTTCAAGAATTAATTAATCCAGGAACTAATAATGTCCAAATTGTCAACATGATACTGCTTTGTACAGTAAAATTCAAGAATGCTCAGAAGAATATTTCCATGAAAATATACTGGATGAAGCGTAAATATCAAGGATATTCCACTAATTTCATGGAGTATAAAAGCCAAAACTTTAATCAACTGAGTATAATAAATAATGGAATAACAAAAGAAATCACCTGGCATGCAATAGACCGCACAGACAGGTTATTCCAACAGAAAAATAAATAATGGAACCAGGTCATGCGTAAACGCACCGACAGGATATTCTGACAGAGTAATAAATAATGGAACCAGGTCCGGCGTAAACGCACAGACAGGATATTCCAATAGAATAATAAAGACGGAACCAGGTCCGACGTAAAACGCACAGACAGGATATTCTAACAGAATAATAAAGAATGTAATAACAGAAGAATTTCACCAAGTATAGGGTAGCTCGCGTATACAGGTTATTTCAATAGAATAATAAATAGTGGATTAACAGAAGTTCTCTTCATGAATACAAAAGAAATAATACCTCTTACCGTAAAAGAAACTAAATATAAGAGTAAGGAAGTAGCAGAATACTTTTCTATAGTTTCTTTATAATTTCTCTCTTTAGAGTTTTAGTGAATTCGTAAGAAATAATGAAGGAATGAGCTTCTATTTATAGAAGAATGGACTGCATAGTAACTAATTCATGAACGGTCCAGATTGATTTACTATTAAACGGACGGTCCATAATTAAAGCAAAATCTTTTAAATAAAATATAATATATTCTATTTGTAATTATATAATAAAACAAAATTTATAATATATATATATATATATATATATATATATATATATATATATATATATATATATATATATATATATGTAATAATTGTACTTCCCCCCAATTCCTGTAACAAAATTTTCTTCCTCCCAAGACTTTGTAACACCCATGGGCCCCACTCGTGGGCCCCCACCTTTATTAAACTAAAAAAATTTCTACTGATTATTTTAAAAAATGGGTAAATGGGGATCCATAAAATAAGCAAAACTTCATAAAAATCATCTTAATAATTTTAACAACATTTATCACTTTTATTATAATTCACAATATTAATCGACCAGGTCGTTCCCAGGAAAGAGGGGGCTTTCTAATAAGGATTTCTCCCTATTGGCGGGCAATTAGGTGACCAAACCTCTCCTTGACAGAACTTCTAGACATCGTTAATATTGCAAATAATAATATTCATAACTTTGTCGTCTCAATTATTGATTTAATAATATATAAAATATTGACAATAATTGAATCAAATAACGTGAGATATTATGCAGCAATTACTGTAGCAATAATTGAACAAAACTGAGTGACTTTTCACGTAAGCATCAATAATCAATACCGTGTACTACTGTGTAACTACGCATATTACTGTATTTTTAACACCGGGTGTTTCAACAGTTAACGGTAAAACTTCTGTCGTTATTTTCATAAAGTATTTTTGTCGTTTTTCTAATCCGATAATAATTTTCGTTGTGGGGTCCACCAATGATTGTGCGTTGTACGAATATTCCCTGTTAAAACGAATATTCCCCGACCAATCGAATATTATATAACAACTTGCGTACTTTGTAAAATTTATAAATATTACCCACAACTATAATATTATATCAAATTTACTCCATAATATTCAAAAATGATATTTATAGAAAATTTATCTTTATTTATAAAAGTTGGGGTCTTACAATAATATTATTATTATATTAATAACTTACCTTCTCATGTTAAATAAATAAATCATGCACTTCCTTAATTAATTAACACCAATATTAATTAATCCAACCATTGATTAATGTAATTATGGACTTCCATAATCATTATTCATTGATAATATTCTCATTTACATTTATAGGTATATTGCAAATAATAATAATCACATATTATTAATTAATTACAAAGAAATCCATTTCCCACAATTAATTAATACTAATTAATGATTTAATAATTCCTTTGTTGGACATAACATACCTTATTGCAATATACTCTTATCATATGGTTTCACCCATGTTACCCATATAACATTAATGTCCCCCAATTCAGTGCTACAGAAGAAAGTAACTAACTCAAACTGACTGATGGCACAGCTGCGCCAGTTTGTACTGCTGGGACGGCGCAGCTGCGCCGTGCCCTGACAGTGCCAAGACTGGTGCAGTTTCTGCCCGTGCCAGTTTTCAATGCTAACTTGTTATACATGACATGAATTGATCTCCACATGAGTGTTACTACGAGTCTACGAGTGTATTTATTACTTATACGAAATCGTATGATCGATACGATTAATCGTCCTAATTCCCGTTTTAATTCACTTAACGAATTTTCTCGTTTTGCATTATGCCACACAAGGCATTTTACACTTTTCATTGCCAATTCACATTTCTTAATACGCATTGATTTAATACCAATCTATTAAATTAACCGACTCATAAAACAATAACATTTATTTTCACATAAATCGTATTTCCGTTAATATATTCATTTTATAATACTTAGAAATTCTCGGGTATTACAGCTTTCATTGTTCTCTTCAGGAAATGAGAATATAACTGGAACTAGTCGGGGAACAAAGTGACGGTCCAGATGGTTGCATTAGTAGTCATCACTATTCAGTGAAATAGTGTGATAATAAATGTATTGATGACTCCATTAGAGTTTGAATACTGTCTAGAAGATAATATTCGTACTAAAACTCTCAGCTTATGTTTTGTTGTATTTTACACGAGAGTTGTATAATTAAGTTGTATTTAAATTTTGTACCATGTATTTGGTGACTCAGAATGGGTGATGTATACCTATTTTGGGGGCGTCATAATGGCTGTCGATGATATGAGCTGGAACTTTATTACCCTAATGGGCTTACGATGAACAGTTATCATGGACGAGATTACCTCAGGGCATGTGGTGTCCTTGGATTTCTTGATTGACCGATTTGGGTCAATGGACAGTTATCTATGATATTCCGGGAATTTCACCATTACTGAGGGTGAATGGCATGTTGCCCGTGTAGATATTCTATTGATGTGAGTCGTGACCTATTTGTACATGCCGCTGTATATGGACCATCTAGATATTGGCCTGATTACGGTAGTCTGTGCTCTCATAGAGGGTTACACCATCTTGCCAATGATATTGGCGGAGACCTTGAGGTCGGCCACATTTTGCCATATCCATCATGTGGAGTTTTTTAGAGGCAGTGCCATTTTGTTGTATATTTGGTTTGTGACACAATTGAGACCGATTGACACCTTTAGACGTCATGTGTATTGCTTTACTCATGAGATAACCATGAATTATTCCTTTCAGCCGGTCGAGTGTACATATGCAGCATCCTGGTTGGTTTTTATGACAAGGATTGAGGATCCATTTTCTATCTTGCCTTGTTCAGGACTCAGCTCTCCTTATAGCTTTATTACTCATGTAGTTGATATGGACTATCTACCCCTGGCTGGTTTGAGTGGGGTGACCACATATCATCCATTGGCTGTCATGGGATAGTTTGATAAGTTTCAGGATATTCACCCCTTTGATGGGGCATTGGGTCAGCGACTGTCTGCTCGACTTTTGTCAGCAGATGACTTGACTAGGATTTATGCTTGTTGGACTCGTCAAGAGAGGGCTAATTTTTTGACTAGTCATACGGGTCGCTCTTCAGAGTATTCTGCATGGCTGGAGGCAAATATTGCATCAACTATGGTTGTTCACTCAGAGCCGAGTATTGATTCTGATGATGAGGAGCCTATGGAGGACCCTGATTCTCCTACCAAGGACGAGCTATTTGTTGGTTTGACAACAGCTCTAATCGATGATTCACCCAACATTCCCACTGCTACGGCTCCATCTTCTATAGAGTATTTGGAGTAGAGGTTACATCTGATGACATTTGAGAGGTATCAAGCTAGGGCTCTAATGTTGACAGCTCTTTTTGGTCGAGATGCTGCTTTTACTTAGAGGGATGAGGCTCGAGGGGATCAACATGCTGCTTTTGTTAAGCGAGATGAGGCTCGAGCTACTCGAGACGCTTCCACTACTAATAGTACTTCACTTAGATCCCACACGGCTAGCATTGTTGTAGATATGAGTGCATTCATAGATGATCATGGTAGTACTATGCAGATGGTCGTGGATCTTCTGGCTCATATGGATACCTTAAGGAAAGAGCTTATAGATTCGCCTCCATCTTCTGAGAGGGATGTCATGTTGGACTTTCTGGCCCGTTTATCTACGGGTTTATAGACTAGCTTTCATTTTCTTGCATAGACTATGCTAGTCATTTTTGTCATGCACATGGTACATTGTATATATCAAACATTATTATATGGCAAGGAAATATATTTTGATTCACTTCTCTTTTAGATATGTCTTATCACTCGCTTAATAGTTGCCATTTTCTTTATGACTTGCTATCTTGATGTGTCCCGAACTTCTCATTAATGGATTGACATTGAGATGTCCTAGGATCTTTCAGAATGGGTCGTTGATCATTGGGCTTTTCTGGTGTACTGTTAGGTGTAAATCTAATTATGCACTGCACGCTAGTATACGTGGTCAACAAGTAATAAAGTGTAAGTAGAGTATCGTTCCCACGAGGAATTAGTAATACAAATTACCAAATACTATCTCTTAACCAAACTAATTTTATTTAAACAATCAATTTACGATTATGAATTTAATTATTTAATTAAACTAATTCTATTACCACTAGTTAAAAATCAGATTATGGAGATTTAAGATCACAATTTCACTTATTGCTTCATTTAAATTAATACACTTCTTATTAATTAAGCTCACTATTCTAAATTGTTAATCAAGAACACATAAATAAATATGACCATCTCTCAATGCATCCTACTTAAATCCACAGATAATAGAATTAAGAAGAACACCCTAATTAACTAATTCATTATATCTCTATGTGAATTACAATTAAAGAGGATTTTAAGCACAAGTTCATTTTCAGATTACATGCGATGTATAGGTATATCTCTATCCTAGACATAAATTATGAATTCTAACGCCATGCAGAAAACACAATCACATGCTATTATGATCAGATTTAAATCTATAATCCATCTCTCGAGTTCATATAGATTATCATGGTAATCGTTAGCTAAGCAATTAAGCAATTCATCACAAACCATAATAGACAATCCAAGAATAATCACAATTATTAATAAAGAAGCATATTAAAATAAACTACGCAATAAGCTCCATTGTAATCTTAAACAAAAGATTTAGTTCATGATTAATGAATTAAAACCAATTATCCACAATTGAATAAACATTAAAAGACAAAAATAAGAGTAGAGTAAGGAATGAATTTGTTGTCAACAAATCTCCATCTTCCTCAAGCTTTTGCTCTTGATCTTCAATGGTCTCCAAGTTGCTTCAATCTCTAAATTTAATAAAAATTGGGTTGTATCCTAATCTAATCTAATCTAATAGAAATCCTCCTTTCAGTCCTTGTGATTCTCCTCCTTTTATATGCCTCTTCTTAAGTTTTTTAGAGTCCTTAAAGTCCTTGAAACAAGCAGCTCGAACCAATCATTCTCGAAGTTAAATTCTGAAAACTCTTTTCTCTTCCCGACATCCCTGCCCCGGCGGGCATTTTACACAAAGAAACACCCGCCTTGGCGGGGGTCATTTTTCAGAAATTACAAAAATGCCACAAAGCTCCCTTTTTCATTTTTTGACCTTGTGAAGCCGTTTCCTACAACACAAACACGAAAACAAGTAAGAAAACACTAAAAATACTTAAAGTTAACAAAGAATTAAGCCCTAAAGATGTCCAAATCATAGGCATAAACCCACTCATCATGTACCAGTTTTTTGGTGTCTTGGGGCCGGTCTTTTGATATGGTTCAGGTTTAAGCAAAGTGTTTGACTTTCTTTTTGATGGTTCGACCACACCATAGATGGTTGCCTACGTACTCCCCTGGATGAGAGATCTGATCTTACATAGTTTAGGCTTAATGAGCTGAATGGTATGAGAAGTGTTTGTTTTTGTTTTTGAGTTTTTTGTTCGATGTGATCGTACCATAAATTGCTGCCTACGTAATCCAATTGATGAGGGGAGATCAGGTCTTTCGTAGTTCCAGCTCTGGCTTGAGCTATTGAAGAGTTGTATCTTGTGATTGCTGGATCATTGAAGGGTTTTGTTGTTTTTGTAGGGGTTAGACCGCATCATAGTTGGCTGCCTACATACTCCCATTGATGAGGGGAGATCGGGTTTTTCGTAGTTCCAGGTTTTTAGTGAAAACCTGAATTGACTTGATTGATTTTATTTGATTTTTTTTCAAAACCAGGATGGTGGTTTGCAGGTGATTTTAGACATAATACATTTTCACGGTGTCTGAATTGATAAGTTGGGGAAATTCTTCATCGTCCATTTCTTGCAGTCCGAGGGTTCCTCCCGTCAATACTTCCTTAACAATGAAAGATTCTTCCCAGTTCGGGGCGAACTTTCCTTTAGATTGATCTTGATTAGCCAGGACTTTCTTTAATACCAAGTCATTTTCTTTAAATTACCGAAGCCGGACTTTCTTGTTGTATGCCCAAGCAATCCTCTGCCAATATAATTGATCATGAAAGATAGTTGTGGCCCTCCTCTCATCTATCAGAGATAATTGGTGGTACCGGTCCTGCAACCACTGGTCTTCCTCCATTTAAGCATCTATCAATACTCTCAATGACTCTATTTCTACTTCTATGGGGAGTACTGCTTCCATACCATAGACCAATGAGCAGGGGTAGCCCCAGTAGAAGTGTACATTAACATTCTGTAGGCTAGCAAAGTTAGAGGCAATAAGTTAGGCTATCCCTTATGATTGGCGAACAACTTTTGCATGATATTTTTGATGTTCTTATTAGCTGCTTCAACTTATTCATCTTGGGATGATAAATAATGGAATTAAGATGTTTGATGTGGAATTTGCTGCATAACTCATCCATCATTTGGTTGTTTAGATTCTTGGCATTGTCCGATATGATCACCTCCGATTATCCATAACGACAGATAATATTATTTCTGATGAAACCAATGATTACCTCTTTGGTGACTTTGTGAAAAGAGGCTGCTTCTACCCATTTGGTGAAGTAATCGATCATGGTGAAGATAAACCGATAACCATTGCTAGCTTTGGGTTCTATTGGCCCAATCACGTCCATTTCCCACATTGAAAAGGTCCATGGTGAACTAATATTGTGTAGTTCATTTGGAGGAGCGTGGATGACATTTCTATGAATTTGACATTGATAACATCTCTTGACGTGATCGTCACAGTCGGCTTTGAGAGAAATCCAATAATGCCCTATTCTCAATATCTTCTTGGCAAGTAAAGGACCATTCATGTGTGGACCACATATTCTCCCATGGACTTCATCCATGAGTCATCTTGGTCTTTATCTAGGCATCTTAGAAGGCCTATTCCCGCATCCCTTTTGTACATGTGTCTCCGCTCAGGTAGAATTTCATGGCCATTTTATGGATCCACTTTCTTTTAGCTTGATTTGCCCCAGCGGGCATAGATCCATCTCGAAGATATTCTGTGATGTCATAATATAATGGCTGTTTGATGGGAGACAATTCATCTAATACTTCTCCTATTTAATTTCCATAGGCTGGTGCTTTTTGTCTTGTAAATTTGATATCTAGGATTCCTCCCCTTTCAGATATATTGATCAAGGAAGCCAGGGTTACTAGTGCATCTATAAAATCATTCCTGTTCTGAGGGATGTGGATGAAGGATATTTCTTCGAATTCCATAGCCATCTTGATAACTTACTGATGGTAAGGTAGCAAATGCAATTCTTTGGTGTGATATTCCCCAGTGGTTTGCTTGATAACCAGCTCGGAATCTCCAAAGATGGCTAACCATTTGACATCCATGGATTGGGTCAGTTTCAATCCCATTATACAGCCTTTATACTCAGCTGTGTTGTTGGTGTTGACAAACTACAATTTGATAGTCACGGGATACTGTTCTCCCAAAATAGATACCAGAACTGCCCTTGCTCCGGCACCTTCTATGTTTACACCTCCATCAAAATACAATTTCAAAGATCGGACTGTATTTTGCTGATGAATTTGTTGAATTGTCATTATTCCTTCATTCGGGAAATACGTTTCCAAGGTTTCAAAATTCCCTGATGGTGCTTCGGCCAATTGGTCCGCAATTCCTTGACCTTTGATAGAATTTTGAGTCACGTAGATGATGTCGAATTGTTGGAGAAACAACTGCTATTTGGACAGTCAACAATTCAACATGGGTTTGTTGAATACGTACTTCAGAGGATTTTTGACGAATGAGACTTTTGTAATTATTATTTTTAAATATTTATTGAATTAAATAAATATTTTATTTATTTATATATTGAGTTAAATAATTATTTGATAGAATTATGGTACATTAATTTAATTAAGTGTGTCGCATTGATTAAATTAGTGTGGAATAATTTTGTTGATCAAAGTGAGAATTTAATTGAGATAATTAAATTGAATGAGTTGTCAAATAATTTTAATGTTGTCCTAATTAATTTAATAATTAATTAGAGGTTTATTTATTTGTTATAAATAATAGATGAGAGTTTTAATTATGTGATGAGGTGATTTAATGGGTAATATTATCTTTTATTTAATTGAGTTTAGATAATATTATTTGATTATTAAAGTGTGACAAATAAACTATATAATAAATAAGTTAATTAAAATAAATTAGAAAGGGAATTTAATTTATTGAGCAACCAAACATGGTCTTGAGAACATGGGAGCAGTTAAGGCTATACTGCGCTTAACCACTACCCATGTATATTTAAAAATACGCATTCTATTTCATTCTTTCAAGTTTGGAGAATATAACTCAGAGAGAAGAAGATAGGTTTGAGAGATTTTGTGTGAATTGAAGAAGGATTTGGAGAATTAAAGAAGCTTTCTGTCACATTCTAGCAATCTAAGTAGAGAAATCAATGGTAATTCCTTAATCTCATACATTAAAATTTATGTTCTTAAGTTTTCCTCTATGGACATATATTAAGTTCTCTGATAATTGAAATTCATGAGTTATTTGTTAAAAACTTGATATTAGATGTTTATTAACGTGTATAGTTCAATTATATATGATTTATATGTGTTTTAGAGTAATTAATCCATGAAATCATGTAGAGTTTTGAAGTTACAAAAAGATAAATATTTGAATATGGCCCATAAGTACAAAAATTGATTCCTAAATTGCAGATTAATCGGCGAATTGATAATCGATTATGCTTATGCATGTAAAAATGAAATGAGCAAAACTTAAACAGACTAATTTGGTGTTATAACAAATCCGTAATTTGTGATTTCATGAAATTTGATGAAACTTTGAAAAATAGCAAGAACATGAAAATTATGAGTTCAAATCTTGTCGTTTATGTGTTTAACATTGCTAAAAGCATGCTAAGAATGTTATAGAATGTTTATGTTAAGTTTAGAACATATGGGTGAAACTGAATTCCTTGTTTGTGTGAGATTTTGGCCTAAATTGGCCATGTTATGTATTCTTCGCGAACTGCAGAAACATAAACTGTTAAGCAGCGCTGCTTAGTAGGCTGGTTTGTGTGTTGCAGCGCCGCCGCACCGCGGCGCTGGTCTCTAGTGTAATTGGCGCGCTGCAGTGCCGAGTCAGAGCTGTAGCGCCAATCTATAGGCTTAATTGCAGAGCTGCAACGTCAGGGCTGCGCTGCAACATCGGTTCTTGAGTTATGGGGCGCGCTGCAGCGCCGGTTAGCAGAATCGCCCAGAAAATTTTATTTAATTGTCCAAGTCCAAAAAATATAATTTGAACCCAATCTAACGAACATGAAAATGTATTAAGCATACAATGTGATGTTAAAACAGATTCTTAACATGTCAATGATGTACTTACATGTTGAATTGATATGTCGAACACATAGTTAGCTTGTCGTTCGTGAAGTCTAATAATACATTTGAAAACTAATGTTTTGATGTGATTAATATAATCATAATCAGAGTTTAGACAAAAGAGGGGGTACTTATGATGTCGGTTACATTATAATTAACTGGTATTATGAATGTAACTGGTATGTAGGATTCAATTGAGGAACGTGAATAGTAATCGTGTAATCTACGCAGGAGATAAGTTTTCTAACCCTAAACTTTATTTGAGCAAGTTTTTGAACCTTACTCTTATGTTGAGCAAGTTTTTTTCTAAACCCTAATCCTACATTGAGCAAATTGTTATTTGCATTGAACAAGTTCCTTATCTCTAATTTGATTATAGTTGTACAAGTTTTTCTAACTTTACCTTATTGAGCAAGTTTAACCTTAGCTTATTATTATTCAAGCAAGGTTTCTTATAACATTCAATGCCTATGTTTTGGTTAAGTTTTCTAATTCTTTATGAAAGCATAACTTTGATATATGATGCTTATCTACTTATGATTCACGGTATTCTATCATTGCTATTGTACCCCTTTATAACATTATGTTGTTAGCGAACTCTTGAATGATTATTAAATCCTTATTGATTCAACTAATCCTTAGTTGATGATTATTGAACTCTAAATTTTCCTTGAGATCAATCCAAACCAAACTTCCTTTGGTGCGGACTTTAATGTCAAAGCTGAGATGAACAACCCTACTACAAGGGATTATATTATGCAATAGCGTTAAGATGTTATGCACATACATGGTATATAGGGTTAATCCCCTTAAGTACGAGAAGTTAGGTCCATATGGTCTTACAACTGTAAAAGGTTTAAAGTAAAAATACTTGATAACCTGGGACATAGTTCATGGTCTTGTGACCCTCAGATGTACTTTTGATTCTTGTTCTAATCTTGATTCAAAAGCCGAGACCTCTTTTGGTTCTGTATCCATTATTTATTCGCATATTATTATTATTATTCTATTGCTAAACTTGTAGGCAATTGTTGCTCACTCTTGCATAATAACATTGCAGCTAAGATTGAAAGAGTTAATGAGCCATCCACAAGTAAGGGCAAGGAAAAAAGCAAGCAAGTGAGGAAGACTTGTTATTATTATTTGAGAACTATTATGTTAAGACTTATGATGTGATGTTTAAGACTCATTTGTTTATGATGTTTTTGTATTTGATGTATTAAGGTTAGATAACTTGGGATTTATTTATTTAAGATGTTGTAACCCTATATTGGGAGGATTTTTATTTCAATTTTATTGTTATCATTATTATGGGTAGTTAGATGTTAATTATTTTGTTGAGTGAACACCAAATCTGAGGGAAGTTTGAGTACCTGGATTTGGGGGTGTCACAGGATTCATGCGGGATATGAGATATGTTGTGTGCCTATGAAGATAATGTTGTAACCTCATGGCGGCCCATGCTAATGCATAACAGGTCTTTTCAATCAAAGTGTACTTCTGCTCGCTGTAATTGAATCTTTTGCTGAGGTAATAGATAGCTCTTTCTTTGCCTCTATCATCTTTTTGTCCCAGCATACATCCCATAGCATTGTCATTGACTGACAGGTACATAAACATAGAAACATTGTCCCTTGGAGGTACCAAGATAGGAGCTTTGACCAATTGCTTTTTGATGGAAAGGAAGGATTTTTTACACTCTTCATTCCACTTCATGGAGGAATTTTTCCTTAACAGCTTAAAGATTGGCTCACACATTGTTGTGAGTTGAGAGATGAATCTGCTGATGAAAGTGACTCTCCCCAAAAATCCTCGTATCTCCTTCTCTGTTCGGGGCACGGGAATCTCGGTGATTGCCTCAATTTTGGCGGGATCCAACTCAATGCCTCTATGGCTGACTAGAAATCCAACAACTTGCCTGACTTGACACCAAAGGCACACTTGGCCAGATTCAGCTTCAAGTTGTATTTGCACAATCGGTTGAAAAACTTTTTGAGATGGTCGATATAGTCATCTTCCTTCTAGGATATGACGATGATGTCATCCACATAGACCTCTATTTCTTTGTGAATCAATTCATGGAAAAGGGCCATCATGACTCACTGATAGGTGGCACAGGCATTGATAAGGCCGAAAGATAAACGTCTGTAATAAAAGATTCCCTAGGGAGTGATGAAGGCTGTTTTCTCCCTGTCTTCTTCAGCAACAATGATCTGATGGTACCCAACAAAGCAGTCAACAAAATAATGCAAAATAAAGGATTCATTTGTTAAATCCCTGTTTGCGCGTAGCCAAGCTTTTCATTCCCTCTAGATACAGATCTAGGGTCACGTGGTTGCTTAATATTTACAAAAAAAAACTAGAAAGAATACTATATTTAAATAAATCTTAGCCATTCTAGCTCAACGGTTCTAATTTTACAACTTTTGAACCGGTTAAAAGTTAGATATGGCTAGATTTAGATAGATCTAGTCCACAGATTTATGTTTTATGGATTTACATTAAATTAATAGTTAAAACATATATATAAAAAATCACGAATTTAGAATATAGGCATGACTGCTGAATATATATATATATATATATATATATATATATATATATATATATATATATATATATATATATATATTAAAGTAAGAGAATTTTAAATCTAAAAAAATATTACAGTGTGCTACAAAGAAGGCTTCAGACCACTTTTAGAGCTTGAAAACTCAGTTTGCACTGGTTAAAATTTGATATGTCGTAGTATATATGTATAGAAGTGTTTAGAAAAAGAAGAATATTAAAGTTTGGAACACTATAAGAGGGGTTAAGAGCTGAGATGGACAGAGTTTTCTCTCTTTTTCTCCTTTTTTTGGTTGATAGGGGGTCTTATTTATAGACCAAAGTAGCCGCGAGTCTACTCGCGACACCCGTAGGTCAATTTGCGGCTGCCCTGGTGGGCCCGGGCCCCGTGGATCCTGCTGTCTCGAAGTACGTGCACTCGGGCCAACGCACAGTCTGCTCGAACCTTCATAACTTTCAATTCGGGCGTCCGATGGAGGCGTGCTATACCTTTCCAGAAATCTCTTGACGAGAGCTACACAATGACATAGGATTTTACATTTTCTGAATTTGGGAAGATGGGTCCATGACCAGATCTTCAAGTCTTCGCAATCCATCCGTTGAGCTGTCTTGTGCTGTTTTCACTCAGGATTGATGTTATGGTTCTCCATGATTTCTTTTACAGTGATTTGGACTGAATTGATGTTGAGTTGGAAAAATTACTATTTTACCCCTCCCGAGTTGGTTCCGGGCTTGATGCTGTTGTTGCCGTCTTTTCTCAAGGTTGTGTCCGAGATTGGATTGCTGCTGACTTTTGACAGTTCTCAGGGTTATCTCTGAGGTTGGTTTGATCTTTCGGGGTTGTCTCTGGGGTTTTGGCTTGATCTCCCGAGGTTGTCTCTGATGTGACGCCCCCCAAATAGGTACATATAACCCATTTTGAGTCGCAAAATATATTGTACAAAAAATAACTACAATCTTCAATATTACGATTGTCGTGCAAAATACGACAACACATATGCTGTGAGTTTAAATACAAATATTATCTTCTAGACAATATCCAAACTCAAATTAGTCCTCATTATAATTATTGATACACTATTTTACAAAATATTGAGGACTGCTAAAATAACTGTCTTGAACCATCACTCTACACCCCGACTAGTTCCCGCTATATTCTTGGCTCTTGAGAAGAAAAATGGAACAAAAAGGAAAAGGATGAGCTCAACTAGCCCAGTAAAGAATATTATGACTAAGATAATGTAGAACAAATTATCCTTAGTCCTCAACAGGGAAAAATCTTATAGAATACAATAGACAACAAGTTTTATATCAACAACTGCAGCGAAAACAACAATTCATTAGAAGAGTTAAGTAGAGAATGAAGTCTACTATCTTCTATGATTTAAAAGTTCATCATCAATATTTTATCCCTATAACATCAATCAATATACATCTTGAATCAAACATTTATCTTTGCACTACGGGCCAAATATATTCATTTGTATCACCAGTTGGTCATATTCATCTCAACACATGTCCATCTTTGCACTACGGGCTAAAGATATTCATTAGGTAAGCATTCATCTTTGCACTATAGGCCAAAGATATTCATCAAGTATCACCATTTAAGACTGAGGATGATGAAAAAAAATTTGAAGAACGAATCCAGTGAGACAAAGGACACGATTAGTGTAAGACCCCAACTTATTATAAATAAAATTGAATTTGCCTATTTATAATCTTGGAATAGTAAGGTATTAATTTGATATAATACTTTGGTTATGGGTGAAATGTGCAAATTTTACAAAATAAACAAGTGGTTATAAAATAATCATTGTTGCCGGAGAATATTCGTTTGGTCGTGAAATATTCTTTTTGTCAGGAATATCCGTACGACGGCGCAGTCATTTGTGGGCCTCATAACGGAATAACTGTCAGATGAAGTAAACGACAAGCTTGAGTTTTTATAAATAACGGCGTAGTTGTTACCGTTAACACTGTTGGATTACCTGGTGGTTAAAATACAGTAATACGCGTGGTTGTACAGTAGCACACAGTATTGCACAGTATTGTTAAATTATTGATTCGTACGTAAGAAGGCACTACTCAATAATTGTTACAGTAATTACTGTTCAATATTTTTTTTATTGATTCAATAATTGTTGCGTTGATATTTTATATTATTGTTGTTTCAATAATTGTCATTGCACAGTATTTCCCATTATCAAATCAATAATTCATATTATTTGAATAATATTATTAGATAGCATTATTGGCAATGTCTAGAAAGTTCTGTCAAGGAGAGGTTTGGTCACCTAATTGCGCGCTAGTAAGGAGAAATCCTTATTGGAAAGCCCCCTCTTTCCTGGGAACAGCCTGGTTGTCAGAATTGTGATTCCGTAATATTATTTGTGAATAATTAATTATTAATTTATATGATAAGGAAATATTTATTTGATGTGGATTTAAATGAGGGATTTATTTATTTATGTGGTTATTAATGAAGAAATTTTAGTATGAATTAATTGTTGAAAGTTGGCATATTTTTGTGGAATTACAATTATTTCTCTGATAAAATATTCAGTTAATATATTATTATAATATTACATTATTATAGTATAATGTGATAATATAAATAACTTTGTGAATAACCCACCTTTTTGACAAACAAATTCGGTGCCTAATTTGCCTTAACATTATACAGGGGTTGGTGAGAATAATATTGTAATTCATTAATTTTAGCATGTGAATTAATGGGTGGAGGTTAGATAATTGGTTTTGAATTCTCTGCGTGCATCTTTTCAAAATTGTTAAAGCTATTTGATTGGTGGAGGTGGTTGGTGGAGAAAATTATCTACAAAGCATTTGTTTTCCTAAAATTTATGGACCCTCACCTATATTAATTGTGATGTTAGGCATTGAAATATGCTCCAGCAAAGACTTAATTGGCAAAGCATGCTTTCAATGAGTGGGCCCTAAACTTTGGAAAATAATGGAATTTGGCAAAGTTAGGCAGACGTCTTTGATTTTTCATCCGAGGGTTTTAGTATAAATAGGGGGTAACCCCTCCTTCCTCATCATACCGTTTCTAAATTCAGAAATTCTTATTCTATAGTATTGAGAGTATTTTCTTGAGTATAAGAATATTTTGAGCGGAGTTTTTCTACAAGATTTTCTCAGGATAATATCAGATATTCCAGTCAAATCTAGTTTCTACCAAGGTAAATGATATTATTTTATTTCAATACTCGTAAGAAATATTATTTTCTTTCATACTCCATAGTATGGAAGGGATATTATTTCATTTCATATTCTCTAAATTTGAACTTACTATAGTAAGTATTGCTTCTATAATTCCTGAAATGATTAGAAATTTCGTTTCATCTAATATCATTTTAAAGGAATATTGGTCTGAACTTTTTATCAAATTTAGAACTTTTCATGACGAGTACTGTTCATAATTACTATTCACGGGTACTGTTCATAGTTACTATTCACGGGGTACTGTTCACAGTTACTGTTCACGAGTACTGTTCACAGTTACTGTTCACGGGTACTGTTCACAAAAGAAAAAAAAATTATATTTTTTTTCTTTCAGGTTATCTGTTGTGATCCTTATTCTTGAAATTAAATCCATGTTTTGATCTTCATTCTTGAATTTTACTCCACTATAGTTTATTATGGAGTATTATTAAACTTAGATAAACTGAAATATGAATCCCTAATATTTGTCCTTTTGTCTCACTGGATTCGTTCTTTAAAATATTTTTCATCATTCTCAGTCCTAAATGATGATATTACTGATTATCTTTGACCCGTAGTGCAAAGATGAATGATTAACTGATGCCCGTAGTGCAAAGATGAACAGGTGTTGAGATGAACATGACCGACTGGTGATACAAATGAATATCTTTGGCCTATAGTGCAAAGATGAATATTTGATTAAAGATGTATATTAATTGTTGTTACAGGGATAAAATATTGATGATGGATTTTTAAATCTTAGAAGATAGTAGAATTCATTCTCTACGTGACTCTTCTAATGGATTGTTGTTTTCGCTGTATTTGTTGATCTAAAACTTGTTATCTATTATATTTTATCAGATTTTCCCTGTTGAAGACTAATGATAATTTGTTGTATATTATCTTAGTCATAATATTCTTTACTGGGCTAGTTGAGCTCACCCTTTTCCTTTTTGTTCCATTTTTCTTCTCAGGAGGTGAGAACATAGTAGGAACTAGCCGGGGTATGGAGTAATGGTTCAGGATAGATGTATTAGTAGTCCTCACTATTTTGTAAAATAGTGTATCAAAAATTGTAATGAGGACTCCTTTTGAGTTTGTATACTCTCTATTAGACTATATTTGTATTCAAACTCACAGTATATGTGTTGTCGTATTTTGCACGACAATTATATTATGAAGTTGTATTTGTTTCTGTACCATGTATTTGGCGACTCAAAATGGGTGATGTATAACTATTTTGGGGACGTCACAGTTGGTATCAGAGCTTAGGGATATGGTCTCTGGCGGAGATCGGGGAATAGAATTAGGAGGGGAGAGATGAGTAAATCTTTCGCTAGTATGTCCTACCTAAGCTTATTTGTTGGTCGGTCATAATATAGGGATATTATGTGATATGTTAATTTGTTCAATTAACCCTTGTTTTATGGCAGTATTTAAGAATGGCTGCTGAGAACGTTAACAATGGAGTGTATGAGACTGTGGAACAACCTTTAGTTACAAACCAGGAGAACGTGCACCAGGAAGACAATATTCTTCCTGTAAACAACACTACCGAGCAAACTATGAATGATGGAATGTTTAGGAGTTTTTTGCAGTTCATGCAAAACCAAACGAGGGAGACTCGTGCACAAAATACCGGTGGAAATGCTAGCTATGCGCGGCTTGTCACAGCCAAGCAGTTCAAAGAATTGGGACCACCAGAATTTAAGGGAAAGCCGGATCTGATCATGGCAGAAACGTGGGTCAAGCAAATTACCAAGATATTCGATGTCTTGGGATGCACGGAGGAACAGAAGGTTCCATTCGCCACCTTTATGTTCCGCGATGAGGCAGACTACTGGTGGGAGTCTGTGAAGCGTACCTAGCCAACCGCACTCAGCATGTCTTGGGAAACATTTCAGAAACTATTCAATGACAAGTACTTTCCTGAAAGTATTCGTCATTTGAAGGAGGTGGAGTTTATCAGATTGGAACAAAACAACATGACGGTGTCCCGGTACGAGGCGAAGTTCGTTGAGTTATCCAGGTTTGCACCTCATTTGGTAGAGAATGAGGAACGAATGACAAGGATGTTTCTGAGAGGTCTAAAACCTGAGATTCGTCAATACCTTATCTCTCATAAATTTTCTCTGTATTCAGATGTTGTCAACAGGGCTCAATTATTAGAGCGAGATAGTGAGTATGTTCAACCGAGGGACCACAACCAGGGTCATACCGGTGACAGCATTCATCAGAGCGATGATAACCAACGAGGAGGGAAAAATACGAACAAAGGCGGTAACCACTCGGGTGGTCATCGTGGCCATGATAATAGGAGAGGTGAGTCAAGTGAAAATTTTAAAAAGAGGAGATTCAACAATGACGGGAAGACATCAGCAGCAGCACCAGCACCAACAACAAATTCTAGGGGAGGAGAACGACCGCCAGTTAGATGTTACAAATGCGGGAAAGAGGGACATATCAGCCCAAACTGTCCACAACAATTCAAGGTATGTTACAACTGTGGAAAGGAAGGCCATATAGCTCGGGATTGCTCTGTAGCAAAACTAAGTTCAACGGGGATGGTGACTCCAAGGGCTTTCCCGGATAAGTCGAAATCAACGGTTTCTAGAAGAGCGTTTGTTGTGACTGGCCAAAACGTGAGGAACTCGAACAAGGTGATCACGGGTAAGCTAATCTTGAACTCTTGTGAAGTTTATACTTTACTAGATATCGGTTCTACCCATTCTTTTATCTCTCCTGCTTGTGCTCAACGTTTAAACTTGACTCCGGAGAAATTGTACTTTGACTTATCTGTTGAAACTCCATTGGGTGAAACCTTCGTTACATCTATAGTTTATAAATCTTGCATGATCCAAGTTGGCACTATCATATTACCTGTTGATCTTATCTCTTTAAAGATACTTGCTTTTGATGTGATTTTAGGAATTGATTAGTTAACCACTCATCATGCTAAAATTGATTATTTTCGTAAGGTTGATAGTTTTCATATTCCTAACCAACCTGTCATACGAATTCAAACTAGTAAACTACTAAAATCAATCACTGTCATATCAAGCCACAAAGTTATTCGTTTATTGAAAAACGGATGTCAAGCTTTCTTAGCCCATGTTATGGATTTGAACAAAGACAAGTCAGATTTGAATAATATTTCTGTTGTTAGAGAATTTCCCGATGTATTTTCTGAAGAACTTCCCGGTCTACCCCCAGAACGTGATGTTGAATTCTTTATTGACCTTATATCGGGTACAAAACCCATTTCTAAAACCCCATATTGAATGGCTCCTATTGAACTTCAGGAGTTAAAAGTCTAACTACAGGAGTTATTAGACATCGGTTTCATTCGTCCTAGTACATCTCCTTGGGGTGCTCCTGTTTTATTCGTAAAGAAAAAAGACGGGAGTATGCGACTTTGTATTGAATACCGAGAATTGAACCATGTCACCATCAAGAATAAGTATCCGTTACCTCGCATTGATGACCTGTTCGACTAGTTACAAGAAGCATAATTCTTTTCAAAGATCGACCTTCATTCTGGATATCATCAGCTGAAGATTAAAACTGAGGATATTCCAAAGACTGCCTTCAGAACTCGGTACGGGCATTATGAATTCTTAGTCATATCTTTTGGATTGACTAATGCTCCAGCTGCTTTCATGGATATGATGAATCGTGTATTCAAGGAATATTTGGATCAATTTGTTGTTGTCTTTATTGATGACATCCTCATCTATTCCAAAAGCCGTGAAGATCATCAGCACCATTTGAAGCTGATACTTGAAAGGTTTCGTGAAAACAAGCTTTATGCCAAGCTGAAGAAATGATTGTTTTGGCTTGAGGAAGTAGCATTCCTTGGGCACGTGGTGTCAAAACATGGAGTATTTGTTGACTCGGCGAAGATTGAAGCAATACAAAGTTGGGAGCAACCGAAGTCGGTGACCGAAGTACGTAGCTTTCTGGGCTTAGCTGGTTATTATCGGAGATTCGTGAAAGAATTTTCTCGAATCGGTACTCCGTTAACTTAGCTGACTCGGAAAGATACAAAATTCGTATGGAGCAAAGAATGCGAGAAGAGTTTCCAAGAGCTCAAAAGGAGACTCATTTCGGCACCTGTTCTGGCAATACTATCTGGTACGGATAGATTTGTTATCTACAGCGATGCTTCAGGCAAAGGGTTAGGATGTGTTCTCATGCAACATGGAAAAGTCATAGCCTATGCCTCACAACAACTCAAAGAATATGAGAGGAATTATCCTACTCATGATCTGGAGTTGGCATCAGTCGTATTCGCGTTGAAAATTTGGAGACACTACTTGTATGGAGAGAAAGTGGAGATTTATACGGACCATAAAACCCTCAAATATTTTTTCACCCAAAAAGAACTCAACATACGGCAACGACGTTAGCTTGAATTATTGAAAGATTACGATCACACTATTCATTATCAACCTGAAAAAGTGAACGTAGTAGCTGACGCATTGAGTAGAAGATCATATGCGAGTACGAGTGCGATATTGTCAATGCAAAGGCCCATTCTGTATGACTTGCAAAGGATGAATGTAGAATTAAAGACTCTAGGGACCCACATGATGATGGCAAATATACGAGTAGATCTAAATTTACTCGATAAAGTTAAAGCTGCTCAAGCTACGAACCTGGGGCTAATGCGTATGAAGAAAAAAGTGCAAGAAGGAACTATTCTGGAAGCAAGAATCGATGAAGAAAGAATACTTAGATTCAACTCCAGACTTTGTATTCCTAACGACTCTGATTCGAAGCAAAGAATCATGATGGAGGCACACAACACACCGTTTGCAATCCATCCTGGGAGTACCAAAATGTATCATGACATTCGACATACATTTTGGTGGAACAATATGAAGAGAGAAATCGCAGAGTTTATCTCGAGGTGCTTAACTTGTCAACTTGTAAAGGCGGAGCATCAAGTGCCAAAAGGTCCATTGTAACCACTTGAGATTCTGGAATGGAAGTGGGAACACATTACTATGGATTTCGTTACAGGTCTTCCCAAAGTTTCTCTGGGCATAGATGCGATTTGGGTTATTGTTGATAGATTAACCAAGTCTGCCCATTTCTTGCCGATACGTGAGACTTATTCCCTTGAACATCTTGCTCGTATGTACATGAATGAGATTGTGAGATTGCATGGCATGCTAGTATCCATAGTTTCGGATCGTGACCCAAGATTCATTTCACGATTTTGGGTTAGCTTGCAGAAAGCTTTGGGCACGGATTTACGATTTAGTTCAGCATACTATCCTCAAACGGACGGATAATCATAGAGGACTATTCAAACTTTTGAAGATCTATTAAGACTCTGTGTCCTAGATTTCAAAGGGAGTTGGGATAAGTACCTACCATTGGTGGAATTCTCCTACAACAACAGTTATCAAGCAAGTATAGGTATGGCTCCATTCGAGGCATTGTATGGAAGAAAATGTCGCTCTCCAGTATGCTGGGACGAGGTGAGAGAAGCAACGTTGTTGGGACCAGAATTAGTACACATGACTACAGAAAAAGATCCAAATGATTCGATAACGTATTCAAACCTCACAAGATCGACAAAAGAGTTATGCTGATCTTCATAAAAAGGACGTGGAGTTTAATATTGGAGATCATGTACTGTTACGTGTTGCTCCATGGAAGGGAGTTACAAGATTTAGAAAGAGAGGAAAGCTCAATCCAAGATTTGTTGGTCCATTTGAGATTCTTGACCGAATAGGAAATGTGGCCTATAGACTCACATTACCTCCAAGAATGTCTCGTATTCATAATATTTTTCACATATCCATGCTTCGTAAATATGTGAAAGACCCTAACTATATTATTGCGTTAGAACCAGATGAGATAGCTGAAGATTTAACGTATGAAGAGGTACCTGTTAAGATCTTGGATAGGAAAGAGCATGTCCTACGCACCAAGGTTATACCACAAGTTAAGGTTTTGTGGAGGAACCATGCTATTGAAGAAATGACCTAGGAGTTGGAATCGAAAATGAAAGCGAGGTACCCTCACCTGTTCGAAACACCAGGTACGTACGTCAATTTCGAGGACGAAATTTCATAAGGAGGGGAGGTTGTAAGACCCCAACTTATTATAAATAAAATTGAATTTCTCTATTTATTATCTTGGAATAGTAAGGTATTAATTTGATATAATACATTGGTTATGGGTGAAATGTGCAAATTTTGTAAAATAAGCAAGTGGTTATAAAATAATCATTGTTGTCGGGGAATATTCGTTTGGTCGTGGAATATTCTTTTTGTCGAGAATATCCGTACGACGGCGCAGTCATTTGTGGGCCCCATAATGAAATAAATGTCGGATGAAGAAAACGACAAGCTTGAGTTTTTATAAATAACGGCGTAGTTGTTATCATTAACACTGTTGGATTACCTGGTGGTTAAAATACAGTAATACGCGTGGTTGCACAGTAGCACACGGTATTGCACAGTATTGTTAAATTATTAATTCTTACGTAAGAAGACACTACTCAATAATTGTTACAGTAATTAATGTTCAATATTTTTTTTATTGATTCAATAATTGCTGCGTTGATATTTTATATTATTGTTGTTTTAATAATTGTCACTACACAGTATTTCCCTTTATCAAATCAATAATTCATATTATTTGAATAATATTATTAGATAACATTATTGGCAATGTCTAGAAAGTTCTGTCAATGAGAGGTTTGGTCACCTAATTGGGTGCCAGTAAGGAGAAATCCTTATTGGAAAGCCCCCTCTTTCCTAGGAATGGCCTGGTTATCAGAATTGTGATTCTGTAATATTATTTGTGAGTAATTAATTATTGATTTATATGATAAGGAAATATTTATTTGATGTGGATTTAAATGAGGAATTTATTTATTTATGTGGTTATTAATGAAGGAATTTTAGTATGAATTAATTGTTGAAAGTTGGCATATTTTTGTGGAATTACAATTATTTCTCTGATAAAATATCCAGTTAATATATTATTATAATATTACATTATTATAGTATAATGTGATAATATAAATAACTTTGTGAATAACCCACCTTTTTAACAAACAAATTCGGTGCCTAATTTGCCTTAACATTATGCAGGGGTTGGTGGGAATAATATTGTAATTCATTAATTTCAGCATGTGAATTAATGGGTGGAGATTAGATAATTGGTTTTGAATTCTTTGCATGCATCTTTTCAAAATTGTTAAAGCTATTTGATTGGTGGAGGTGGTTGGTGGAGAAAATTGTCTGCAAAGCATTTGTTTTCCTAAAATTTGTGGACCCTTACCTATATTAATTGTGATGTTAGGCATTGAAATATGCTCCAACAAAAACTTAATTGGCAAAGCATGCTTTCAATGAGTGGGCCCTAAACTTTGGAAAATAATGAAATTTGGCAAAGTTAGGCAGACGTCTTTGATTTTTCATCCGAGGGTTTTAGTATAAATAGGGGGTAACCTCTCCTTCCTCATCACACCGTTTCTAAATTCATAAATTCTTATTCTATAGTATTGAGAGTATTTTCTTGAGTATAAGAATATTTTGAGCAAAGTTTTTCTGCAAGACTTTCTCAGAATAATATCTGATATTCCAGTCAAATCCAGTTTCTACCGAGATAAAGGATATTATTTTATTTCAATACTCGTAAAAAATATTATTTTCTTTCATACTCCATAGTATGGAAGGGATATTATTTAATTTCATATTCTCTAAATTTGAACTTACTATGGTAAGTATTGCTTCTATAATTCCTGAAATGATTAGAAATTTCGTTTCATCTAATATCATTTTATAGGAATATTGGTCTAAACTTTTTATCAAATTTGGAACTTTTCATGACGGGTATTGTTCATAAGTACTATTCACGGGTACTGTTCACAGTTACTATTCACGAGAACTGTTCACAGTTACTGTTCACGGGTACTGTTCACAAAAGAAAAAAAATTATATTTTTTTTCTTCCAGGTTATCTGTTGTGACCCTTATTCTTGAAATTAAATCCATGTTTTGATCTTCATTCTTGAATTTTACTCCACTATAGTTTATTATGGAGTATTATTGAACTTGGATAAACTGAAATACGAATCCCTAATATTTGTCCTTCTGTCTCACTGGATTCGTTCTTTAAAATATTTTTCATCATCTTCAGTCCTAAATGATGATATTACTGAATATCTTTGGCCCGTAGTGCAAAGATGAATGATTAACTGATGAATATCTTTGGCCCGTAGTGCAAAGATGAACATGTGTTGAGATGAACATGACCGACTGATGATACAAATGAATATCTTTGGCCTATAGTGCAAAGATGAATATTTGATTAAAGATGTATCTTAATTGTTGTTACATGGATAAAATATTGATGATGGATTTTTAAATCTTAGAAGATAGTAGAATTCATTCTCTACGTGACTCTTCTAATGGATTGTTGTTTCCGCTGCATTTATTGATCTAAAATGTGTTGTCTATTATATTTTATCAGATATTCCCTGTTGAAGACTAATGATAATTTGTTGTATATTATCTTAGTCATAATATTCTTTACTGGGCTAGTTGAGCTCACTCTTTTCTTTTTTGTTCCATTTTTCTTCCTAGGAGGTGAGAACATAGCAGGAACTAGTCGGGGTATGAAGTAATGGTTTAGGATAGATGTATTAGTAGTCCTCACTATTTTATAAAATAGTTTATCAAAAATTGTAATGAGGACTCCTTTTGAGTTTGTATACTCTCTATTAGACTATATTTGTATTCAAACTCACAGTATATGTGTTGTCGTATTTTATACGACAATTGTATTATGAAGTTATATTTGTTTTTGTACCATGTATTTGGCGACTCAGAATCGGTGATGTATACCTATTTTGGGGGCGTCACAATTAGGGATTCGTAATTTAGTTTATCTAAGTTTAAGAATACTCCATTATAAATAATTTTGGAGCAAAATTCAAGAATAAAGTTCAAAACATAGATTCAATCAAAGATAAGAATCATAACACACAACTTGGACAAAGAAAAGAAAATTTAATTTTTTTGTGAATAGTGTCGTATTCGTAAATAGTGTCGTATACGTGAATAGTATCGTATACATGAATAGTAACCTCGACACGAAAATGTAGAAATTTCACAAGAAAAATGATACTTTGTGAATAGTACCGTACTCGTGAATAGTACCGTATTCGTGAATAGTGTCGTATACGTGAATAGTGCCGTACGTTAATAGTAAACTCGACATGAAAATGTAAAAATTTCGTAATAAAATTCATACCAATATATCGGTGTAATGATATTGAAAGAAATAATATCATTTATGAAAAAAATTAAATCCCTTACCTCAAAAGAATAGTAATTCTGACTGAAATATCGGATATAATGCTTAAGAAAACGTGCACTGCTTATCAACTCTCAAAGTATCTAAATACTCACAAAAATACGCTCGAAATTATAGATAGAGAAAACTTCAGATTCTGGTGTGATTTTTATTTCTAACTAAGCACCCTATTTATAGGAAAGTGGTAGCACACCACTTCTGACATATATTGCTTACGCACACTTTTCTTGCAGCACACCCATTTTGAAGCCAAACTTTGAAATTTCTCAGCACACCAACAAGGACAAGAGTGAGGACCACCAATTCTAGAAAATCTCTACCAAAATATTTTAAATTTAAACAATATTCAGAAACTTCAATAATTCATAATAAATAGCCCTTTTATCAGAAAAATACGAATTTTATGTTCACTCCATAGGAAATTTAATTCTCTACAACTTTGTAGAAGAAAGTTTTTCCAAATTCCAAATAGAAAATGATCGAAATCCACATACGGAAGATTTTTAATACCTCCATTCTGACAAAATACTGATAAAATACATCAGCATTAATTCATTCATTTATATCCAAATAAAATAAATATTTTCTAATCATATAAATTAATAATTAATTATTCACAAATAATATTACAGAATCACAATAATGACAACCAGGTCGTTCCCAGGAAAGAAGGGACCTTTCCGATAAGAATTTCTCCTTACTAACGCGCAATTAGGTGACCAAACCCCTTTTCTAGACAGAACTTCCTTAGACATTGCAAATAATGCTATCTAATAATATTATTCAAATAATATGCATTATTGATCTAATAATGGAAAATAATGTGCATAGACAATTATTGAAACAACAATAATATAAAATATCAACGTAGCAATTATTGAATCAATAAAATAAAATATTGAACAGTAATTACTATAACAATTATTGAGCAGTGCCTTCTTACATAAGAATCAATAATCCAAAAATACTGTGTAATACCGTGTGCTACTGTGCAACAACGCGTATTACTTTACTTTACCCACCGGGTTTTTCAACTGTTTTAACGGTAACAACTACGCCGTTATTTATAAAAAAAATCATACTTGTCGTTTTCTTCCTCCGATAATTTTTCGTTATGGGGCCCATAAATGGCTGCACCGTCGTACGAATATTCTATGACAGCAAGAATATTCCACGACAAAATGAATATTCCCCGACAATAATGAGTATTTTATAACCACTTGCTTATTTTGAAAATTTTGCACATTTCACCCATAACCAAAGCATTATATCAAATTAATACCTTATTATTTCAAAATAATTAATAGAGAAAATTTAATTTTATTTATAAAAAGTTTGGGTCTTACAACATCCCCTCCTTATGAAATTTCATCCTCGAAATTGACGTATGTACATGGTGTTTCGAAAAGGTGAGGATACCTTGCTTTCATTTCTGATTCCAACTCCCAGGTCATTTCCTCAATAGCATGGTTCCTCCATAAAATTTTGACTTGTGGTATAACCTTTGTGCATAGGACATACTCCTTCCTATCCAAGATCTTGACAGGTACCTCCTCATACGTTAAATCTTCAGCTATCACGTATGGTTCTAACACAATAATGTGGTTCGGGTCTTTCATATATTTACGTAGCATGGATATGTGAAACACTTTATGAACATGAGACATACTTGGTGGTATAGTGAGTCTATAGGCCACAGTTCCTACTCGGTCGAGGATTTCAAATGGACCAATGAATCGAGGGTTAGAGCTTTCCTCACATCACCGATTCTCACTTTTGGAATAACGACTTCTTACACCTTCTTCTTCATATTCATCAGCCCCAGGTCTGTAGCTTGAGCAGCTTTAAATTTATCGATTAAGGTCGATTCTACTCGTATATTTTACATCATCACGTGGGTCCCTAGAGTCTTTACCTCTATCTCCATCATTTGTAAGTTATACGAAATGGGTCTTTATGTTTAAAAATATCGCACTCGTACCCGCATATGATCTTCTGCTCAACGCGTCAGCTGTTACGTTTATTTTTCCAAGATGGTATTGAATGGTATGATCGCAATCTTTCAACAGCTCGAGTCAACGTCTTTGGCGCATGATACGTTCATTTTGGGTGAAGAAATATTTGAGGGTTTTGCCTCGGGTTCAAGATTAATACAAAATTCAATTTCACGTTCTGGGGGTAGGCTAGGAAGTTCTTCAGGAAATACGATAGGAAATACACTAACAACAGAAATATCATTCAAATATGACGTATTTTTAAATTTATGACATGGGCTAAGAAAGTCTGACATCCGTTTTTCAATAAACGAATGGCTTTATGACTTTATATGACTGTGATTAACTGTAGTTGTTTGGTTGCTTGAATTCGTATAACAGGTTGGTTAGGAATATGAAAACTAACAACCTTACGAAAACAATAGATTTATAAACTGTAGATGTAACGAAGGTTTCACCCAACAAAGTTTCAACAGACAAGTCAAAGTCTAATTTCTCAATGGTCAAGTTCAATCGTTGAGCACAAGCAGGAGAAATAAAAAAATGGGTAGAACCGATATCGAATAAAGTATAGACCATCCGTGAGTTGCCAGTATTTCCACCTATATTTTGAACAATAGTCTCTCTCGTTTGGTTTTGCATGAATTCTAGAAAGTTCCTAAATATACCATCGTTCGTCATTTGGTCGGTGTTGTTGTTTACAGGAAGATTATTGCCTTTCTGGTGCACGTTATCCTGGTTTTTGATCAGCGGTGACTCAACGGTCTCATGTACTCCATTGCTTATCTCAACATTTTTAGATGCCATTTTACTTTCACAAAACAATGGTTAATTGACATGTCACATATTATCCCTATATTCTGACCGACCAATTAAATAATAATTAAGCTTAGGTAGGACACACTAGCGAACGATTTACTCGTCTTTCCCCTCCTAGTTTTATTCCCCGATCTCTGCCAGAGACCATATCCCTAAACTCTGATACCAACGGTGACGCTCTAAAAATAGGTACACACAACCCATTCTGAGTCGCCAAATATATGGTACAGAAAATAACTACAAACTTTATTATTACAATTGTCGTGCAAAATATGACAATACATATGTTGTGAGTTTAAATACAAATATTATCTTCTAGATAATATCCAAACTCAAATAAGTCCTCAATATAATTATTGATACACTATTTTACAAAATAGTGAGGACTGCTAAAACAACTGTCTTCAACCATCACTGCACACCCCGACTAATTCCCGCTATATTCTCGCCTCCTAAGAAGAAAAATGGTACAAAAAGTAAAAGGATGAGCTCAACTAGCCCAGTAAAGAATATTATGACTAAAATAATGCAGAACAAATTATCCTTAGTCCTCAACAGGAAAAAATCTGATAGAATAGAATAGACAACAAGTTTTAGATCAACAACTGCAGCGGAAACAACAATTCATTAGAAGAGTTAAGTCGAGAATGAAGTCTACTATCTTCTATGATTTAAAAGTCTATAATCAATATTTTATCCCTGTAACATTAATCAATATACATCTTGAATCAAGCATTCATCTTTGCACTACAGGGCAAAGATATTCATTTGTATCACCAGCTAGTCATGTTCATCTCAACACATGTTCATCTTTGCACTACGGGCCAAAGATATTCATCAGGTAGTCATTCATCTTTGCACTACAGGCCAAAGATATTCATCAAGTATCACCATTTAAGAATGAGGATGATGAAAAATATTTTGAAGAACGAATCCAGTGAGATAAAGGACACGATTAAGGATTCGTAATTTAGTTTATCCAAGTTCAAGAATACTCAATAATCAATTTTGGAGCAAAATTCAAGAATAAAGTTCAAAACATAGATCCAATCAAAGATAGGAACCATAACACACAACTTCGACAAAGAAAAGAAAATATAATTTTTTTGTGAATAGTGTCGTATTCGTGAATAGTGTCGTATACGTGAATAGTAACCCCGACATGAAAAGGTAGAAGTTTTACAAGAAAAATGATACCTCGTGAATAGTACTCGTGAATAGTACCGTATTTATAAATAGTACCGTATACGTGAATAGTAATCTCGACATGAAAAAGTTAAAAATTTCATAATAAAATTCATTCTAATATTTCGGTATAATGATATTGAATAAAATAATATCATTTACGAAAAAAATAACATCCCTTACCTCAAAAGAATAGTACTTCTGACTGAAATATCAGATATAATGCTGAAAAAAATGTGCACTGCTTATCAACTCTCAAAGTATCTAAATACTCATAAAAATACGCTCGATATTAAAGAGAGAGAAAATTTCAAATTCTGGTGTGATTTTCATTTCTAACTAAGCACCCTATTTATAGGAAAGTGGCAGCACACCACTTCTGACAAATATTGCCTACGCACACTTTTCTTGCAGCACACCCATTTTGAAGCCAAACTTTGAAATTTCTCAGCACACCAACAAGGACAAGAGTGGGGCCCACCCATTCTAGAAAATCTCCACTAAAATATTTTAAATTTAAATATTATTCAGAAACTTCAATAATACATAATAAATAGCCCTTTTATCAGAAAAATACGAATTTTATGTCCACTCCATAGGAAATTTAATTCTCTACAACTTTCTAGAAGAAAATTTTTCCAAATTCCAAACAGAAAATGATCGAAATCCTCATACGGAAGATTTTTAATACGTTCATTCCGACAAAATACTGATAAAATACCTCAGTATTAATTCATTCATTTATATCGATATAAAATAAATATTTCCTTATCATATAAATCAATAATTAATTATTCACAAATAATATTACAGAATCACGATAATGACAACCAGCTCGTTCTCAGGAAAGAAGTGGGCTTTCTGATAAGGATTTCTCCTTACTGGCGCGTAATTAGGTGACCAAACCCCTTTCCTAGACAGAACTCCTTAGACATTACCAATAATCCTATCTAATAATATTATTCAAATAATATGAATTTTTGATCTGATAATAGAAAATACTGTGCAGTTACAATTATTGAAATAACAATAATATAAAATATCAACGTAGCAATTATTAAATCAATAAAATAAAATATTGAACAGTAATTACTGTAACAATTATTGAGTAGTGCCTTCTTACGTAAGAATCAATAATCAAAATATAATGTGCAATACCGTGTGCTACTGTGCAACAACGCGTATTACTTTACTTTACCCATCGGGTATTCCAACAGTTTTAACGGTAACAACTACGCCGTTATTTATAAAAGAAACTCATACTTGTCATTTTTTTCTTCCGACAGTATTTTGTTGTGGGGCCCATAAATGATTGCGCCGTCATACGAATATTTCCCGACAGCAAAAATATTTCACGACCAAACGAATATTCCCCGACAACAATGAGTATTTTATAACCACTTGCTTATTTTAAAAATTTTACACATTTCACCCATAACCAAAGCATTATAACAAATTAACAGCTTATTATTTCAAAATAATGAATAGAGAAAATTTAATTTTATTTATAAAAAGTTAAGGTCTTACATCCGAGGCTTGACTTTATCTCCCAGAGTTGTCACCGGAGCTTGGATTTGATCTCTCGGGGTTGTCTCTGGGGCTTCGATTTGATTTTTTGGGGTTGTCTCCAAGGTTTGGATTTGATCTCCCGGGGTTGTCGCCGAGGTTTGAATTTAATCTCTTAGATTTGTAAGACCCCAACTTTTATGAATAAATATTAATTTTCTCTAAATATCATTTTGAATATTATGGTGTGGATTTGATATAATTATATAGTTGTGGATAATATTTATAAAGTTTGCAAAGTAAGCAAGTTGTCATAAAATATTCGATTGGTCGGGAAATATTCGTTTCATCAGGGAATGTTCATACGACGGCACAATCATTGATGGACCCCACAACGGAATTATTGTCGGAGTTAAAAAACGACAGAAATAACTTTATATAAAAATAACGATAAAAGTTTTACCGTTAACTGTTAAAATACTCGGTGATAAAAGTACAGTAATACGCGTGGTTACATAGTAGCACACGATATTGTACAGTATATTTAATTATTGATGCTTACGTGAGAAGTCACTCAGTTATACTCAATTATTGTCACAGTAATTGCTGCATAGTATCTCACGTTATTGATTCAATTATTGTCACAATATTTTATATTATTAAATCAATAATTGAGACGAAAAGTTATTCATATTATTATTTGCATTATTGACGATGTTTAGAAAGTTCTGTCGAAGAAAGGGATTTGGTCACCTAATTACGTGCCAATAAGGAGAAGTCCTAATCGAAAAGTCCCCCTCTTTCTTGGGAATGATCTAGTTGTTAATATTACGAGTTATAATATTAATGATGAATAAATGTTATTAAAAATATGTTTTGTGAAGCCAAATGAATTGAGATAAATAGAGGGGTATTTTATGAAATATTTGTTATAAATTTGGTTTATTATATGGACCCCCACTTATTCATTTTTCAAAATCATCGGTAGAAAGTTATCTCAGTTTTGGTTTTATTACTTATATATATATATATATATATATATTCTCTCGAAGTTTATACCTTATTTGATACCGGTTCTACCCATTCTTTTATTTCTCTTACTTGCGCTCAACGTTTAAATTTAACTCTAGAAAAATTAGACTTTGACTTATCTGTTGAAACTCCGTTGAGAGAAACCTTCATTACATCCACTATTTATAAATCTTGTTTTATTTAAATCAGCAACCTCACATTACCTGTCGATCTTATCTCTTTGAAAATACTTGCATTTGATGTGATTTTAGAGATTGATTGGTTATCTACTCATCATGTTAAAATTGATTATTTTCGTAAGGTTGTTAGCTTTCATATTCCTAACCAACCTATTATGCGAATTAATCACTGTCATATCAAGCCATAAAGCCATTCGTTTATTGAAAAACGGATGTCAAGCTTTCTTAGCCCATGTCACGGATTTATACAAAAATACATCAGATTTGAATGATATTTCTATTGTTAATAAATTTCCTGACATATTCCCTGAAGAACTTTCTGGCCTACCCCCAGAGCGTAAAATCGAATTTTGTATCGAACTTGAACTCGGTACAAAACCCATTTCTAAAACCCCATATCGAATGGCTCATATTGAACTTCAGGAGTTAAGAACCCAACTGTAAGAACTGTTAGATATCAGTTTCATTCATCCTCGTACGTCTCCTTAGGGTGCTCCTGTTCTGTTCGTAAAGAAGAAAGATGGGAGTATGCGAATTTGTATTGATTATCGGGAGTTGAATTATGTCACCGTCAAAAATAGGTACCCATTTCCTCACACTGATGACTTGTTTGACCAGTTGCAAGGCGCCAAATTATTTTCAAAGATCGATCTTCATTCCGGATATCATTAGTTAAAGATTAAAACTGATGACATTCCAAAGACTGCTTTCAAAACTCAGAACGGGCATTACGAATTCCTAGCCATGTCTTTTGGATTAACAAATGCTCGTGCTGCCTTCATGGATATGATGAACCAAGTATTCAAGGAATATTTGGATCATTTTGTGGTTATCTTTATTGATGACATGCTCATATACTCTAAAAGCCGTGAAAATCATGAGCAAAACTTGAAGCTGATACTCCAAAAGCTTCGTGAAAATAAGTTATATGCCAATTTGAAGAAATGCGAGTTTTGGCTTGAGGAAGTAGCATTCCTTGGGCACGTGATATCGAATCACAGAATATCTATTGACCCAGCGAAGATTGAAGTAATTCAAAGCTGGGAGCAACCTAAGTCAGTAACCGAAGTACGTAGCTTTCTGGGCTTAGCTGGTTATTATCGGAGATTCGTGGAAGGGTTTTCTCAAATCGCCACTCCATTAACTTAGCTGAGTCGAAAATATACAAAATTCGGTTGGAGCCAGGAATGTGAGAAGAGTTTTCAAGAACTCAAGATGAGACTCATTTCAGCACCTTTTTTAACAATACCATCTGGTTCGAAGCGATTTATTATATACAGCGATGCTTCAAGCAAAGGCTTAGGATGTGTTCTCATGAAACATGGGAAAGTCATAGCCGATGCCTCACAATAACTCAAAAAATATGAGAGAAATTATCCTACTCATAATCTAGAGTTAGAAGTAGTTGTTTTTGCGCTAAAGATCTGGAGACATTACCTGTATGGGAAGAAGGTGGAGATCTATACAGATCATAAAAGCCTCAAATATTTCTTCACCCAAAAAGAAGTCAACATTCGGCAACGACGTTGGCTTGAGCTATTAAAAGATTACGATCATACCATTCAATACCATCTTGGAAAAGCGAACATGGTAGCTGACGCGTTGAGTAGAAGATCATATGTGGGTACGAGTGCGATATTGTCAACGCAAAGGCCTATTTGGTATGACTTACAAAGGATGGAGATAGAGTTAAAGACTCTAAGGACCCACGTGATGATGTCAAATATACGAGTAGAATCGACTTTAATCGATAAAGTTAAAGTTGTTCAAGCTGCAGACCTGGAGCTAATGCGTATGAAGAAGAAAGTGCAAGAAGGTGATATTCCAGATGCAAGAATTGATGAAGAAGAAACACTTCGAGTCAACTCCAAACTTTGTGTTCCTAACGACTCTGATTTGAAGTATAAAATCATGATGGAGGTGCATAACACACCGTTTGGAATCCATCTTGGGAGTACCAAAATGTTTCGTGATCTTCGACATTTGACATATATTTTGGTGGACCAATATAAAGAGAGAGATAACGGAGTTTATCTCAAGATGTCTAACTTGTCAACGAGTCAAGGAGGAGCATCAAGTGCCAAAAGGTCTTCCCAAGGTTTCTCAAGGCATAGATGCAATTTGGGTCATTGTCGATAGATTAACCAAGTCTACTCATTTCTTATCTATACGAGAAACTTAGTCACTTAAACGTCTTGCTCGTATATACATAAGTGAGATTGTAAGACTGCATGGTATGCCAGTATCCATAGTTTCTGATTGAAACCCAAGATTTACTTCACGATTTTGGGTTAGTTTACAGAAAGCTATGGGCACAGATTTACTATTCAGTTCGGCATATCATCCTCAGACGGACGGGTAGTCGAAGAGAACTATTCAAACTCTTGAGAATTAAGACTCTGTGTCCTTGACTTCAAAGGAAGTTGGGACAAGTTCTTGCCATTAGTGGAATTCTCCTATAACAATAGTTATCAAGAAAGTATAGGAAGGGCTCCATTCGAGGCGTTGTATGGACGCAAGTGTCGTTCTCCAGTATGCTGGGATGAGGTAGGAGAAGCAACGTTGTTAGGACCGAAATTGGTACACATGACTACCAAAAAGATTCAAATGATCCGATAATGTATAAAAACCTCACAAGATCGACAAAGGAGTTATGCTAATCTTCATCAAAGGGACGTGGAATTTAATATTGGAGATCATGTGTTGTTACGTGTTATCCCATGAAAGGGAGTTACGAGATTTGGAAAGAGAGGAACGATCCTCGATTCATTGGCCCATTTGAAATCCTCGATCGAGTAGGAACTGTGGCCTATAGACTCGCCTTATCGCCAAGTATGTCTCGTGTTTATAACATTTTTCATATATCTATGTTATGTAAATATGTGGAAGACCCGAATCACATTATTAAATTAGAACCACACGAGATAGTGAAAGATTTAATGTATGAAGAGGTACCTGTTAAAATCTAAGATAAGAAGGAACATATTCTACGCTCAAAGGTTATACCTCAAGTCAAAGTTTTGTGGAGAAACCACGACGTTGAGGAAATGACCTGGGAGTTAAAATCTAGAATGAAAACAAGGTATCCTCACCTCTTTGACATACCAGTTACGTACACTAATTTCGAGGACAAAATTTTATAAGAAAGGGAGGTTTTAAGACCCCAACTTTTATGAATAAAGATTAATTTTCTCTAAATATCATTTTGAATATTATGGTGTGGATTTGATATAATGTTATAGTTGTGGGTAATATTTATAAAATTTACAAAGTAAGCAAGTTATCATAAAATATTCGATTGGTCGGGGAATTTCGTTTTATCAGGGAATGTTCATACGACGACACAATCATTGGTGGACCCCACAACGGAATTATTGTAGGAGTTAGAAAACGACATAAATAACTTTATATAAAAATAACGACAAAAGTTTTACCGTTAACTGTTGAAATACCCAGTGATAAAAGTACAGTAATACGCGTGGTTACATAGTAGCACACGGTATTGTACAATATCTTTGATTACTGATGCTTACCTGAGAAGTCACTCAGTTATACTTAATTATTGCCACAGTAATTGCTGCATAGTATCTCACGTTATTGATTCAATTATTGTCACAATATTTTATATTATTAAATCATTAATTGAGACGACAAGGTTATTCATATTATTATTTGCATTATTGACGATGTCTAGAAAGTTCTGTCGAGCAAAGGGGTTTGATCACCTATTTGCGTGCCAATAAGGAGAAGTCCTTAACGAAAAGTTCTCTCTTTCTTGGAAATGATCTGGTTGTTAATATTACGAGTTATAATATTAATGGTGAATCAATGTTGTTAAAAATGTGTTTTGTGAAGCCAAGTGAATTGAGATAAATAGAGGGGTATTTTATGAAGTATTTGTTATAAATTTGGTTTATTATATAGACCCCCACTTATTCATTTTTCAAAATTATCGGTAGAAAGTTATCTCAGTTTTGATTTTATTACTTATATATATATATATATATATATATATATATTTGTATTATTTTTTATAAAAAATAGAATATATTATATTTTATTTGCATAGTACTGCATAGTGCTGCATAGTGTAGCATAATAAAATTAAAAAAAATTTTAAAGAATCAGCCGTCTGCACCCGTCATAATTTTTCCCTGTGCGTCCGTGATATTTTTTTTCTAAATAGTGCCCTGCCATTCTCATATAAATAAGATGCTTAGTTTATAATCGAAAATCACACCAGAATTAGAGAATTCTTCTTCCATAATATTGAGTGTATTTCTTTAGAGTTTAAAGAAGCTTTGAGTGTAGGAAACAGTGCAAGTTTACTTCAAGAATATCTCCGCTATACCAGTCAGAAGTACTCTCCTTTTAAGGTAAGGGATATTATTTTTGTTCAATATTCGTAAGAAATAATATTTTCTTCCATACTCTGTAGTATGTAAGTAATATTATTTCGTTTCAAATTCTGAATTCTACACTCATTTTGTTAAGGATTGCTTCTATACACCTTGAAATTAGTAGAATATCCTTAAAATTTTCGCTTCATCTAGTATCGTTTCGCAAGAATATTTTTCTGAACATTCTTGTTAAATTTTGATCTTTTCATGCCATGGTACTATTCACAAAATACTATTTACGAAATACTATTCACGGGATACTATTCACCCGGGGTACTATTCACCCGAGATACTATTCATGACAGAAATTAATTTTTTTTCTGTCCAAATTATTTTTGATGCAATATTATTATTAAATTTTACTCCACAAAGTAATTATCATGTTGACAATTTAGACATTTTTAAACTCTGAATAAATTTAAAGCCTTTAATATTTATCCTTGATTTCGTTTGATTGATGCTTAAATCATTGTCATCATCATGCTTATATTGTGATAAAAGTCATCTTTGGCCCGTAGTGCATAGATGGACTGTTGATTGGTATGATTATGATTATGTATCGGTATAATCATGGTCTGTAATGTTACAAATGATGTAGTAAAAGTCATCATTGGCTCGTAGTGCATTGATGGACAGTTGTTGGAATGTTCATGACCATTGGTGATACTAACGAATATCTTTGGCCCGTAGTGTATGAATAATTCATGGATGTGATACTAACGAATATCTTTGGCCCATAGTGCATGGATAATTCGATGATGTGGATTATTTATTGAGTTGTGTTACAGCGATAAAATATTGATAATGAACTTTTAAATCATAGAAGATAATAGATATTATGTTCTACTTGATTCTTCTAATGGATTGTTTATTTCGCTGCAGTTAAACTTGGTGTCTATTGTATTCTATCAGTTTAACACTGTTGAAGGCTAACGATAATTTATTCTGCATTTTTTTAGTCATAATATTCTTTACTGGGCTAGTTGAACTCACTATTTACTTTCATTATTCTCTTCAGGAAATGTGAATATAGCTGGGACTAGTCGGGAAACGGAGTGATGGTCCGAGATGGTAGCTATAGTAGTCATCACTATTCTATGAAATACCGTGGTAATAAATGTAATGAGGACTCCATTTGAGTTTGGATATTGTTTATGAGACAATATTCGTGTTAAAAACCTCAGCTACGTTTTGTTGTATTGTATTAATAAAGTTTGTATTGGAATTTGGTACCATGTATTTGGCGACTCAGAATGGGTTATGTATACCTATTTTGGGGGCGTCACAGGGGTTGTCTCCGGGGTTGGATTTGATCTCCCAGGGTTATCTCCAGGGTTTGGATTAAATTTATTGGGGTTGTCTCCGGGGCCTAGATTTAATCTCCCTGGGTTGTCGCCGGGGTTTGAATTTGATCTCCCAGGGCTTTCTCTGGGGTTGGATTTGATCTCCCGAAGTTGTCTCTGGGGTTTGAATTTGATCTCACGGGATTGTCTCCGGGTCTTGGATTTGATCTCCTGGGGTTTGGATTTGATCTTCTGGGGTTGTTGGTGAGGTTTGAATTTGATATCTCTTGGTTATTTTCGGGTTTGGATTTGATCTCCCAAGGTTGTTTTCGGGGTTTGGATTTGCTCTCCCAGAGTTGTCCCCGTGGCTTGAATTTGATCTCCCGTGGTTATCTCCGAGGTTTGGATTTGATGTCCCAGGATTGTCTCCGAGGTTAGATTTGATCTCCCGGGGTTGTCTCCAGGGTTCTGATTTGATCCCCCGGGATTGTCGCTGGGGCTTTGGATTTGACGATATTGTCATCCTGCATGGTTAGTAACAGGAATACGAAATTTCGAGTGTCTACAACTACTTCCTCCATCGGTAACATTTATAGTCAGCATTTGAATCAGTAGGTTACAGCAGAACGATCGCTTCCCTCGATCGCCAGGAAACACTATTTTCAAGCTAATCGAGGTGGTAATGACAATTACAAGTGTTACAAATGCTAACATAGAAATTAAGAGTGGTCTCTGGAGCCGAATCCAAGCTTTATTCCTCCTCCCATAGGCTATCATACTTGTGCTTCGGCATAAACTCTTGTTGAAGCGTGCCACCCAGTATCGCAGCAGGAAGTAACCCAATATCATAGCAGGGAGAAAGGGACTCACTTTTTAGTTTTTTTACTGACTTGGGCTGATGGGGGTTATAATCGTCCAAAAATGTTTAAAAACCAGTCCGCTAGAATGACTAGCGGACGACTAGCTGACTTTTCTAATCCCATTAGTTGATAATTCCTATGGAAGGATAGGATGCTATTTTCTCATTTTTAATCCATTGTAAATACACGATGTAGATCATTCCCCATATATATATAATCTCAATTTAACAAGTAGTTTTGTTTGTAAACATGCAAAAAATTAGAAAAAGTATTTATTGTACCTCATAATTTTTTTATAGACATTTTAATTGTTGAATATACCACTCATTTTAAAATATAAGATTAATTTTGACTTCTTGAAATAAATTTGAGATATTTTTAAATTTAAAATTAAAATGAACTCAATTAGTTTCACAAAAATAACTATAAAAATTATAAATCAACTAAAAAGTACTACTACTAATTACAAGAGTTATTATTATTACAAAAATTTAAAATATCTCAAATTTACTTTTAAAAAATATCAAAATTAATCTTATATTTTAGAATGGATGAAATGTTTTTATACCAACATATATGATAAAATTATAAAATGAAATTTAGCAAAAGATTAAAAGGTATAATTAAAATTATTGTAAAATCGAATCAGGCCATGGTCGCCCCTAGGCGGAGCCATGCCTAAGGTCCGCCACTGTAAGTGTCATTTAAACCGTTAAGTGTCGCTATAACAATTATAAAAGAGTTATTAAATGCATTTTTACTCTTACAACATCGGTTTAACTCTACAATATTAACCGCCAAAGCCAAACTTAATTCTAATCTACCTACTTGTTGGGCCATGAAACTTTACATAGTGGGCCGAACTGGATAGACTTATCCAATGGGTTGTATTTATTGGATATCGAGGGTGTTGGGCCGGTTCGGTGGATTGACCCATTATATGAATAAATATCTTGATTGGGCTTTGACCGGTAATGATTATATAAGATAACAGTTGACTGTTATCTCTGTCATCTCCTGTATGGTATTAATGGGGATGTGATTGTATTAGCCAGTGGTGGACAAAGGTGATGGGATTAGCAGGTGAGCTATCGGTAGTGGGTGGTGTCAGGAAAGTCGGTGGCACGAGAAACCGGGATTAGAGTATATGAGGCAAGGATCACACAAAATGGAAGGTAACTGATATTTTTCCTCTCTCTCAAGACATTATACTTTATTTTCCTCCATTGTTAGCCTTGTGATCGCATGTACTAACTCTTACATCGGAGCTATCCCCCGACGGTCCAAGCCGTCAAGCTTCTGGTATTGACGTGTTTACTGTGCAGGATTTGGACGTGCCTTACGTGATTGGGGCTCGTGGAAAGATCTTGGCGTTAACATTGGCGCTAGAAGGAGGGCTGCTAATGTTCTTGAGTTTTCAATCACATATTGTAGCTGTTCTACGTCAAAATCCATGGTGAAGAGTAGAACGATTACCCCTGAAGGACAGCCGAGGGCTGTGAGCTCATCTTGACAACGAGTCTCTATCAAGGATCATTTGGGTCCTTCAAAGAGTGCTCGTGAAAGTACAGCTTCCAAGCATGTTTCAGAAGGTTCTCGTTCGAGAGCCCATGGTGATACTAGAAGAAGATTGGTTTTTGTAGCCGAGAAAGGACCTCACCATGGTCAGAAACGGGTAGATGGCACACCGCCTAGAACCCGATATCGGGACGGTTAGGACGATAAGGCCTCCAAGCTGGCTAAGATGGCAGATGAGGTGGACAAAGCCTTAGAGGTTCTTTTGAAACAACGAGAAGATATTGCTGAACAGACGCTGCGTATGGCAGAGATGAAAGACGAAGCGTCTAGTTATGCTTAGTCCGAAGGATAGAGTAGGTCTGCAGAAAGACAACAAAGAAGAGGAAATGAGCTTTTCCACTCTAGTCATGCATCTCGAGGATGACCTCGGGATCGAAGAAGGTCAAGAAGCCATACTCCTGAAAGACCGAAGAGGGCACTCCACCCTATCGATTCTCGGGATCATGGAAGAAGTAGACGAAGAAGCAGAATTATAGAGTATACGCCTGAGCATACAAAGAAGGTACATCGCCTTGAGTATTCTCACCACAGTGACAGAACTCCCCACCAAAGCATATCCAGAAGTCGCACTCCCAAGAATCCAATGAGGGCATATCGGCCTGCGAATACTCGTCATCGAAGAAGTCCATCGAAAGCGGGGGGTTAGAGTAATAAAGGCCGGTCTGTTAGGCTTGTAATATTCATGAACACAATCAAATTGCACAAAATAAGCGAAAACGTGGAAAATCAGAGTTTTAAAATTTTACAAACCATATACCTGGATCATCCTTTATGCACAATTATTAATTAAACGAAAAGATAAAGAATGAGAATCATACCCTTGAAGATCTTCCTCAGGTACAAGTTCACCTCCAAATCCTTTTCGTGTTCAACTTGAATCCACCGGGTTGGGTTCCTTCCTTTGATCAACGTTAGCCACCCAAGTGTTTGGCCTCTAGAGGTGATCCACCAAGGAAGAAGAAATATTCAAGAAGAATGATGGTTGGCTAAACCCTAGTTTTCTATCTCTATAGAAAAGAATGTACTCTCCAACTATTGGAATTGCGTATCTTTGATATCTGATATAAGACCCTCCTTATAAAGATATCAGGTAACCCTATTTAATTAAAAATAAGGTATTATTTATTTAATTAAACTCTTTTAATTAAATGGGCTCCCTAATCTTATTAGGGATAATTAATTAAAATCATTTAACTAATTTTTTCTCTTAATCCTATTAGGAATAAATGAGAGTACTTATATTAAATTAATTCTTAAACTCTTTTAGAAATTAAAATAATAATAATTGTAATAATATTAATAAGATTCATCTTATTAATTTATATTTAATATTTTTAAAATATTAAATAATAAATATTAAGCTATTTAATTTATTCTATCACCATAGATTAAATTAAATATACTTAACATATTATTACGATTATGCCATTATCTTCTTAAATAATTATTATTCCTTTTATGGTGTGACCCTTTAGGTTCTCCATATTAAACCGGTTGTGAATAAATCAATTAGAACAATTCTAATCTTATTTAAATAAATAAATTAAATAATTAATTTATTTAAATAAATAATATTTATTCTACAATAGGGATAAGCCTCTCTAGCGATCAACGACTTTCCAGATAATATAGATTTCAACATTAATCATAAAAGAACCTTTGAGTAAATAGTTACCGTACAATTCAATCCTTCCACCATACAATTTCCCAATTAAATATAAGATATAAAATTACTGTCAAGTCTTATTTTATTTAATTATATATATTTCGACTCTTAAATGCACAACACCAAATAATGCAAATTAAAAACTCCTTTCTAATTTCATTCTGCCTTGGCCAAGGACTACTAGGTTGTCATTTATCGAATCACATAGGATATTTCTCTTCTTTTACTAGAAGTGGTAGATTCTTTATTGATCATACATTAACTCCATGTACAACTTATTATACCAAAGCATACCCTTTGATATACCCTAAGTGTAAGACCCCAAATTTTATGAAATAAAAGTATTCAATTTTTCTATTTAGTAAATGGTTAAATTGATAAAAAGTTAAAGTTAAGGGTGATATATGAATATTTTTCAAAATAAGCAAGTGGTTATAAAATATTCATTTTTTCGGGGAATATTCGTTTGGTCATGGAATATTCTTTCTGTCGGGGAATATTCGTACGGCGGCGCAGCTATTTGTGGGCCCCATAACAAAATAACTGTCGGATGAAGAAAACGACAAAATTTGAGTTTTTACAAATAAAGGCGTACTTGTTACCGTTAACACTGTTGGAATACCCGGTGGTTAAAATACAGTAATACACGTTATTGCACAGTAGCACACGGTATTGCACAGTATTTTTGAAATTATTGATTCTTACGTAAGAAGACACTACTCAATAATTGTTACAGTAGTTACTGTTCAATAATTTATTTTATTGATTCAATAATTGCTGCGTTGATATTTTATATTATTGTTGTTTCAATAATTGTTGCTGCATAGTATTTTCCATTATCATATCAATAATTCATATTATTTGAATAATATTATTAGATAACATTATTGACAATGTCTAGAAAGTTCTGTCTAAGAAGAGGTTTGGTCATCTAATTACGCGCTAGTAAGGAGAAATCCTTATTGGAAAGCCCTCACTTTCCTGGGAACGGCATAGTTGTCATAATTGTGACTCTGTAATATTATTTGTGAATAATTAATTATTGATTCATATGATAAGGAAATATTTATTTTATGTGGATATAAATGAGGGATATAGTTTTTTGGTTAAAAATGAAGGAATTAATGTTGAGATTTTTATCAGTATTTTTGTGAGAATGTAGGTATTAAAAATTAGGATTTTTAAGATATTTTGCGGGGGTTATAATTTTTAATCCGACCGTTGGATCGTGGTAATTTTTGGATATGTTATACATATATAAGTTGAGTATATGTCAACAAATTTTGAACCGTTAAAAATGAACGTATGATTTATTATGAATTTTACGAGATGACTGGTTTAGAAATTGTTGAAGTTTCAGAATTTATCATTTTGGTAGAAAATTCTAGAATTGGTGGGCCCCACTCTTGGTTGGTGAAGAAATGTGCTGAGATTTTTATTCAAATATGGTGGGTGGGAATAGTAGCAGGTAAAGCCATCAGGTTGCAGGTTAAGTCTGCTTCGGCGCGCTAACATTTTCCTATAAATAGAGGGCTAAGTTAGAATTGAAAATCACACCAGAATTCATAAGTTTTCTCTCTTTTTCTCTCTAGATTATCAAGTGTATTTTGTGAGTATTTAGATACTTGGTGAGTTGCTATTCATCAGTGCAAGTTTTCTTCAGCGTCATATCCGATATCCAGTCAGAAGTGTTGCTCTTTTGAGGTAAGGGATAGTAAGGGATTTTAAGGGTTATTATGTTTTTTAGTTCGTACTTTTTTCGACCTTCAGAAAATTTTGGAAAAATTTGAAATGATATTTTGATGAGTTTTATTGATTGTGTCCAAAAATAGTAATTTTTGGATGTATAGATTAAGAGTTATTAATTTTACGGGAAAAGACTATTTTAAAAGTAACCGCTTATAACTCCTTGTGCTTAACTCCAAAATTGATGAAATTTTTATTTAGAGTACATCTATACAATATCAGTGTACTCTGTGAATTTTGAAATTTTTGGATAAAAGTACAATTTATGATAAATGTCTAAATATTCGGCTGTTTTGGCCATATGAAAAATAGTAAATGATTTTTAAAAATTCTGAGAAAAATATATGTTCAATATGAGACTATATTCTGCTAAATCTCAGAAAATAAATATTTTTGGGACTGATTTGGTATTTTTTATGAAAATAGACTAGTTATAAGTAAATGAATTAAATATGTTATGCGAAGTAAAAAAATTGGAAAATAGGATTTTATGGCTTGAGAATCCTATATGAGGTATATGCAGATTTTTGATGAGGGTTTTGGTTGAAATCTTATGAGTTTAGCATTTTAGGATGATTAAATGCATTATTTAGTAAAGTGTAAACAATTAAAATAAATTGTTTATAAGTTTAAGAAATGTTATTTCAATATCATTATACCGAAATATTGGTATATATTTTATTGGGGAATTTCTACCTTTTTGTGTCAGATTTACTATTCATGAATTACTATTCACGAGTTACTATTCATAAGTTACTATTCACGAGTTACTATTCACGACAAAATTGGTTTCTTTTTCTAACCAAATTATAGTTGATTTATGAATATTGCTCTTGAAATTAAATCCATGTTTGGATCATATTGTTTTTATTATCATATATAACATTTTTATAACCTTGATGTTGAAATTCTCTTTCGCTTGAGTGTAAAGATGGGTAAATTATTGGTATGATCATGACTATGGGTTCTCTTTGACCAGTAGTGCAAAGTTGAATTGTTGACTGGTATGATCATGACCATTGAATTTATAATTGAATATCTTTAGCTTAAGTGCAAAGGTGAAATGATCAATATGGTTATAATTATTGTTTATATAAATTCTGAAATGATTATATATTTCTTTGAGATATTAATATATTTGGCATGTAGTGCAAATATGAACTGTTGATGAATATATTTGGCCTGTAGTACAAATATAAACTGTTGAGAAATATCTTTGGCCTGTAGTGCAAAGATGAATTGTTGATTAATATCTTTGGTCGTAGTGCAAAGATGAATTATTGATGAATATCTTTGGCCTGTAGTGCAAAGATGAACTGTTGTTGAATATCTTTGGCCAGTAGTGCAAAGATGGTCTAGCTGTTGATGAATATCTTTGGCATGTAGTGCAAAGATGAACAGTTGTTGAATATCTTTGGCCGTAGTGCAAAGATGGATTTATTAGTATGATTATGAACAGGAACTGTGATTTGGTATAACCATGATCTTTGATGTTTCAAGTAAAGACAGGTGATGAAAATATTCTTCGTTCTACGTGCGAAAAAAAATTTAAAATCACAATTATGATTATGAGTTATTCATATGATTGTGGAAAGGAACTGTTGAGTGATGTTACAGGGATAAAACATTATTGGAGAATTTTTAACATGGAGAAGATAATAGACTTTATGGTCTATTTGACTCTTCTAATGGATTGCACATTCCGCTGTAACTATGGTTGAAAATTTTTATCATCTACCATATGTTCTAAATCTCTGATTTATTACTGATGAAGACTATTGATAATTTATTTATCTTTAGTCATGATAATCTTTACTGGGCTAGTTGTGCTCACCCTTCTGTTTACAATTCCTTCCAGGTAATAAGAGTAGCTGGGTCGAGCGGGGGTAACAGGAGAATAGAACGGTTGTCATCATTTAGGAGTTATATTTGGTGAATCATCTAGGGTGAAGCGAACCCAACGTTGGAAGTGTGTTTTGCCACTATCATACAAGATGTCTAATGACATACAACCTCGTGTCATCATAAGACAGGATTGTGCTCATCCACTTTCTGAGTATATTTACGAGCACTACCTATATAATTTTGGTATTTGTTTGATGTATAATTCTTAATTAGAGACAATGGAGATAATGATAAGTCAAGAGAAGACTCACCATTGGGAAGAATATGATAGTAATCTTCTCATTTTTCTTTGGGGTATATTGGGTCAACCAAGGATAATTCTATGGCTATATGATATCTATCATAACCTAGAAGCATGGGCTCCCATGTACGAAGGTTTCCTTGAGCACTTCCCAAAGATTCTAATTTCTAAAACAGTTTTTGACTATACCTTTATGTAAGGTGTCATTGTGAGGTGCTGTCCACGGTTGGGACATGAGTCGCATTTGGTATATATTTGTATCCAAACTCACAGCATATGTGTTGTTGTATTTTGCACGACAATTGTTGTAATAAAGTTTTAGTTGTTTTTTGTACCATGTATTTGGAGACTCAGAATAGGTTGGATGGAATGGACCTATTTTGGGGTCGTTACACTAAGGGTCTTAAGGAATAAGTCAAAGTATAACTCATCATACACAAGATACTATGATGATCTCAAGTCTAAGGATCACTTGTACTACTATCACTACAAGAATTCCTATTGACAGGCAAGTAAAACTCAATTAGGTATTCCTTAGCGAGCCACGTTCAGTGAACTTATTCTCTAATAAGCACCTACATACTTGCTTTAGTGTCTCCACACAAATGATCACGGGATCAATCACCCTCATCCAATGAGCAAGCAACATATGTACCAATCTATCCGGATTCACTAATCCCTAATTTAGTAATCCAATGATTGGGAACTATTTTAGTTTTAAGCTTTCTAAGAATTTAGATCTCATTAGAATGATCATCATCATTATTCTAAAAGCATTGCTTAAAACTATGGGTTTATCACATATTATAAAACAGCATCATGTAGATAATTAAAAGCCTTTAATAAATTAATACTTTTTATTAATAAATGAATAAGATTGTTACAAAGTATATGTTTTATCATCAAACATGATTGGCTTGTGTGCATACTACTTTCAATCTCCCACTTGCACTAAAGCCAATCGTCATGGTATCTCATACCCTTCTTCTCTAAGTGGCGATTATCCTGCTGTTGGATAAGCTTTAGTTAATGGATATGTAATGTTGTTCTTGAGAGTCCACTATCTCTATAGTGATTTCTCATCTTTCAATGATTCTTATAATCAAATGAAAGTGTCACAACACATGTTTAGATCCAAGATGAGATTTATGAACTATTCCTAATTCTATAATGAACTTTTATCCAAACAATCAACTTGCAGCTTCATTTATAGCTATATACTTTGTCTTTATCACTAAACCAGCAACTCTTTGCTGTTTGAAACCTTTCCAATTTCAGTGCACCACCGTTCAAGGTAACAGTTTACCTTAAAGTGGATTTTCTGTCGTCTTAGTCTGTCTGAAAAAAAAATTGAGTCTGTTAAGCCCTCTAGTTTTAATTCAGACCCACCATAAATATGATCACATCCTTAGTGCCGGTAAAGTATTTTAAAATATTTTTCACTGTCTTACAATGAACTTCTCCAGAATATGACTGATCAACATCAGGTCTCGTACATTTCATTGCATACATGATTGTCACTCATGTGATCTCTCTTTTATGAGTCTATGGAGACTATTAAGAGAGATACACTCTAGGTCTCATCAACATGAGACATCCCATGGAGTTTTCCATGCTAAACGAATTTAGCATCAAATGAATATACGTTCCTTGGGTTAAGTCGAGCATCCTATTAAATCTATCTATATAGATTTGTATCCCAAATTAAGATACTCTTTCCAAATCATTCATGGAGGAATGTTTAGACAACTTTATCTTTACTGATTGTAGCATTGGTATGTCATTCCTCATCCTTAGTATATCAACATATAATACTAGGAATGTCACGACGCTCCCACTGACCCTTTTGTACACACTAGGTTCATTCTTATTTTTGATAAAAATCAAACTCTTTTAATTGTCTCATCAAAACGAATGTTCCATTTTTGAGAAGCTTGCTTCAATCCATTTCTCTGAGTGTGTACAACTCTTACCTCATCGTATGTAACTGGATCATCATCTTTTATGATGAGTACCTCATCATCATCATCTATAATGAATCCATACCTCCCAGGTATCTTCGATACAATTCCAGATTTACGATTCGGTTGTGGTACAATAGGTCTATCTACAAGTTCCACTTATTTGAGTTATAGTGTTTTGTAATTCTTGAACTCTTCAATATTCTATTATCCTCCCACTAGCCCTTCAATGATAAACATTTTTATCTTAGAAGGTAACATGTTTCGCAACAAACACCTTTTGCTAAGTAAGATTATAGAACATATACCCTAAACTTACTTTAGGATGTCCCACAAATCTATACTTGTCAAATCTTGTCCCAAGCTTATCCTTTAAAACATTTTTACATAATTTGGATAACCCTTATCTTAACATACTTAAGATTAGGAATCCTCCCTGTCCATAACTTTTATGGAGTCTTGGGGCCGAATTTTGAGGTTACCTTTTTCGTAGATATGTAGCCATTTCTAGGGCATGACCCCAGAAGGATACTGAAATGTCGATAAAATCATTATGAACCACACCATGTCCAACAAGGTATGATTTTTCCTTTCAGATACATCAATTAATTATTATGTATCAGGAGGCGTCCATTATGAGATGATCTAGAAACTTATTGCACAAGTATTCCTTCCTTGATCCGATCAAAGAATCCTAATACTTTTCTAATTTGTTTCACTTCTAAATTCTTTAAACCTTTCAACTAATTCACACTTGTATTTCAGTAAATACACACATTTAACTCTTTGAATGATCATCTCCTTTTCTTATACTAGTTTGTTCAATTTGCAAAATTATTTTCACGTAAGTCAAGTATACGAAATCTATTAAGTAGTATTCCAGTTCTATACAAAATATTATTATTATAAATAGAACAATAATTGTTCTTAAATATAATACCAAAGATTTTATTGTCCAACAACAAAATAGAAATAATATTTCTAACGAGAACTGGAATACAATAACAACTTATTGACTTAATAGGTTTGTCCGTAGGTAATGCTAAACTATAAGTTTCTATGGCTAATGCAGCAACCTTTGCTTCTTTTCCCACACATAGGATTACTTATCTTTGTTTAGCTTTCTACTTCTGTTTGGTCCCTTCATAAATCTATATTTATGATAACCAAAGCCGGTATCCAATACTCAAGTAGAACTTTGACTTAAAGAAAATTTTATTTTAAATCATGAACAAAATTATATTTGTAACCGAAACTTCACTAAGCTTCTTCTGGTTAGCTCTGCAAGATGCTTCTCGCAGTTTCTTTTCCAGTGTCCTGGCTTATTGCAGTGGAAGCAAACTCCTTTGCTATCCATATCAGTTTTGTTCTTATTATTATCCTTTATTTTTGTCTTTCTATTTACCTTCTATGAATCGTTCTTCTTTTCAGAAGATCCTTTGGCCCCTACTAGTAAGGCTTGCTCTTTCTTGGTTAGAAAGTGACTCTCAACATTTTTCAACATGTTAAGTAAATCAGCAAAGTCGATATCTAGCTTGTTCATATGAAAAATTCACAACAATTGTGTAAGGAGTCCGGGAGTGAGTGCAAGATCAAATCTTGGCTCAACTCTCCATCCATGACAAAACCTGTTGCCTTAATTGATCAATCAAATTGATCAATCAAATTGATCAATTAAATTGATCATGTTTAGGACATTTGTCTGTACTGTAGTGTCGTTGGTCATTCTAGATCGGAAGAGCTCCTTAGATATCTGATATCTATTAGTCCTACTTTCCTCACCATCAACTACTTGATATGCAGGGGTATAGTAGGAGCATCCATAGTTTCATGCTGACGCTGAAGCTCGTTACTCATGGATTCGAGCATGATGCATTGAGCCAACTGTGCATCATCTTGTCACTTTCTAAAAGTAGCAATCTCTTCCTCAGAGGCATTATCTGCAACCATTGCAAGGATAGGCATATTAAGGACATAAGATAGCTTTTCAGCCATGAGAACTATTCTTAAATTCCTTAACCAATCTGTTTAATACGGTCCGGTTAAATAGCATCTAATATGCTTCGCAGTGATAGTAATTTAGACATTGTAAAATTCTGTAAATAAATTTGTAAGTAACAACATTTTAACATACATTCTTTTATTAATTACCAAAATAAATTAGGTCTTATTTTAAATTGGTATCTCCCACTATTTTTATCAAACTATATTACCCTCACTTATATAGTTCGGCAAAATCTAATTAAAAATTTGCTAGTGAGAATAAGGATCCCATTTCAAATATATATAGCCTTGTTATGACACAACAAAATATATATAAATAAATAGGTAGACAACTCTTGTCAATTACATCAACTATGCAACTCTTTGTATTTTGCCTCTTAGATTATTTTGATCAAGTGGTGGCACATCTGAATCAAAATTATCCAAGTTAAGTCCAACCTAGCACTCCATATATTCAAAAAAAAAATATTGTCCTTGTGGTGACACAACAAAACAGCATTGTTCAATTTTTTTTATAAGCATCAAATGTGATAAAATTAACATATCAAAGAATTAAGATAAGCCTTGTGGTGACACAACAAACTTATAATAATTAATTGATACTCTATTATTTTTATCATGCTAGAAGGCGACGTTCGATATTCCAAATATCTTTGAACGCTTAGGACTTAATATAAAAATTTGAGGGGTTTGCATGTAATTAATTTGTCTCATCTTGTTTAGCGCGCATGCACATATATATATATTAAATACGGGTCATATTAATGAACATGTGAAGCATGTTTGCAAAATATAATATAATATATATATATATATATATATATATATATATATATATATATATAGTATAAGCGTGCACATATAGAATACTATATTCTACCTGGATTGATTATGGATTTTTATTCTAGTTTGGTTCACTAGAGCCACCAAGTGAACCAAAAGGTCAAACCCTAGGGTGCAAAAATTAATATTTAAATATAACTATTACATTTAAACCCGTGCTCCATTATAAACGGGTCTTCAAGCACTCCTTGCTCATTGATTTCCAATTCTTCAAAATTAATTCTAACTATTCCTATTACAAAACTATTTAAAATAAATAGAAACCTTGATCAGCAGTCAAGGGGAAGTACATAGGAGGAAGATAGAATTTACATTAAGAAAAATTAGAGAAGACGAGGTACGCAGATCCCATTTAATAAACCCATACATTCATGCATCCAACTAAAATAAAATCCAATCACATTGGTCAATAGTCTATAATCAATCCTATTTATTATCATACACATCACTATATGCATCAATAAATAACATTCATCTCATGAATAATAAACATTCAATATATATATATATATATATATATATATATATATATATATATATATATATATATATATATATTGATATCATTTAATGAATAAATTTAGTTAATATAAAATCTAATTTTGAATCAAAATAAACCTCTTTTATTTTAATTTATCTAATTTTGAATAAAATAAACTATTTTATTTTAATCAAAATCTTTAAGCAAAATAAACTCCTTTATTTTAATTAATTATGGAATCCAATTCCAAGTAAAAAAAAAACTCATTTATTAAAGGAAACACGGATTCTCTTTCCTATTCACAAATAAACTCCTTTATTTTGAATAATATGAAATCTTATTCCATATCTAAATAAACTCCTTTATTTAAGGAAACATAGATTCTCTTTCCTATTCATAAATAAACTCCTTTATTTTGAATAATATGAAATCTTATTTCATATCTAACTAAACTCCTTTATTTAAGGAAACATGGAATCCAATTTCAACTCTAATTAGTTATCATGGAATCCAATTCCAACTCTAATTAGCATGAAATCTAATTTTAAAATTAAAATAAACTTTTTATTTTAATATTAAAATAAACTTTTTATTTTAATATTAAAATAAACTTTTATTTTAATTATTTGTTACCGTTGGTAGTTATTATCCCACGAGGTTACATGAGATTCTCATTATGCACAGAACTATCTTATACTTATATATAAGTATCTTATACTTATACTAGAAAGTATCTTATATTTATACCAATTATATATATAAGTAACCATAAGTCATTATATATAGTAACAGTTATGCTATGTTAATATAATATATATTCACATAGTTATGAATCATAGATCACGTGAATCAGGATCTCTCATGTCCCCAAAAAAATAATCACACTCAGCGAAATAAAAAAAAATCAGGTCGGGATTACCGTTTTTTTTAATAATAAATTTAATACAACAAAATTATGCCCAATTAAATTGTTCTAAACACATATCAAAATACATATCAAATTAAAATAATTAATAATTCACATATAGGTTTGGCTCTGATGCCACAGTTAGGTTTGTAATATTCATGAACACAATCAAATTGCACAAAATAAGCGAAAACGTGGAAAATCAGAGTTTTAAAATTTTACAAACCATATACCTGGATCATCCTTTATGCACAATTATTAATTAAACGAAAAGATAAAGAATGAGAATCATACCCTTGAAGATTCGAGCTTCCTCAGGTACAAGTTCACCTCCAAATCCTTTTCGTGTTCAACTTGAATCCACCGGGTTGGGTTCCTTCCTTTGATCAACGTTAGCCACCCAAGTGTTTGGCCTCTAGAGGTGATCCACCAAGGAAGAAGAAATATTCAAGAAGAATGATGGTTGGCTAAACCCTAGTTTTCTATCTCTATAGAAAAGAATGTACTCTCCAACTATTGGAATTGCGTATCTTTGATATCTGATATAAGACTCTCCTTATAAAGATATCAGGTAACCCTATTTAATTAAAAATAATGTATTATTTATTTAATTAAACTCTTTTAATTAAATGGGCTCCCTAATCTTATTAGGGATAATTAATTAAAATCATTTAACTAATTTTTTCTCTTAATCCTATTAGGAATAAATGAGAGTACTTATATTAAATTAATTCTTAAACTCTTTTAGAAATTAAAATAATAATAATTGTAATAATATTAATAAGATTCATCTTATTAATTTATATTTAATATTTCTAAAATATTAAATAATAAATATTAAGCTATTTAATTTATTCTATCACCATAGATTAAATTAAATATACTTAACATATTATTACGATTATACCATTAACTTCTTAAATAATTATTATTCCTTTTATGGTGTGACCCTTTAGGTTCTCCATATTAAACCGGTTGTGAATAAATCAATTAGAACAATTCTAATCTCATTTAAATAAATAAATTAAACAATTAATTTATTTAAATAAATAATATTTATTCTATAATAGGGATAAGCCTCCCTAGCGATTAACAACTTTTCAGATAATATAGATTTAAAAATTAATCATAAAAAAACCTTTGAGTAAATAGTTACCGTATAATTCAATCCTTCCACCATACAATATCCCAATTAAATATAAGACATGGAATTACTGTCAAGTCTTATTTTATTTAATTATATGTATTTCGACTCTTAAATGCACAACACCAAATAATGCAAATTAGTAACTCCTTTCTAATTTTATTCTGCCTTGGCCAAGGACTACTTGGTTGTCATTTATCGAATCACATATGACTTTTCTCTTCTTTTACTAGAAGCGGTAGATTCTTTATTGATCTTACATTATCTCCATGTATAACTTATTATACCCAAGCATACCATTTGATATACCCTAAGGGTCTTAAGGAATAAGTCAAAGTATAACTCATCATACACAATATACTATGATGATCTCAAGTCCAAGGATCACTTGTACTACTATCACTACAGGAATTCCTATTGACAGGCAAGTAAAACTCCATTAGGTATTTCTTAGCGAGCCACGTTCAGTGAACTTATTCTCTAATAAGTACCTATATACTTGCTTTAGTGTCTCCATACAAATGATCATGAGATCAATCATCCTCATCCAATGAGCAAACAACGTATGTACCTATATATCCGGATTCACTAATCTCCAATTTTGTAATCCAACGATTAGGAACTATTTTAGTTTTAAGCTTTCTAAGAATTTAGATCTCATTAGAATGATCATCATCATTATTCTAAAAGCATTGCTTAAAACTATGGGTTTATCACATATTATAAAATAGCATCATGTAGATAATTAAAAGCCTTTAATAAATTAATACTTTTTATTAATAAATAAATAAGATTGTTACAAAGTATATACTTTATCATCAAACATGATTGACTTGTGTGCATACTACTTTCATGGTCTACTTAGCAAAAAAGAGATTCTCCGGAGAAAGAAGTCTCTTCACAACCAGAAGGAGTGGATTTTTTGGTCAAGGAATTGAAGGAGCTTCGAAAGCAGTTGCCCGAAGTCCAACAGGTCAAGGATATTTCGGGAAAGAAGGCGTCTCTTTTTTTCTCGGACATTCTTAGGGAGAAGGTCAATCCTACTAAGAAGCTTCCCCACATGGAAAGTTATAATGGATCTGGGGATCCATATGACCATAGTCAGGCATTTGACAGACTGATGGACTATTATGACTTTACTGATGCGGCCAAATGTCAGACGTTTGTAATGACACTTCGGAAGGATGCAAGGCAGAGGATGGGGACTTTGCCTTCGGATTCAGTCTCATCTTAGACAGACTTGTGCAATAAGTTTCATGCTCATTTTGAGAGCAACAAAAGAAAAGGAAAGCCAACGGGTTCATTGACTCAAGTTCGATAATTTTTGAATAAGTCTTTGAGCCAGTATGTGAAGCGCTTCAGGGAAGCAGTCGGCCAAGTGACTGATCTCAACGATCTTCAAGCCGTCGGGCTGTTTTAGAACGGTTTGGACTTGGTGAAGTCAGAGAAGTTGGTGAAGAAACTGATGTTTCACCATCCGAAGAGTTTAGCTGAAGCTTTTGATAATGTCGAAGGTTATATCGTGGTAGAGGAAGCTATGAATAGCTTGAAACGTCCTTCTTCGGACAGGCTGAAGGAGACAGACTGAGACAAGGCTAAAGGGTGAAGGGAATAATGATCGCTATGATGGCGGTTCCAAGAAGTGCAATAACAACTGGCGGCAGGGAGAAAATCGCCCACCTATTACGACCCAGAAGGTGAACAAGACTTACACTCAACTTAACACGGATAGGGCTGTTATTCTGGATCATATCAAAAATCAACCCCTCTTTGAACCACCTCGTGACAATCTTAAAACTGGGGCTGGTAACTCTCGCAAGTATTGTGATTACCATCAGGCTTCGGGCCATGACACAAATGATTGCTGTAGTTTGAAGGACTTCATTGAGAGGAAGGTTCAAGGTGGTGCCCTTGTTCAGTATGTAGCCGGAAGGGCACCTCCACAAGTTCAGCAGAGGGAGAGGGAACCTGTTCAGATCGCTCAGCTAGTTCAGCATGCGTTGTCAGCTCCGGAACAACCTGCGAGACATTTGGTTGATGTTATTATCGGGGATACTTTTGGCAAGGTCATTGGGAAGAAGCGTCGAGGATTCCTAGATTCGATTATGTTAGTGGCGGGTACACCCCCGAAGACTGATAGACCTTATCCAGGTACGGTAATCTCTTTTGCTAACGAGGATTACCCTTCGGAGCCTATCGAACCCCATGAAGGAGCGTTGGTGATAACTGCACAAGTGGGTTCGGTTGATATGAAGCGAATGATGATTAATAACGGGTCTTCTATAGATATTCTATTCGCCCATGCTTATCAAAGGATGCATCTGGATGGGCGAAAGATGGAGGTCGGGCGAGAGACTCCTTTATATGGCTTCAGCAATGATCAAGTTAAAGTAGCTGGAACCATTGAGCTACCGGTTATCTTCGATAAGGCTCCACAACAGGTAGAAATAATGTGTAAATTTTATGTTGTACATGTAGATTCAGTTTATAACGCCATATTGGGAAGACCTACTTTGACTGCTTTACAAGCTGTGACATCCATTCCTCATTTTAAAATTAAATTCCCAATGGCACATGAAGTTGGTGAGGTGGCTGGGGATTTGGATTTGGATTTGGCCAGGCATTGTTATCGAAATTGTGACGCCCCCAAAATAGGTATACATCACCCATTCTGAGTCGCCAAATACATGGTACAGAATACAAATACAAACTTAAATATACAACATGAGCTGTGAGTTTTAATACAAATATTGTCTTCTAGACAGTATTCAAACTCAAAATAAGTCCTCAACATTATCATACTATTTCACAGAATAGTGAGGACAACTAATGTACCATCTAGAACCATCACTCCGCTCCCCGACTTGTCCCGACTATGTTCTTATTTCCTGAAGAGAACAATAAAAGCAAAGGGTGAGCTCAACTAGCCTAGTAAGTAATATTATGACTAAGATAATGCAGAATAAATTATCGTTAGCCTTCAACAGCGTTAAACTGATAAAATATAATAAACATCAAGTTTAACTGCAGCGGAACAAGCAATCCATTAGAAGAGTCAAGTAGAGCATGATATCTACTATCTTCTATGATTTAAGAGTTTATCATCAATTTTATCGCTGAGACTCAGCTCAATAAATAGTATCATAACCACGAATTATCCATGCACTACGGGCCAAGGATATTCGTATTTTCACCAATGGTCATGATCATACCGAATAATACCTGGTCATAATCATACCAACAACTGTCCATCAATGCACTATGGGCCACTGAGGACTTTTACCACATCATTTGTAATATTACGGGTCATGATTATACCGAATGATTCCTGGTCATAATCATATCAATCAACAGTCTATTTATGCACGTAAGCCAAAGATGACTATCATCACAATATAAGCATGAGGATGATGACAATGATATAAGAATTCAATTAAAAGAAAGCAAAGGATAAATTTTAAATATTTATAATTTAATTTATCCAGAATTCAATAATATCCAAATTATCAACATGATACTGCTTTGTGGAGTAAAATTCAAGAATAATATTGTATCAAAAATGATTTGGACCGGAAAGAAATCAACTTTTGTCATGAATAGTACTCTGGGTGAATAGTATCCTATAAATAGTACTTCGGGAATAGTATCTCATGAATAGTACTTTATAAATAGTACTTATGAATAGTACTTCGTGAATAATACCGTATAAATGAATACTACTCATGGACAGTACTCTGGCACAAAAAGCTTAAAATTTAACAAGAATGTGTAGAAAATATCCTTGTGAAATGATACTAGATGAAACGCAAATTTCAAGGATATTCTACTAATTTCACGGAGTATAGAAGCAATACTTTAACAAAATGAGGGTATAATCAGGAATACAAGACGAAATAATATTACTCACATACTACAGAGTATGGAAGAAAATATTATTCCTTATGAATACTGAAAAATATAATATTCCTTGCCTCAGAAGAAGACTAGATACTGGAATAATGAGGTAGTAGACTTCTCTTCTTCTTTCTCTCTATAGCTTCTCTCTCTATAATTGCTCTTGTGAGTCTTAGTGAATTGGTGAGAATGAAAGAAGAATGAGCTTCTATTTATAGGAAAATATAGTTTCGATAATTACACGTTTTGGGGCTCGAAATATTACAGTATAATACCTTCATCTTTTTCTTCATTTTTAATTTAGTCCTGCAAGTATTATCAAATTTGCACCACCTTCCCTAATAGTACATCATGTGAATCAATAGTACACACATGTGAACAAATAGTTCTATACATGTGAAAAAAATAATTACAGTATAGTATCTTCATCTATACCTCTATTTTTAATTTAGTCATGTAAGTATTATCAATCTTGCACCACCTCCCCTAATAGTAATGCATGTGAATCAATAGTTCCATTTATGTCAGCAAATAGTTATATACATGTGAACTCATAGCAATTAATTGCTCATTTATCCGATTAATTATCCGATTGGTCAATATAACCTCCAGAAATTAATTATTATCGAAATAAATGTCGATTTCCACTAACATAAATAATCTCAACACAATGGAAATATTAATTTCATCTTTAATCAATACGAACTTATTCTTCATTAATATTATAACTCACAATATTTAACAACCAGATCATTACTAGGAAAGAGGGGGCTTTCCAATAAGAATTTCTCCCTATTGGCGCGCAATTAGGTGACCAAACCTCTCCTCGACAGAACTTTCTAGACATCGTCAATATTACAAATAATAATATGAATAACTTTTGTCGTCTCAATTATTGATTTAATAATAATAAATATTATGCAGATAATACTATGACAATAATTGAATCAATAATATGAGAGATATTATGCAGCAATTACTGTAGCAATAATTGAGTATAACTGAGTGACTTCTCACGTAAGCATCAATAATCAACACCGTGTGCTACTATGCTACCGAATAGTTTAACAGTTTAACGATAAAACTGTACTTTTACTACCGAATAGTTTAACAGTTTAACGATAAAACTTTCGTCGTTATTTTTATAACAAGATATTTCTATCGTTTTCTAACTACGACAATACTTCCGTTGTGGGGTCCACCAATGATTGTGTCGTCGTACGAATATTTTCTGTTAAAACGAATATTCCCCGACCAATTGAATATTATATAACCACTTGCTTACTTTGCAAAATTTGTAAATAATATCCACAACTATAACATTATATCAAATCCACACCATAATAATCAAAAATATATTTCGAGAAAAATTAATCTTTATTCATAAAACTTGGGGTCTTACAACCTCCACTTCGTATGAAATTTCATCCTCGAAATTAGGGTGCGTACCTGGTATGTCGACGAGGTGAGGATACCTTGATTTCTTTTCAGATTCTAACTCCCAGGTCATTTCCTCAACATCGTGGTTTCTCCACAAAACTTTTACCTGAGGTATAACCTTGGAGCATAGAATATGATCCTTCTTATCCAAGATTTTAACAGGTACCTCTTCATATGTTAAATCTTCCGCTATCTTGTCCAGTTCTAGTTCAATAATGTGGTTCGGGTCTTTCACATATTTGCGTAACATAGATATGTAAAAAACGTTATGAACACGAGACATACTTGGCGGTAAGGCAAGTCTATAGGCCACAGTTCCTACTCGATCGAGGACTATAAATGGGCTAATGAATCGAGGATTGTGCTTTCCTCTCTTTCAAGATCTCATAACTCCCTTCCATGGAGCAACACGTAATAACACATGATCCCCAATATTGAATTCCATGTCCTTTTGATGAAGATCAACATAACTCTTATGTCGATCTTGTGAGGTTTTTATACGTTGTCGGATCATTTGAATCTTTTTCGTAGTCATACGTACCAACTCCGGTCCCAACAACTTTGTTTTACCCACCTCATCCCAGCATACTGGAGAACAGCACTTTCTTCCATACAACGCCTCAAATGGAGCCATGTCAATACTTGCTTGATAACTGTTATTGTAGAAAAACTCTATCAATTGTAAGAACTTGTCCCAACTTCCTTTGAAGTCAAGGAAACAGAGTCTTAATAAATCTTCAAGAGCTTGAATAGTCCTCTCCGACTGCCCGTCCGTTTAAGGATGATATGCCGAACTAAATCGTAAATCTATGCCCATAGCTTTTTACAAACTAACCCAAAATCGTGAAGTGAATCTTGGGTCTCGATCAGAAACTATGGATACTGGCATACTATGTAATCTTACAATCTCGTTTATGTATATACGAGCAAGACGTTCAAGTGTATAAGTTTCTCGTATCAATAAGAAATGAGCAAACTTGGTCAATCTATCAACAATGACCCAAATCGCATCTATGCCTTGAGAAACCTTGGGAAGACCAGTAACGAAATCCATGGTAATGTGCTCCCACTTCCATTCTGAAATTTCAAGTGGTTGCAATGGACCTTTTGGCACTTGATGCTTCGCCTTGACTCGTTGACAAGTTAGACACCTTGAGATAAACCCCGCTATCTCTCTCTTCATATTACTCCACCAAAATGTATGTCGAAGATCATAATATATTTTGGTACTCCCAGTTTAAATTGCAAACGGTGTGTTGTGCACCTCCATCATGATTTTATACTTTAAATTAGGGTCATTAGGAACATAAAGTCTGGAGTTGACTCTAAGTATTTCTTCTTCATCGATTCTTGCTTCCGGGATAGCACCTTCTTGCACTTTCTTCTTCATACGCATCAGCTCCAAGTCTGTATCTTAAGCAACTTTAACTTTAACGATTAAAGTCGGTTCAACTCGTATATTTGCCATCATCACGTGGGTCCCTGAAGTCTTTAACTCTATTTCCATCCTTTGCAAGTCATATAAAATGGGCCTTTGCATTGACAATCTCGCACTCGTACCCGCATATGATCTTCTACGCAATGTGTCAGCTACTATGTTCGCTTTTCCAGGATGGTATTGAATAGTATGATCATAATCTTTTAATAGTTCGACCCAACGCCGTTGCCGCATGTTGAGTTCCTTTTGAGTGAAAAAATATTTGAGGCGTTTATGATCCGTATAGATCTCTACTTTCTCCCCATACAGGTAATGCCTCCAAATTTTAAGTGCGAAGACAACAGCTGCCAACTCTAGATCATGAGTAGGATAATTCCTCTCATATTCTTTGAGTTGTCGAGAGGCATAGGCTATGACTTTCCCATGTTACATGAGAACACATCCTAACCCCTTGCCCGAAGCATCACTATAGATGACAAATCCCTCCGAGCCAGATGATATTGTAAGAACAAGTGCCGAAATGAGTCTCCTCTTGAATTCTTGAAAACTCTTCTCACATTCCTCGCTCCAACCGAATTTTGTATCTTTCCGAGTCAGCTGAGTTAATGGAGTAGTGATTCGAGAAAATCCTTCTACGAATCTCCGATAATAACCAGCTAAGCCGATAAAGCTACGTTCTTCGGTCACTGATTTAGGTTGCTCCTAGCTTTGTATTGCTTCAATCTATGTTGGGTCAACAGATATTCCATGACTTGATACTACGTGCCCAAGTAATACTACTTCCTCAAGCCAGAACTCGCATTTCTTTAGCTTGGCATAAAGTTTGTTTTCACGAAGCTTTTGTAGTATCAACCTCAATTGTTGCTCATGATCTTCATGGCTTTTGAAATATATGATAATGTCATCATTAAAGACAATCACAAAATGATCCAAATATTCCTTGAATACTCAGTTCATCATATCCATGAAGGCAGCAGGAGCATTAGTCAATCCAAAAGACATGACTAGGAATTCATAATACCCGTACCGAGTTCTGAAAGTCGTCTTTAGAATGTCATCGATTTTAATCTTCAATTGGTGATATCCGAAACGAAGATCAATCATTGAAAAGAATTTGGCGCCTTGCAACTAGTCAAACAGTTCATCAATGTGAGGCAATGGGTATCTATTTTTGACAGTGACATGGTTCAACTCCCGATAATCAATACAAAGTCGCATACTCCTATCTTTCTTCTTCACGAATAGAACAGGAGCACCCCAAGGGGACGCACTAGGACGAATGAAACCGATGTCTAACAATTCCTGCAGTTGGATTTTTAACTCCTGAAGTTTAATAGGAGCCATTCGATATGGGACTTTAGAAATGAGTTTTGTACCGGGTTTAAGGTCGATACAAAATTCAATTTCACGCTTTGGGGGCAGGCCAGGAAGTTCTTCAAGGAATACGTCAGGAAATTTATTAACAATAGAAATATCATTCAAAATTGATGTATTTTTCTTTAAATCCGTGACATGAGCTAAGAAAGTTTGACATCCGTTTTTTAATAAACGAATAGCTTTTTGGCTTGAGATGACAGTGATTGATTTTAACGGTTTGGTCGCTTAAATTCGCATAATAGGTTGCTTAGGAATATGAAAGCTAACAACTTTATGAAAACAATCAATTTTAGCATGATGAGTAGTTAACCAATCAATCCCTAGAATTATGCCAAATGCAAATATTTTCAATGAAATAAGATCGACATGTAATGTGAGGGTATCGATTTGAACCAAATAAGACTTATAAACAGTGGATGTAACGAAGGTTTCTCCCAACGGAATTTCAACAGATAAGTCAAAGTTTAATTTCTCCGGAGTCAAATTTAAACATTGTGAGCAAGTAGGAGAAATAAAAGAATGGGTAGAACCGGAATCAAGTAAGGTATAGACTTCGCTGGAGTTTATTATTAGCTTACCCGTGATGACTTCGTTTGGGTTCCTCGCTTTTTGGGAGGTTACGACAAACGCTCTCCCTTGAACTACCGACTTTGACTTCTTTGGGACGGTCTTTGGTGCCTCCATTCCAGCTGAACTTGGCTTTACTGCACGACAAAATCGAGCTAGGTGACCTTCTCTTCCATAATTATAACACGCTTTGGATTGCTGCGTACAGTTCGGACTGATATGTCCCTCCCCTTTGCATTTGTAACATACGATTGGCTATCGTTCCCCTTCCTTAACAACAGGTGCTGGTGATGACGTCTTTCCATTATTGTTGAATCTCCTCTTCTTAAAATTTCCACTTCTATTATCTTGGCCATGATTTCCACCGAAGTGGTTACCATTTCTAGCATGTTGATTCCCTCCACGTTTGTTGTCACCGCTTCGATGATTTCTATCATTAGTATTATCATTTTGTCTGTTGCTCTCTATTGGTTGGGTTGACTCGTTATCGCGCTCCAATAACTGAACCTTATTTACAACATCTGAATACAAACACAGTTTGTGAGAAATTAAGTATTGACGTATCTCGGGTTTCAAACCTCTTAGAAACATTCGCGTCATTCTCTCCTCATTATCCATAAAGTGGGACGCAAACTGAGACAACTCAGCAAACTTAGCTTCGTACTACGACACGGTCATATTGCTCTGCTCCAGCTTGATGAACTCTACCTCCTTTATGTGACGAATACTTTCGGGAAAGTATTTGTCGTTGAACAGTTCTTCGAACTTCTCCCGAGACATCTTCAGTGCGGCAGGTTGAGTGCGCTTTACAGATTTCCGCCAGTAATCTGCCTCTCCTCGTAACATGAAGGTGGCAAAGGTAACCTTTTTCTCCTCGGAGCATCCCAAGACATCAAATATCTTGGTGATCTGCTTTATCCATGTCTCTGCCTTAAGTGGTTTTGGTTCTCCAATAAACTCTAGTGGTCCCAGCTCCTTGAACTGTTTAGCGGTGACCGTCCGAGAGTTGCCAGTGTTTTGACCTGTATTTTAAATAGGAGCCGCCCTCACCTGATGTTGCATGAATTGTATAACGCCTCTAAACATCCCATCGTTCATCATTTGATCGGTGTTATTGTTTACCTGAGGATTATTATCTTCCTGTTGCACATTATCTTGGGTATTGATCGTTAGTGACTCAACGGTCTCATGTGCTTCATTACTTATCTCAACATTTTCGGATGCCATTTTCAAATACTGCCACAAAACAAGGGTTAATTGACATGTCACATATTATCCCTATACTCTTATCGACCAAATAAATACCAAATAAACTTAGGTAGGTCATACTAGCGAAGGAATTTCCTGTCTCTCCCCTCCTAGTTCTAGTCTCACATCTCAACCAGGGATCATATCCCTAAGCTTTGAGACCAACTGTGACGCCCCCAAAATAGGTATACATCACCCATTCTGAGTCGCCAAATACATGGTACAGAACACAAATACAAACTTAAATATACAACATGAGCTGTGAGTTTTAATACAAATATTGTCTTCTAGACAGTATTCAAACTCAAAATAAGTCCTCAATATTATCACACTATTTTACCGAATAGTGAGGACTACTAATGCACCATCTCGAACCATCACTCCGTTCCCCGACTAGTCTCGCCTATGTTCTCATTTCCTAAAGAGAACAATGAAAGCAAAGGGTGAGCTCAACTAATCCAGTAAGAAATATTATGACTAAGATAATGCAGAATAAATTATCGTTAGCCTTCAACAGTGTTAAACTGATAAAATACAATAAACATCATGTTTAACTACAGCGGAACAAGCAATCCATTAGAAGAGTCAAGTAGAGCATGATATCTACTATCTTCTATGATTTAAGAGTTTATCATCAATTTTATCGCTGAGACTCAGCTCAATAAATAGTATCACAACCACGAATTATCCATGCACTACGGGCCAAGGATATTCGTGTTTTCACCAATGGTCATGATTGTAAGACCCCAATTTTTTTTAATTTAATAAAGATGAGCTTTCTATAAATATTATTTTTAAATATTATGGAATGAATTTGATATAATGTTATAGTTGTGGGTAATATTTATAAATTTTACAAAGTACACAAGTTGTTGTATAATATTCGATTGGTCAGGGAATATTATTTTTAACAGGAAATATTCGTACAACGGCACAATCATTAGTGGAACCTATAACAAAATTATTATCGGATTGAGAAAACGACAAAAATACTTAATGAAAATAGCGACGGAAGTTTTACCGTTAACTGTTGAAACACCCGGTGTTAAAAATACAGTAATACGCGTGATGGCATAGTAGCACATGGTATTGATTATTGATGCTTATGTAAGAAGTCACTCAGTTTTGTTCAATTATTGTTACAGTAATTGCTGCATAGTATCTCACGTTATTTGATTCAATTATTGTCAATATTTTATAATCAATAATTGAGACGACAAAGTTATTAATATTATTATTTGCAATATTAACGATGTCTAGAAGTTTTGTCAAGGAGAGGTTTGGTCACCTAATTGCGCGCCAATAAGGAGAAATTCTTATTAGAAAGCCCCCTCTTTCCTGAGAACGACCTGGTCGATTAATATTGTGAATTATAATAATGATGATAAATATTGTTAATTATGTTGAGGTGTCTTTTTATGAAGTCACGGAGGTTTATATATATATATATATATATATATATATATATATATATATATATATATATATATAAATTTTATTATTATTATTATTATTATGTAATAAAACAGAAAAGATTTTTATATAAAACAGAATACTTTTATAAAGTTATCTGTTTTATTAGACTATAAATAAAATATATTATATTCTATTATGCATAGTATTTTGCATAGTAAAATCTTTTTATATAAAACATAATATTTTTATAAAGTTATTTATTTTATTAGATTTTAAATAGAATATATTATATTTTATTATGCATAGTATTTGCATAGTGCCTGCATAGTATTTGCATAGTAAATTTTTTTTATATAAAACAGAATATTTTATAAAGTTTTATTTTATTTGATTATAAATAGAATATATTATATTTTATTTCATAGTACAGCATAGTATCCTTTCTATTTTCCTATAAATAGGATGCTTAGTTAGAATTTAAAACCACACCAGAAGTTCAGAGAATTCTTCTATAATCTTGAGCGTATTTCTTTAGAGTTTTAATAAGCTTTGAGTGTAGTGTAAGTTTTCTTCAAGAATATCCTCGCCCTACCAGTCGGAGTACTCTTCATTTACTGTAAGGGGTATTATTTCTTTCGTATTCATGAAGAGAACTTCTGTTATTTCATTCCTTATTATTTTGTTAGAATAACCTGTTCATGCGAAGTACCGCATACATGGTGAAATTCTTCTAATATTCCGTTCTTTATTATTCTGTCGGAATATCCTGTCTGTGCGTTTACGCCGGACCTGGTTCTATTATTTATTATTCTGTCGGAATATCCTGTCTGTGCATTTACGCCGGACCTGGTTCCATTATTTATTATTCTATCGGAATATTCTGTCGGTGCGTTTCCGCATGACCTGGTTCCATTATTTATTTTTCTGTTGGAATAACCTGTTTGTGCGGTCTATCGCATGCTTGGCGAATTCTTTTGTTATTTCATTCTTTATTATACTCAGTTAGTTAAAGTTTTGACTTTTATACTCCATGAAATTAGTGAAATATATTTGATATTTGCGCTTCATCCAGTATCTTTTCATGAAAATATTCTTCTGAGCATTCTTAAATTTTACTCTACAAAGCAGTATCATGTTAACAATTTGGATGTTGTTGGTTCCTGGATAAATTAATTCTTGAATTTGTTTTATTGAATTCTTATATCATTATCATCATCCTTGGCCCGTAGTGCATGGATAATTTGTGATCGTGATACTAATGAATATCATTGGCCATAGTGCAGGGATGATGTGGATTATTTATTAAGCTGAGTCTCAGCGATAAAAGTAATGAAAAACTTTTTAAATCATAAAAGATAGTAGATGTTATTCTCTACTTGACTCTTTTAATGGATAGCTTGTTCCGCTGCAGTTAAACTTGATGTTTGTTATATTTTATCAGTTTAACACTATTGAAGGCTAACGATAATTTATTTTGCATTATCTTAGTCATAATATTTCTTACTGGGCTAGTTGAGCTCACCCTTTTGCTTTCATTGTTCTCTTCAGGAAATGAGAACGTAGCGGGGACTAGTCGGGGAACGGAGTGACGGTTCAGATGATAGCATTAGTAGTCCTCACTATTCTATGAAATAGTGAAAAAATAAATGTATTGAGGACTTATTTTGAGTTTGAATACTGTTTAGAAGAAAGTATTGTATTAAAACTCACAGCTTATGTTTTGTCGTATTTTACACGACAGTTGTATAATTAAGTTTTATTTGTATTTTGTACCATATATTTGACGACTCAGAATAGGTGATGTATGCCTATTTTGGGGGCATCACAGTTGGTATCAAAGCTTAGGGAAATGATCCATGGCTGAGATGTGAGAGTAGAACTAGGAGGGGAGAGACGAGGAATTCCTTCGCTAGTATGACCTACCTAAGTTTATTTGGTATTTAATTGGTCGGTCAAAGTATAGGGATATTATGTTACATGTCAATTAACCTTTGTTTTGTGGCAGTATCTGAAAATGACATCCGAAAATGTTGAGAATAGCAATGGAGCACAGGAGACCGTTGAGGTTTCACATATCAATAATCAGGATAATGTGCATCAGGGAGGCGACAATCCTCATGAAAATAATAACACTGACCAAATGATGAATGATGGAATGTTCAGAGGCTTTATGCAATTCATGCAATATCAGGCGAGAGAGGCTCATGTCCAAAATGTAGGTGGAAACACTGAAAACTCTCGGACGGTCACCGCTAAGCAGTTCAAGGAGCTGAGACCATCGGAGTTTATTAGATAGCCAAAACCACTTAAGGCAGAAATGTGGATCAAGCAAATCACCAAGATATTTGATGTCTTGGGATGCGCCGAGGAGCAAAAGGTTCCCTTTGCCACTTTTATGTTGCGAGGAGAGGCAGATTACTGGTGGGAATCGGTAAAGTGTACTCAACTTGCCGCATTGAAGATGTCTTGGGAAAAGTTTCAAGAACTGTTTAATGACAAGTACTTTTCCGAAAGTATTCGTCACATGAAGGAGGTAGAGTTCATCAAGTTGGAGCAGAATAATATGACCGTGTCGCAGTACGAAGCTAAGTTTGCCGAGTTGTCCCGGTTTGCGTCCCACTTGGTTGATAATGAGGAAAGAATGACGCGAGTGTTTTTAAGAGGTTTGAAACTGGAGATACGTCAATATCTTATTTCTCATAAACTGTGTTTGTATTCAGATGTTGTAAATAGGGCTCAGTTATTGGAGCGCGATAACGAGTCAATGTAACCAAGAGAAAGCATCTGGCAGAATGAAAATACCAGTGGCAACAGCCATCGAAGCGGTGACAACAAACGTGGAGGAAATTAACATGCCAGAAATGGTAACCACTTTGGTGGTAATCATGGCCAAGGTAATAAAAGTGGACATTTCAAGAAGAGGAGATTCAATAATGATGTAAAGACGTCAGCACCAACACCCGTTGTTAAGGAAGGAGAACGACCACCTATCATATGCTTCAAATGCGGAGGGGAGGGACATATCTGTCCAAACTGCGCGATGCTATCCAAAGCGTGTTATAATTGTGGAAGAGAAGGTCACCTAGCCCGATTTTGTCGTGCACCGAAGACAAGTCCAGTTGGAACGATGACACAAAAAACCGTCCCAGACAAGTCAAAACCAATAGTTCAAGGGAGAGCGTTTGTTGTGACCTCCCAAAAAGCAAGGAAACTGAACGAGGTCATCACGGGTAAGCTTATCATAAATTCTAGCGAAGTTTATACCTTATTTGATATCGATTCTACCCATTCTTTTATTTCTCCTACTTGCGCCCAACGATTAAATTTGACTCCGAAGAAATTGAACTTTGACTTATCTGTGGAAACTCCGTTGGGAGAAACCTTCATTACATCCACTGTTTATAAGTCTTGTTTGGTTCAAATCGGTACCCTCACATTACTTGTCGATCTTATTTCATTGAAAATACTTGCATTTGATGTGATTCTAGGGATTGATTGGTTAACTACTCATCATGCTAAAATTAATTATTTTCGTAAGGTTGTTAGCTTTCATATTCCTAATCAACTTATTATGCGAATTCAAGCGACCAACCCATTAAAATCAATCACGGTCATCTCAAGCCATAAAGCTATTCGTTTATTAAAAAACGGATGTCAAGCTTTCTTAGCGCATGTCACAAATCTAAACAAAAATACGTCAGTTTTAAATGATATTTCTATTGTTAATAAATTTCCTGACGTATTCCCTGAAGAACTTCCTGCCCTGCCCCCAGAGCGTGAAATTGAATTTTGTATCGACCTTGAACCCGGTTCAAAACCCATTTCCAAAACCCTATATCAGATGGCTCCTATTGAACTTCAGGAGTTAAAGACCCAATTGCAGGAATTGTTAGACATCAGTTTCATTCGACCTAGTACTTCTCCTTGGGGTGCTCCTATTCTATTCGTGAAGAAGAAAGATGGAAGTATGCGACTTTGTATTGATTATCGGGAGTTGAATCTTGTCACCATAAAAAATAAGTACCTGTTGCCTCGCATTGATGACCTGTTTGACCAGTTGCAAGGAGCACAATTCTTTTCAAAGATCGATCTTCATTCTGGATATCATCAGCTGAAGGTTAGAACTGAGGATATTTCAAAGACTGCCTTCAGAACTCAGTACGGGCATTATGAATTCTTAGTCATGTCTTTTGGATTGACTAATGCTCATGCTGCCTTCATGGATATGATGAACCGAGTATTTAAGGAATATTTAGATCACTTTGTGGTCGTCTTTCTTGATGACATCCTCATATATTCCAAAAGACGTGAAGATCATGAGCAACACTTGAGGTTGATACTCCAAAAGCTTCGTGAAAATAAGCTTTGTGCCGAGTTGAAGAAATGCGAGTTCTGGCTTGAAGAAGTGGCATTCCTTAGGCACGTAGTATCAAGTCATGGAATATCTGTTGACCCGGCAAAGATTGAAGCTATTCAAAGCTGGGAGCAACCCAAATCAGTGACCGAAGTACGTAGCTTTCTCGGCTTAGCTGGTTATTATCAAAGATTCGTGGAAGGATTTTCTCGAATCGCTACTCCACTAACTCAGCTGACTCAGAAAGATACAAAATTCGGTTGGAGCGAGGAATGTGAGAATAGTTTTCAAGAACTCAAGAAAAGACTCATTTCAGCACCTGTTCTGACCATACCATCTGGCTCGGAGAGATTTGTCATCTACTGTGATGCTTCGGGCAAAGGGTTAGGATGTGTTCTCATGAAACATGGGAAAGTCATAGCCTATGCCTCTCGACAACTCAAAGAATATGAGAGGAATTATCCTACTCATGATCTAGAGTTGGTAGCAGTCGTTTTTGCACTAAAGATTTGGAGGCATTACTTGTATGGGGAGAAAATGTACATATTTATGGATCATAAAAGCCTCAAATATTTCTTCACCCAAAAGGAACTTACCATGCGACAACGACGTTGGCTTGAACTATTAAAAGATTATGATCATACCCTGCAATACCATCCTGAAAAAACGAACGTGGTAGCTGACGCATTGAGTAGAAGATCATATGCGGGTACGAGTACGATATTGTCAACGCAAAGGTCCATTTTGTGTGATTTGAAAGGATTGAGATAGAGTTAAAGACTCCGGGGGCCCATATGATGATGGCGAATATACGAGTAGAACCGACTTTAATTGATAAAGTTAAAGCTGCTCAAGCTACAGACCTGGAGCTGATGCGTATGAGAAAGAAAGTGCAAGAAGGTGCTATGCCGGAAGCAAAAATCGATGAGGAGGAATACTTCGAGTTAACTCTAGACTTTGTGTTCCTAACGACCCTGATTTAAAGTATAACATCATGATTGAGGCACACAACACACCGTTTGTAATCCATCATAGGAGTACCAAAATGTATCATGATCTTCGACATACATTTTGGTGGGGCAATATAAAGAGAGAGATAGCGCTGTTTATCTCAAGGTGTCTAACGTGTCAACGAGTCAAGGCGGAGCATCAAGTACCAAAAGGTCCATTGCAACCACTTGAAATTCCAGAATGAAAGTGGAAGCACATTACCATGGATTTCGTTACCGGTCTTCCCAAGGTTTCTCAAGGCATAGATGCAATTTGGGTCATTGCTGATAGATTGAGTTAGTCGGCTCATTTCTTACCTATACGAGAAACTTATACACTTGAACATCTTGCTCGTGTGTACATAAACGAGATTGTAAGATTGCATGGTATGCCAGTATCCATAGTTTCTAATCGAGACCCAAGATTCACTTCACGATTTTGGGTTAGTTTGCAGAAAGCTATAGGCACGAATTTACGGTTTAGTTCGACATATCATCCTCAAACGGACAGGCATTCAGAGAGGACTATTCAAACTCTTGAAGATCTATTAAGACTTTGTGTCCTTGATTTCAAGGGAAGTTGGGACAAGTTCTTACCATTGATGGAGTTTTTCTACAACAACAGCTATCAAGCAAATATTGGCATGGCTCCATTCGAAGCGTTGTATGGAAGAAAGTGTCGTTCTCCAGTATGCTGGGATGAGGTGGGTGAAGCAACGTTGTTGGGACCGGAGTTGGTATGTATGACTACGAAAAATATTCAAACGATCTGGCAACGTATAAAAACCTCACAAGATCGACAAAAGAGTTATGATGATCTTCATCGAAAGGACGTGGAATTCGATATTGGAGATCATGTGTTGTTACGTGTTGCTCCATGGAAAGGAGTTACGAGATTTGGAAAGAGAGAAAAACTCAATCCTCGATTCATTGGCCTATTTTTAATCCTCGATCGAGTAGGAACTGTGGCTTATAGACTCGCTTTACCGCCAAGTATGTCTCGTGTTCATAACGTTTTTCACATATCTATGTTACGTAAATATGTGAAAGACCCGCACCACATTATTAAGTTAGAACCGGACAAAATAGCAAAAGATTTAACGTATGAAGAGGTTCCTGTTAAAATCTTGGATAAGAAGGATCATGTTCTACGCTCCAAGGTTATACCTCAAGTCAAAGTTTTATGCAGGAACCACGATGTTGAGAAAATGACCTGGGAGTTAGAATCTGAAATGAAATCAAGGTATCCTTACCTCTTCGACATATCAGGTACGTACCTTAATTTCGAGGGTGAAATTTCATAAGAAGGGGAGGTTGTAAGACCCTAATTTTTTTTCAATTTAATAAAGATGAGTTTTCTATAAATATCATTTTTAAATATTATGGTATGAATTTGATATAATATTATAGTTGTGGATAATATTTATAAATTTTGTAAAGTACACAAGTTTTTGTATAATATTCGATTGGTCGGAAAATATTCATTTTAACAGGGAATATTCGTACGACGACACAATCATTGGTGGACCCCACAACGGAATTATTGTCAGATTGAGAAAACTACAAAAATATTTTATGAAAATAGCTACGGAAGTTTTACCGTTAACTGTTGAAACACCCGGTGTTAAAAGTACAGTAATGCGCATTGTGGCATAGTAGCACACGGTATTGATTATTGATGCTCACGTAAGAAGTCACTCAGTTTTGTTCAATTATTGTTACAGTAATTGTTGCATAGTATCTCACGTTATTTGATTCAATTATTGTCAATAATTTATAATCAATAATTGAGATGATAAAGTTAATAATATTATTATTTGCAATATTAACGATGTCTAGAAGTTCTTTCAAGGAGAGGTTTGGTCACCTAATTGCGCGCCAATAGGAAGAAATCCTTATTGGAAAGCCCCCTCTTTCCTGGTTGAATCAAACTGAGTGACTTCTCACATAAGCATTAATAATCAATACCGTGTGCTACTATGCAACCACACGTATTACTGTACTTTTACTACCGAGTAGTTCAACAGTATCAATGGTAAAACTTTCGCCGTTATTTTTAATAAAATATTTTTGTCGTTTTCTCAATCCGACAATAATTCCGTTGTGGGGTCCACCAATGATTGTGCCGTTGTACGAATATTCCCTGTTAAAACGAATATTCTCCGACCAATCGAATATTATATAACAACTTACGTACTTTGTAAAATTTATAAATATTACCCACAACTATAACATTATATCAAATTAACTCCATAATATTCAAAAATGATATTTATAGAAAATTCATCTTTATTTATAAAAGTTGGGGTCTTACAACCTCCCCTTCTTATGAAATTTCGCCCTCGAAATTAGGGTACGTACCTGGTATGTCGAAGAGGTAAGGATACCTTGATTTCATTTCAGATTCTAACTCCCACGTCATTTCCTCAACATCGTGGTTTCTCCACAAAACTTTGACTTGAGGTATAACCTTGGAGCGTATAATATGTTCCTTCTTATCCAAGATTTGAACAGGAACTTCTTCATATGTCAAATCCTCCGCTATTTCGTCCGGTTCTAACTCAATAATGTGGTTCTGGTCTTCCACATATTTGCGTAATATGGATATGTGAAAAACGTAATGAACACGAGACATACTTGGCGGTAAAGCGAGTCTATAAGCCACAGTTCCTACTCGATAGAGGATTAAAAATGGACCGATGAATCGAGGATTGAGCTTTTCTCTTTTTCCAAATCTCGTAACTCCTTTTCATGGAGCAACACGTAAGAACACATGATCTCCTACATCAAATTCCACGTCCTTTCGATGAAGATCAGCATAACTCTTTTGTCGATCTTGTGAGGTTTTTATACGTTGTCGGATCGTTTGAATCTTTTCTGTAGTCATACGTACCAACTCTGGTCCCAACAACGTTGCTTCACCCACCTCATCCCAGCATACTGGAGAACGACATTTTCTTCCATACAATGCTTCGAATGGAGCCATGCCAATACTTGCTTGATAACTGTTGTTGTAGGAAAACTCCACCAATGGTAAGAACTTGTCCCAACTTCCCTTGAAGTCAAGGACACATAGTCTTAATAAATCTTCTAGAGTTTGAATAGTCCTCTCTGATTGTCCGTCCGTCTGAGGATGATATGCCGAACTAAATCGTAAATCTGTGCCCATAGCTTTTTGTAAACTAACCCAAAATCGTGAAGTGAATCTTGGGTCTCGATCAGAAACTATGGATAATGGCATACCATGCAGTCTTACAATCTCGTTTATGTACATACGAGCAAGACGTTCAAGTGTATAAGTTTCTCGTATCGGTAAGAAATGAGCAGACTTGGTCAATCTATCAACAATGACCCAAATCGCATCTATACCTTGAGAAACCTTAGGAAGACTGGTAACGAAATCCATGGTAATGTGCTCCCACTTCCATTCTGGAATTTCAAGTGGTTGCAATGGACCTTTTGGTACTTGATGCTCCGCTTTGACTCGTTGACAAGTTAGACACCTTGAGATAAACAACGCTATCTCTCTCTTCATATTGCTCCACCAAAATGTATGACGAAGATCATGATACATTTTGGTACTTCCAGGATGGATTGCAAACGGTGTGTTGTGCGCCTCCATCATGATTTCATACTTTAAATCAGGGTTGTTAGGAACACAAAGTCTGGAGTTGACTCGAAGTATTCCTTCTTCATCGATTCTTGCTTCCGACATAGCACCTTCTTGCACTTTCTTCCTCATACGCATCAGCTCCAGGTCTGTAGCTTGAGCAGCTTTAACTTTATCGATTAAAGTTGGTTCTACTCGTATATTCGCCATCATCACATGGGTCCCTGGAGTCTTTAACTCTATCTCCATCCTTTGCAACTCACACAAAATGGGCCTTTGTGTTGACAATATCGCACTCGTACTTGCATATGATCTTCTACTCAATGCGTCAGCTACCACGTTCGCTTTTCCAGGATGGTATTGAATGGTATGATCATAATCTTTCAACAGTTCAAGCCAACGTCGTTGTCGCATGTTGAGTTCCTTTTGAGTGAAGAAATATTTGAGGCTTTTATGATCCGTAAAGATCTCCACCTTCTCCCCATACAAGTAATGCCTCCAAATTTTAAGTGCAAAGACAACAGCTGCCAACTCTAGATCATGAGTAGGATAATTTCTCTCATATTCCTTGAGTTGTCTTGATGCATAGGCTATGACTTTTCCATGTTGCATGAGAACGCATCCCAACCCTTTGCTCGAAGCATCACTGTAGATGACAAATCCCTCCGAGCCAGATGGTATTGTTAGAACAGGTGCTGAAATGAGTCTCCTCTTGAGTTCTTGAAAACTCTTCTCACATTCTTTGCTCCAACCGAACTTTGTATCTTTCTGAGTCAGCTGAGTTAATGGAGTAGCGATTCGAGAAAATCCTTCCACGAATCTCCGATAATAACCAGCTAAACCAAGAAAGCTACGTACTTCGGTCACTGATTTAGGTTGCTCCCAGCTTTGAATAGCTTCAATCTTTGCCGGGTCAACCGATATTCCACGACTTGATACTACGTGCCCAAGGAATGCTACCTCCTCTAATCAGAACTCGCATTTCTTCAACTTGACATAAAGCTTGTATTCACGAAGCTTTTGGAGTACCAGCCTCAAGTGTTGCTCATGATCTTCACGGCTTTAGGAATAAATAAAGATGTCATCAATAAAGACGACCACAAAGTGATCCAAATATTCCTTGAATACCCAGTTCATCATATCCATGAAGGCAGCAGGAGCATTAGTCAATCCAAAGGACATGACTAGGAATTCATAATGCCCGTACTGAGTTCTGAAAGCCGTCTTTGGAATATCCTCAGTTCTAACCTTCAGCTGATGATATCCAGAACGAAGATCAATCTTTGAAAAGAATTGTGCTCCTTGCAACTGGTCAAATAGGTCATCAATACGTGGCATGGGTACCTATTTTTGATGGTGACATGATTCAACTCCCGATAATCAATACAAGTTGCATACTTCCATCTTTCTTCTTCACGAATAGCACAGGACCACCCCAAGGAGAAGTACTAGGACGAATAAATCCAATGTCTAACAATTCCTGCAGTTGGATCTTTAACTCCTGAAGTTCAATAGGAGCCATTCGATATGGGACTTTGGAAATGGGTTTTGTACCGGGTTCAAGGTCGATACAAAATTCAGTTTCACGCTCTGGGGGTAGGCCAAGAAGTTCTTCAGGAAATACGTCAGGAAATTTATTAACAATAGAAATATCATTCAAAATTGACGTATTTTTGTTTAGATCCGTGACATGAGCTAAGAAAGCTTGACATCCATTTTTCAATAAACGAATAGCTTTATGGCTTGAGATGACAGCGATTGATTTTAATGGTTTGGTTGTTTGAATTCGCATAATAGGTCGATTAAGAATATGAAAGGTAACAATCTTACGAAAACAATTAATTTTTGCATAATGAGTAGTTAACCAATCAATCCCTAGAATCACGTCAAATGCAAGTATTTTTTATGAAATCAGATCGACAGGTAATGTGTGGGTACCAACTTGAACCAAACAAGACTTATAAACCATGGATGTAATGAAGGTTTCTCCCAATGGAGTTTCAACAGATAAATCAAAGTCTAATTTCTCCAGAGTCAAATTTAATCGATGAGCGCAAGTAGGAGAAATAAAAGAATGGGTAGAACCGGTATCAAATAAAGTATAGACTTCGTTAGAGTTTATGATAAGCTTACCTGTGATGACCTCATTCGGGTTCCTTGCTTTCTGGGAGGTTACAACAAACGCTCTCCCTTGCACTACCGGTTTTGACTTTTCTGGAACGGCCTTTGGTGTCATCATCTTGGCTGAACTTGTTTTTGGTAAACGATAAAATTGAGCTAAATGACCTTCTCTTCCACAATTATAACATGCTTTAGACGGCATCGCGCAGTTTGGACTGATGTGCCCCTCCCCTTCGCATTTGAAACATATGATAGGTGATCGTTCTCCTTCCTTAACAACGGGTGCTGGTGCTGACGTCTTTCCATCATTGTTGAATCTCCTCTTCTTGAAATGACCATTCTTATTGTTTTGGCCCTGATTACCACCGAAGTGGTTACCATTTCTGGCCTGTTGATTCCCTCCACGCTTGTTGTCACCGCTTCGATGACTGCTCTCACTGGTATTATCATTTTATCGACTGCTCTATTTTGGTTGCGTTGACTCATTATCGCGCTCCACTAACTGAGCCCTATTCACAACATCTGAATACAAACATAGTTTATGAGAAATAAGATGTTGACGTATCTCAGGTTTCAAACCTCGCAAAAACATTTGCGTCATTCGCTCTTCATTATCCACCAAGTGGGACGCAAACCGGGACAACTCAGCAAATTTAGCCTCATACTGCGACACGGTCATATTATTCTGCTCTAATTTGATGAACTCCACCTCCTTCATGTGACGAACACTTTCGGGAAAGTATTTGTCATTGAACAGCTCTTGGAACTTCTCCCAAGACATCTTCAGTACGGCAGGTTGAGTACGCTTAATCGATTCCCACCAGTAATCTACCTCTCCTCGCAACATAAAGGCGGCAAAGGGAACCTTTTGCTCCTCGGAGCATCCCAAGACATCAAATATCTTGGTAATCTGCTTTATCCATGTTTCTGCTATAAGTGGTTTTGGCTCTCCCTTAAACTCTGGTGGTCCCAGCTCCTTGAACTGTTTAGCGGTGACCGTCCGAGAGTTTTCAGTATTTCCACCTATATTTTGGACAGGAGCCGCTCTCGCCTGCTGTTGTATGAACTGCATAAAGTTTCTGAATATTTCATCATTCATCTTCTGGTCAGTGTTGTTGTTTGCATGAGGATTGTCACCTTCCTGATGCACATTATCCTGATTATTGATATATGGTGAATCAACAGTCGCCTGTGCTCCATTGCTATTCTCAACATTCTCAGATGCCATTTTCAGATACTGCCATAAAATAAAAGTTAATTGATATGTCATATATTATCCTTATATTATGACCGACCAATTAAATACCATGCAAATAAACTTAGGTAGGTCATACTAGCGAAGGAATTCCCCGTCTTTTCCCTCCTAGTTCTATTCTCACATCTTAGCCAGAGATCATATCCCTAAGCTCTGATACCAACTGTGACGCCCCCAAAATTAGGTATACATCACCCATCTTGGGTTGTCAGATACATGGTATAGAATTCAAATACAACTTAATAATACAATTGTCGTGTTCAATATGACAAAACATAAACTGTGAGTTTGAATACAAATATTGTCTACTAGAGAGTATCCATACTCAAAAGGAGTCCTCATTACATTTATTAACACACCATTACATAGAATAGTGAGGACTACTAACTAATACTATCATTCGGACCATCACTCTGTTCCCCGACTTGCCCCAGCTACGTTCTCATTTCCTGAAGAGAACAGTGAAAGAAAGGGTGAGCTCAACTAGCCCAGTAAGAAATATTATGACTAAGATAATGCAGAATAAATTATCATTAGCCTTCAACAATGTTAAACTGATAAAATATAATAGACATCAAGTTTAACTGCAGCGGAACAAGCAATCCATTAAAAGAGTCAAGTAGAAAATAAACTCTACTATCTTTTATGATTTAAAAGGTTTTTCAACACTGTGATCGCTGGGACTCAGCTTAATAAAATAATCCACATCATCGAATCACCCCTGCACTACGGCCAAGGATATTCGTGTATTCATTAATGGTCATGATCATGCCAACAACTTTCCATCAATGCACTACGGGCCAATGAGGACTTTTACCACATCATTTGTAATATTACGGTCATGATTATACCGAATAATCCCTGGTCATAATCATACCAAGTCCATCTATGCACTACAGGCCACAGATGACTTTTAACATTTTATAAACATGAGGATGATGACAATGATATAAGAATTCAATAAAACAAGTTCAAGAATTAATTTATCCAAGAATTAACAACGTCCAAATTGTCAACATGATACTGCTTTGTGGAGTAAAATTCAAGAATGCTTAGAAGAATATTTTCATGAAAAGATACTGGATGAACCGCAATTATCAAGGATAGTCCACTAATTTCATGGAGTATAGAAGTCAAAACTTAACCAACTGAGTATAATAAAGAATAGAATAACAAAAGAAATCACCATGCATGCAATAGACCGCACAGACAGGTTATTCCCATAGAATAATAAATAATGGAACCAGGTCCGGTGTAAAACGCACAGACAGGATATTCCGACAGAATAATAAATAATGGAACCAGGTCCGGTGTAAAACACACAGACAAGATGTTCCAACAGAATAATAACAAGACGGAACCAGGTCCGGTGTAAAACACACAGACAGGATGTTTCAACAGAATAATAGAAGAATGTCACCAAGTATAGGGTAGACCGCGTATACAGGTTATTCCAATAGAATAATAAGAAATGGAATAACAACATTTCTCTTCATGAATAAGAAAGAATAACACCCCTTACCGTTTTAAAGAAGAGCTAAAATAAGGAATTAGTTAAGTAGCAGAATACGCTTCTTCTCTCTCTCTATATTTTCTCTCTATAGTTTCTCTCTCTAGAGTTCAGTGAATTCGTAAGAAATAATGAAGGAATGAGCTGCTATTTATAGAAAAATAGAATGCATAGTAACTAATCCATGAACGGTCCAGATTGATTACTTTAATCTGACGGTCCATATTTAAAGAAAAATCTTTTAAATAAAATATAATATATTCTATTTATAGAATAACTTTAAAAAAGTATTTTGTTTTATATAAAAAGATGTTTCTGTTTTATTACGTTAATAATACGAATAAAACAAAACGTCATTATCGCTAAATAATTCATATTATTAACTGACAATAATTGAATCAAACTGAGTGACTTCTCACATAAGCATTAATAATCAATACCGTGTGCTACTATGTAATCACACGTATTACTGTACTTTTACTACCGAGTAGTTCAACAGTATCAATGGTAAAACTTTCGCCGTTATTTTTAATAAAATATTTTTGTCGTTTTCTCAATCCGACAATAATTCCGTTGTGGGGTCCACCAATGATTGTGCCGTTGTACAAATATTCCCTGTTAAAACGAATATTCTCCGACCAATCGAATATTATATAACAACTTACTTACTTTGTAAAATTTATAAATATTACCCACAACTATAACATTATATCAAATTAACTCCATAATATTTAAAAATGATATTTATAGAAAATTCATCTTTATTTATAAAAGTTGGGGTCTTACAGCTGAAATGGGAAGTTTTCATCAAATTCAGGTCATAGGGTAGGAGATGACATAGCTTCGCGCCTGAAAGCTGAAGGGGATGACCGTGTTGGAGAGGGCATAGGTAGTTCAGTAGGAGGTGGGGGTTGAGTAGGGGCTCGCTCGGGAGGTGGAGTTGGCTGATCCTCATGAGGTTGTTTTCTTTTTCGAGAGAGAGATGAAGAGGGCTCGAGTTGTTCTTCGATCTTTTCCTCAGAAATTTGGATTTCCACAGGGATGACTAGGGAAGGATCAGCTTCGGTATTGGGTACTCGAAGTTCCTCACTAGACAGTAGGATTATCTTGGTTCTCCTCTTTTTGATGCGAAGAGCTTGAATCCGTTCGTCTAGAGGCATATCTAGTAGACCTTCCCTAAAGGTTGGTGGGGGGCTGAGCTGGAAGCCGATGGAGGGACTAATTTGGGTTTTGGAATATCTCTTCTCTTCAGTCGAGGTTGGTTGGATTCCTCGACGGTGGTGGGTTCGGCTGTTTGAGTTTCAGCACCATAAGGTTCAGAAACTGAAGGCTCGTCAATCGAAATTTTAGTATCAGTCGGCGAGGATATACCCGATAGGAATCTGTCTAGATCCCTTCGATCTATCGACGTCGGTTTGATCAGAGATACTGTAAAGAAGAAAAACCTGCATTCAGAACAATTTATCAAAGAAAATTCAACAAGTTATGCAATTAATATGAGATCAGAACTTATGTTTGTGGTCATATAACCAAGCTTTCTTGGTGAGGAGACCATGGTTCCACTCCTTCAGAAAATTGTCTAGGAGCTCTATCATCTCCTTGACATGCTCTTCGATAATGTCCCCAAAGTCTACTGAGACTTTCTCCAAAGTGGTCCAGTTTGGAAGAGAAGAGATTTTGGGCCCCTTGATGAAAAACCACTCCTTGTGCCATCCTTTGTTGTTGGAAGGAGTGCTGATCAAGGAACGTCTCTTGAAGTTCTATCCCAGCTTCGAAGCTATTTTGCTTAGAGATTTGAATCCCTTCTCTCGGGATTTGGTGATGGTGTAGATGGAGAAGAAGAAGTCGAGGGTAGGGGCAACGCCTACCTCGTGACAAAAGGCGATGAACGCCAATATATGGATGTAGGAATTCGGGACGAGTTCGGCGAATTCGACGCCAACAAACCCCAGAAGTGTCACCAGAAATACGTGTAGGGGAAATCGAACTCCTTTCTCTAAGAGGGTGAGAGGCATGGCGGTCCAACCCTCTGGACATTGGTACATCCTCTCGGTGGCAGACGGTCGTCAAAAATGGTGGGTTTCCAGAATTTGGTATCGCTCTCGAGCGTTTCGAATATCTTTCTCTGTCAAGGAAGATGGAGTGTTGGCATGAGGAAACCGTTCTTTATTTTGGAAGAACATGGAGGGGTTAGGAAGCGATTTGGTCGGCGTATTCTCACTGGGAGTATCAGTGGGGTTGGGGTTTGACCCCGAAGCCATCTTGGTGGGGCTTGAAGAAGGAGGAATAGCGGTGATGGGAGTGGCCACGATAGGGATTGTTTTATCAGAACATTGAGAAGCCATTGTTAACTATTTACAGGTAGAGAGAAATCAAGAAGAAGAAGAAAGCAAGAGGCGTCTGAATTTCAAATTGGCTAGTAAAACTGTCAAAATTTGGGGAAATGACTTTTTATACCAGGCGGTCTTTTTAACTTTTGACGAAAAACGAAGGCGGCACATTAAATCAAGGTAATGAGGAGGGTTAATTTGAAGATGTAGCATTCGGATATGGTCTTAAGATATTAATTGAAGTGGGCTTCTTAAATTGGGCCTCCGATTTTTGTTCATGTTGCTGTTTGATATTTACTTGTTGCGCCTCGGCAAGTCACCTTTTGGGCCTTTGCTGATTTTATTATAATTCTTTTCATCATGAACCCTTGTCATTTGTAGTCTTTCATTAAACATATTGTTTAACAAAAGACTGGGGGGAAATGTTGGGCCATGATACTTTACATAGTGGAACGGACCGGATAGACTTATCCAACGGGTTGTATTTATTGGATATCGAGGGTGTTGGGCCGGTTCGATGGACTGACCCATTATATGAATAAATATCTTGATTGTGCTTTGACCGGTAATGATTATATATGATAACAGTTGACTGCTATCTCTGTCATCTGCTGCATGGCATTAATGGGGATGTGATTGTATTAGCCGGCGGTGGACAAAGGTGATGGGATTAGCAGGTGAGCTATCAGTAATGGGTGGTGTCAGGGAAGTCGGTGGCACGAGAAACCAGGATTAGAGTATATGAGGCAAGGATCACACAAAATGGAAGGTAACTAATATTTTTCTTCTCTCTCAAGACATTATACTTTATTTTCCTCTATTGTTAACCTTGTGATCGCCTGTACTGACTTTTACACCGGAGCTATCCCCTGACGGTCCAAGCCGTCAAGCTTCTGGTATTGACGTGTTTACTGTGCAGGATTTAGACGTGCCTTACGTGATTGGGGCTCGTGGAAAGATCTTGGCGTTAACACTATTTAATCATTTCCTCCTACATTTTTAAGGTATAATCTTCATGGTAAAGTTTCAGTGATAAGTTTATTTGCTATAAAAAAGTAAAAATAATAACTAAACTGGAAAAAAAAGTGGATCAAATGTCCTCTTCTTTGTCATTTTAAAGCTCTTAAGGGTGTGTTTGGTCAGGAGAGATTGATGATGATAAGGCCAACCAATCACTAGCTTCTACATGAAAATGATTAACATGGCCATGAACATGGCTTGAAAGGGAAAAAAATTGATTGAGAAAATTCACCTAAATTAATTAACGGTTAATGTTCGTAGAATTAATATTGATTAGCAAGATTGTTAGGCAGCACTGTACTTTTACAAGAATACCCTTCAAATTGAAGCTCTATAGTAACTAATGTAGTAAATAAAAGATGGGTAACTTGGGTACAAATATTTGTCTAGCAGATAAGAGTTGACGACAATAGGGAGGAGGTCAAAATCAGACCAAAATTGACTTTAACAACACTTCTCTGGTGTACTGGACCAATAGTTGGTAGTGAATCTTAGGGGTGAGCATGGTGCGGTTTGGTGCGGTTTGAAGTCCAAACCGTACCCGAAACTATTTAGGTGCGGTTTAACAAATTCAAAACTACACCCGAAACCGCTTATGATTGGTGCGGTGCGGTTTTAAACTGTGCGGTCCGGTTTCAATTGGTGCGGTTTCGATTCCAAAAATAATTAAAACAACAAAAAGGTCGAAGTCTTCAATAGAATTTAACACAGAGCTCACATCGAGCAATTAACTTAGTGACAAAGTCGGCAATGAGAATTATATCAAGCATAGAAACAAAGCTCCTTCTGCCAAACATGTCAAATTCACCATCAAATCATAGAACATTGAGACACATAAAATAGTTTTAGTTTATAATAAAGGAATGACGCTTTAATACTAAAACATACGCTATATAAAACAACGGAGACAATGTATTCGATAACAAGTAAGAAGGTTTATCTAGTTTCCCCAAAATTAAAAGTATATACTGGAGATAGAATAAAATTTTATCTTATATATTACAGGGAGGACTTATATAATATAATTCTAACTGTACCTAATTTGAAAATAATCTATTAGACTATTACTACTATAGCATAGATCTTAACCAATGCATCAAGTGCTCGAACCAATGAATTTGGCCCCTCAGCTATAAGCCCCTCCAGTAACGCATCAAATAAATCTGAAATTGTAAAATCCAAATGCTTAATTTTTGACTCTATAACCTCTAACCATCCTCTTTCAATTGGTGAAAAAATAACAATGCAGGACAGTGATTTTCTCTGAGCGTGTTCAAGTGAAAAGCAACTTTAGAATTTACTAAAGATAATATATGTGACGCCCCCAGAATAGGTATACAACACCCATTCTGAGTCGCCAAATACATGGTACAGAAAGCAAACTACAACTTCAATAATACAATTATCGTGCAAAATACGACAACACATACTGTGAGTTTAAATACAAATATTGTCTTCTAGACAATATCCACACTCAAATAAATCCTCATTACAATTATTCAAACACTATTTTACAGAAATAGTGAGGACTGCTAATACATCTTTCTAGAACCATCACTCCATACCCCGACTAGATCCTGCTATGTTCTCACCTCTTGAGAAGAAAAATGGAACAAAAAGGAAAAGGGTGAGCTCAACTAGCCCAGTAAAGAATATTATGACTAAGATAATATACAACAAATTATCGTTAGTCTTCAACAGGGAAAAATCTGATAAAATATAATCGACAACAAGTTTTAGATCAACAACTGCAGCGGAAACAACAAACCATTAGAAGAGTCAAGTAGAGAAAGAATTCTACTATCTTCTAAGATTTAAAAGTCCATCATCAATATTTTATCCCTGTAACATCAATTAATAATCATCTTTAACCAAATATTCATCTTTGCACTACAGGCCAAAGATATTCATTTGTATCATCAGTCGGTCATGTTCATCTCAACACCTGTTCATCTTTGCACTACAGGCCAAAGATATTCATCAAGTAATTATACATCTTTGCACTACAGGCCAAAGATATTCAGTAATATCATCATTTAGGACTGAGGATGATGAAAAATATCTTAAAGAGAACGAATCCAATGAGACAGAAGGACAAATAGTAGGGATTCGTATAACAGTTTATCCAAGATCAATAATACTTCATAATAATCAATTGTGAAGCAGAATTCAAAAATAAAGATCAAAACATGGATACAATCAAAGATAGTAACCATAATAGACATCTTGGACAAAAAGGAAAAATTTTATTTTTCGGTGAATAGTGCCGTATTCGTGAATAGTGCCGTATACGTGAATAGTGCCGTATACGTGAATAGTAACCCCCGACACAAAAAGTTCCAAATTTGATAAAAACTCATATCAATATTTCAGCATAATGATATTGAAGAAAATAATATCATTAAGAAGAAAATAATATCCCTTACCTCAAAATATCAGTACTTCTGGTCGGAATACCGGTATAAGGCTGAAAGAAACTTGCTCTGATGAATAGAAACTCTCAAAGTATCTAAATACTCACAAAATACACTCAATAATCTAGAGAGAGAAAGAGAGAAAACTTGTTTCTGGTGTAATTTTCAATTCTAACTTAGCCCTCTATTTATAGGAAAATTTTGGTAGGTTTGACCTGCAACCTGATGGCTTTACCTGCTACTATTCCCACCTACCACATTTGAAATATAATTCAGCACATTTCTTCACCAACCACAAGTGGGGCCCACCAATTCTAGAATTTTCCATCAAAATGATAAACTCCGAAAATTCAACAATTTCTGAACCAGTCATCTTGTAAAATTCATAATAAATCATACGTTCATTTTTAACGGTTCAAAATTTGTGGACATATACTCAACTTATATATGTATAACATATCCAAAAATTACCACGATCCAACGGTCGGATTAAAAATTATAACCCCCGCAAAATATCTCAAAAACCCTGATTTTTAATACCTCCATTCCGACAAAAATATGATAAAAACCTCAACATTAACTCCTTCATTTTTAACCACAAAAATATATCCCTCATTTATATCCACATAAAATAAATATTTCCTTATCATATGAATCAATAATTAATTATTCACAAATAATATTACAGAATCACATTTATGACAACCAGGCCGTTCCCAGGAAAGAGGGGGCTTTCCAATAAGGATTTCTCCTTACTGGCGCGCAATTAGATGACCAAACCTCTCCTTAGACAGAACTTTCTAGACATTGCCAATAATGTTATCTAATAATATTATTCAAATAATATGAATTATTGATCTGATAAATGAAAATACTGTGCAGCAACAATTATTGAAACAACAATAATATAAAATATCAACGCAGCAATTATTGAATCAATAAAATAAAATATTGAACAATAACTACTGTAACAATTATTGAGTAGTGCCTTCTTACGTACGAATCAATAATTCAATAACTGTGCAATCCGTGTGCTACTATGCAACCACGCGTTATTACTGTATTTTAACCACCGGGTATTCCAACAGTATTAACGGTAACAACTACGCCGTTATTTATAAACAACTTATACTTGTCGTTTTCTTCATCCAATCGCTTTCCGTTATGGGGCCCACACAAGGCTGCGTCGTCGTACGAATATTCCCCGACAGCAAGAATATTCCACGACCAACCGAATATTCACCGACCAAAAATAAATATTTTATAACCACTTGCTTATTTTGCAAAATTTGCACATTTCACCCATAACCAAAGTATTATATCAAATTAACCCCTTATTATTCACAATAATATTTAGAGAAAATTTGATTTTATTCATTAATAAGTTGGGGTCTTACAACCTCCCCTCCTTATGAAATTTCGTCCTCGAAATTGACGTACGTACCTGATGTTTCAAAAAGGTGAGGATACCTCGCTTTCATTTCTGATTCCAACTCCCAGGTCATTTCTTCAATAGCATGGTTTCTCCACAAAACCTTAACTTGTGGTATAACCTTCGTGCGTAGGACATGCTCTTTCCTATCCAAGATCTTAACAGGTACCTCCTCGTACGTTAAATCTTCAGCTATCTCGTCTGGTTCTAACTCAATAATGTGGTTCGGGTCTTTAACATATTTACGAAGCATAGATATGTGAAAAACATTATGAACACGAGACATGCTTGGAGGTAATGCGAGTCTATATGCCACATTTCCTATTCGCTCAAGAATCTCAAATGGACCAACAAATCTTGGATTGAGCTTTCCTCTCTTCCCAAATCTTGTAACTCCCTTCCATGGTGCAACACGTAACAATACATGATCCCCAATATTAAATTCCACGTCCTTCCGATGAAGATCCGCATAACTCTTTTGTCGATCCTGTGCCGTTTGTATACGTTGTCGAATCGTTTGGATCTTCTCTGTAGTAATGCGTACCAATTCTGGTCCCAACAATGTTGCTTCACCCACCTCGTCCCAGCATACTGGAGAACGACATTTTCTTCCATACAACGCCTCAAATGGAGCCATACCTATGCTCGCCTGATAACTGTTGTTGTAGGAGAATTCCACCAATGGTAGGTACTTATCCCAACTCCCTTTGAGATCTAAGACACAAAGTCTTAATAGATCTTCAAGAGTTTGAATAGTCCTCTCTGATTGTCCGTCCGTTTGAGGATGGTATGCTGAACTGAATCGTAAATCCGTGCCCATAGCTTTCTGCAAGCTAACCCAAAATCGTGAAGTGAATCTTGGGTCACGATCCGAAACTATGGATACTGGCATGCCATGCAATCTCACAATCTCGTTCACGTACATACTAGCAAGACGTTCAAGGGAATAAGTCTCACGTATCGGCAAGAAATGAGCGGACTTGGTTAATCTATCAACAATAACCCAAATCGCATCTATGCCTTGAGAAACCTTGGGAAGACCTGTAACAAAATCCATAGTAATGTGTTCCCACTTCCATTTCGGGATCTCAAGTGGTTGCAATGGACCCTTTGGCACTTGATGCTCCGCCTTTACACGTTGACAAGTTAAACACCTCGAGATAAACTCCGCGATCTCTCTTTTCATATTGCTCCACCAAAATGTATGTCGAAGATCGTGATACATTTTGGTACTCCCAGGATGGATTGCAAACGGTGTGTTGTGTGCCTCCATCATTATTCTATGCTTCAAGTCAAAATCGTTAGGAACACAAAGTCTGGAGTTGACTCGAAGTATTCCTTCTTCATCGATTCTTGCTTCTGGAATAGCACCTTCTTGCACTTTCTTCTTCATACGCATCAGCTCTATATCCGTAGCTTGAGCAGCTTTAACTTTATCGATTAAAGTCGGTTCTACTCGTATATTTGATATCATCATGTGGGTACTTGGAGCCTTCATCTCTATCTCCATCCTTTGCAAGTCATACAAAATGGGCCTTTGTGTTAAAAACATTGCACTCGTACCCGCATATGATCTTCTACTCAATGCGTCAGCTACTACGTTTGCTTTTCCAGGATGGTATTGGATGGTATGATCGTAATCTTTCAACAGCTCAAGCCAACGTCGTTGCCGCATGTTGAGTTCCTTTTGGGTGAAGAAATATTTGAGGCTTTTATGATCTGTATAGATCTCCACTTTCTCCCCATACAGGTAGTGTCTCCAGATCTTCAACGCAAAAACGACTGCTGCCAACTCCAAATCATGAGTAGGATAATTCCTCTCATATTCTTTGAGTTGTCGTGAGGCATAGGCTATGACTTTCCCATGTTGCATGAGAACACATCCTAACCCTTTGCCTGAAGCATCGCTGTAGATAACAAATCCATCCGAACCAGATGGTATTGTCAAAACAGGTGCCGAAATGAGTCTCCTCTTGAGTTCTTGGAAACTCTTCTCGCATTCCTCACTCCATACGAATTTTGTATCTTTCCGAGTCAGCTGAGTTAACGGAGTAGCGATTCGAGAAAATCCTTCCACAAATCTCCGATAATAACCAGCTAAGCCCAGAAAGCTACGTACTTCGGTTACCGACTTCGGTTGCTCCCAACTTTGTATGGCTTCAATCTTCGCCGGGTCGACAGATACTCCATGTTTTGACACCACGTGCCCAAGGAATGCTACTTCCTCAAGCCAGAACTCGCATTTCTTCAGTTTGGCATATAGCTTGTTTTCACGAAGCCTTTGCAGTACCAGCTTCAAATGGCGCTCATGATCTTCACGGCTTTTGGAATAGATGAGGATGTCATCAATAAAGACAACAACGAACTGATCCAAATATTCTTTGAATACACGGTTCATCATATCCATGAAGGCAGCAGGAGCATTAGTCAATCCAAAAGACATTACTAAGAATTCATAATGCCCGTACCGAGTTCTGAAGGCAGTCTTTGGAATATCCTCAGTTTTAATCTTCAGCTGATGATATCCAGAACGAAGATCGATCTTTGAAAAGAATTGTGCTCCTTGCAACTGGTCAAACAGGTCATCAATGCGAGGTAGCGGATACCTATTCTTGATGGTGACATGGTTCAATTCTCGATAGTCAATACAAAGTCGCATACTCCCGTCTTTCTTCTTTACGAATAAAACAGGAGCACCCCAAGGAGACGTACTAGGACGAATAAAACCGATGTCCAACAACTCCTGTAGTTGGACTTTTAACTCCTGAAGTTCAATAGGAGCCATTCGATATGGGGTTTTAGAAATGGGCTTTGTACCGGGTTCAAGGTCAATAAAGAATTCAATTTCTCGTTCCGGGGGTAGACCGGGAAGTTCTTCAGGAAATACATCGGAAAATTCTCTAACAATAGAAATATTATTCAAATCTGACTTGTCTTTGTTCAAATCCATAACATGGGCTAAGAAAGCTTGACATCCGTTTTTCAATAAACGAATAGCTTTGTGGCTTGATATGACAGTGACTGATTTTAGTGGTTTAGTAGTTTGAATTCGTATGACAGGTTGGTTAGGAATATGAAAACTAACAACCTTACGAAAACAATCAATTTTAGCATGATGAGTGGTTAACCAATCAATTCCTAAAATCACATCAAAAGCAAGTATCTTTAAAGAGATAAGATCAACAGGTAATGTGATAGTGCCAACTTGGATCATGCAAGATTTATAAACTGTAGATGTAACGAAGGTTTCACCCAACGGAGTTTCAACAGATAAGTTAAAGTCCAATTTCTCCGGAGTCAAGTTTAAACGTTGAGCACAAGCAGGAGAGATAAAAGAATGGGTAGAACCGGTATCTAGTAAAGTATAAACTTCGCAAGAATTCAAGATTAGCTTACCCGTGATCACCTCGTTCGGGTTTCTCGCGTTTTGGCCAGTTACGACAAACGCTCTTCCAGGAACCGCTGATTTCGCCTTATCCGGGAAAGCCCTTGGAATCACCACTCCCGCTGAACTTGGTTTCGCTATAGTACAATCTCGAGCGATGTGACCTTCCTTCCCACAGTTATAACACACCTTGGATTGTTGTGGACAGTTTGGGCTGATATGTCCCTCTTTCCCGCATTTGTAACATCTAACTGGCGGTCGTTCTCCTCCCCTAAAATTTGTTGTTGGTGCTGGTGCTGGTGCTGATGTCTTCCCGTCATTGTTGAATCTCCTCTTTCTGAAATTTCCACTTGACTCACCTCTCCTATTATCATGGCCACGATGACCACCCGAGTGGTTACCGCCTTTGTTCGTATTTTTCCCTCCTCGTTGGTTATCATCGCTCTGATGATTGCTGTCACCGGTATGACCCTGGTTGTGGTCCCTCGGTTGAGTATACTCATTATCTCTCTCTAATAATTGGGCCCTGTTGACAACATCTGAATATAGAGAAAATTTATGAGAGATAAGATATTGACGAATCTCAGGTTTTAAACCTCTCAGAAACATCCGCGTCATTCGTTCCTCATTTTCGACCAAATGAGGTGCAAACCTGGATAACTCTGCAAACTTCGCCTCGTACTGGGACACCGTCATGTTGTTTTGTTCCAGTCTAATAAACTCAACCTCCTTCATATGACGAATACTTTCAGGAAAGTACTTGTCATTGAACAGTTTTTGAAATGTTTCCCAGGACATGTTGAGTGCGTCAGGCTGGGTACGCTTCACAGACTCCCACCAGTAGTCTGCCTCACCGCGGAACATAAATGTGGCGAATGGAACCTTCTGTTCCTCCGTGCATCCCAAGACATCAAATATCTTGGTAATTTGCTTGACCCACGTTTCCGCCATGATCGGATCCGGCTTTCCCTTAAATTCTGGTGGTCCCAATTCTTTGAACTGCTTAGCTGTGACAAACCGCGCGTTGTTATCATTTCCACCCGTATTCTGCACACGAGTCTCCCTCGTCTGATTTTGCATGAACTGCAAAAAGCTCCTAAACATTCCATCATTCATCGTTTGCTCGGTAACGTTGTTTACAGGAGGAATATTGCCTTCCTGTTGCACGTTCCCCTGGGTAGTGATCAAAGGTGTCTCCACGGTCTGATTTACTCCATTATTAACGTTCTCAGCTGCCATTCTTAAATACTGCCATAAAACAAGGGTTAATAGTCATGTCATATATTATCCCTATACTCTGACCGACCAAATAAACACCAAATAAACTTAGTCAGGTCATACTAGCGAAGGAATTCCCCGTCTCTCCCCTCCTAGTTCTTGTCTCACATCTCAGCCAGGGATCATATCCCTAAGCTCTGATACCAACTGTGACGCCCCCAGAATAGGTATACAACACCCATTCTGAGTCGCCAAATACATGGTACAGAAAGCAAACTACAACTTCAATAATACAATTGTCGTGCAAAATACGACAACACATACTGTGAGTTTAAATACAAATATTGTCTTCTAGACAATATCCACACTCAAATAAATCCTCATTACAATTATTCAAACACTATTTTACAGAAATAGTGAGGACTGCTAATACATCTTTCTAGAACCATCACTCCATACCCCGACTAGATCCTGCTATGTTCTCACCTCCTGAGAAGAAAAATGGAACAAAAAGGAAAAGGGTGAGCTCAACTAGCCCAGTAAAGAATATTATGACTAAGATAATATACAACAAATTATCGTTAGTCTTCAACAGGGAAAAATCTGATAAAATATAATCGACAACAAGTTTTAGATCAACAACTGCAGCGGAAACAACAAACCATTAGAAGAGTCAAGTAGAGAAAGAATTCTACTATCTTCTAAGATTTAAAAGTCCATCATCAATATTTTATCCCTGTAACATCAATTAATAATCATCTTTAACCAAATATTCATCTTTGCACTACAGGCCAAAGATATTCATTTGTATCATCAGTCGGTCATGTTCATCTCAACACCTGTTCATCTTTGCACTACAGGCCAAAGATATTCATCAAGTAATTATACATCTTTGCACTACAGGCCAAAGATATTCAGTAATATCATCATTTAGGACTGAGGATGATGAAAAATATCTTAAAGAGAACGAATCCAATGAGACAGAAGGACAAATAGTAGGGATTCGTATAACAGTTTATCCAAGATCAATAATACTTCATAATAATCAATTGTGAAGCAGAATTCAAAAATAAAGATCAAAACATGGATACAATCAAAGATAGTAACCATAATAGACATCTTGGACAAAAAGGAAAAATTTTATTTTTCGGTGAATAGTGCCGTATTCGTGAATAGTGCCGTATACGTGAATAGTGCCGTATACGTGAATAGTAACCCCCGACACAAAAAGTTCCAAATTTGATAAAAACTCATATCAATATTTCAGCATAATGATATTGAAGAAAATAATATCATTAAGAAGAAAATAATATCCCTTACCTCAAAATATCAGTACTTCTGGTCGGAATACCGGTATAAGGCTGAAAGAAACTTGCTCTGATGAATAGAAACTCTCAAAGTATCTAAATACTCACAAAATACACTCAATAATCTAGAGAGAGAAAGAGAGAAAACTTGTTTCTGGTGTAATTTTCAATTCTAACTTAGCCCTCTATTTATAGGAAAATTTTGGTAGGTTTGACCTGCAACCTGATGGCTTTACCTGCTACTATTCCCACCTACCACATTTGAAATATAATTCAGCACATTTCTTCACCAACCACAAGTGGGGCCCACCAATTCTAGAATTTTCCATCAAAATGATAAACTCCGAAAATTCAACAATTTCTGAACCAGTCATCTTGTAAAATTCATAATAAATCATACGTTCATTTTTAACGGTTCAAAATTTGTGGACATATACTCAACTTATATATGTATAACATATCCAAAAATTACCACGATCCAACGGTCGGATTAAAAATTATAACCCCCGCAAAATATCTCAAAAACCCTGATTTTTAATACCTCCATTCCGACAAAAATATGATAAAAACCTCAACATTAACTCCTTCATTTTTAACCACAAAAATATATCCCTCATTTATATCCACATAAAATAAATATTTCCTTATCATATGAATCAATAATTAATTATTCACAAATAATATTACAGAATCACATTTATGACAACCAGGCCGTTCCCAGGAAAGAGGGGGCTTTCCAATAAGGATTTCTCCTTACTGGCGCGCAATTAGATGACCAAACCTCTCCTTAGACAGAACTTTCTAGACATTGCCAATAATGTTATCTAATAATATTATTCAAATAATATGAATTATTGATCTGATAAATGAAAATACTGTGCAGCAACAATTATTGAAACAACAATAATATAAAATATCAATGCAGCAATTATTGAATCAATAAAATAAAATATTGAACAATAATACTGTAACAATTATTGAGTAGTGCCTTCTTACGTACGAATCAATAATTCAACTATACTGTGCAATCCGTGTGCTACTATGCAACCACGCGTTATTACTGTATTTTTAACCACCGGGTATTTAAACAGTGTTAACGGTAACAACTACGCCATTATTAATAAACAACTTATACTTGTCGTTTTCTTCATCCAATCGCTTTCCGTTATGGGGCCCACACAAGGCTGCGTCGTCGTACGAATATTCCCCGACAGCAAGAATATTCCACGACCAACCGAATATTCACCGACCAAAAATAAATATTTTATAACCACTTGCTTATTTTGCAAAATTTGCACATTTCACCCATAACCAAAGTAGTATATCAAATTAACCCCCTTATTATTCACAATAATATTTAGAGAAAATTTGATTTTATTCATTAATAAGTTGGGGTCTTACAATATATATATATACACACACATAGTACGGTTTCGGTTTTATGCGTGCAGTTTTGGCTAGTAACCAAATCGAAACCGTAAATTTGGTTATTCAACCCACCTAAAATCGTCACATACGCCGAAACCGTTGACGCAGTTTTAATTGGTGTGATTCGTACGATTTTTGATGCGATTTCGGTTCTAATTTGGTTACTTGCTTAGCCCTAGTGAATCTAATTTCAAGCCCTACATAAATTTTATTCTAAATAATGGATACATTTTTACCATAATACAATTTATTTTTATTTTTTATTTAAAAAATGAAAATCTTATTAAACCAAACAGCCCCTAATTTGTCTATATAAACAACCCTCATAATGTTTCATAATACATCCAATCCTAAAAGAACAAGCTTCCTTTTTCCTAATTTGTCACAAAGCTAGAAATTAGCATGGCTGCATCAATTATTCCATCACCAACTTTTTTGGGTGCTTTCATCTTTCTTATAAGTTGTGTTTAGTTTTTTTCTGAGATGGTAACTGCAAAGCATGGTAGCATTACAAGGCACTATAATGACAGTATCCATTGGTAACTATAAAGAGTTTTGTTACATACGACAACAAATTGATGTCGATATTTAATATCGATGTGTGTGGACACGAGTTAAAATGGTGTAAAAAAGGGACTCTCGTATTATTGTTCTATTTTATCATTTACAGTTCCAGCTTCACGTTAAATATTCAATGTTATAGAATCCAATGATTTATATCAAATGTGAATTGCGATTAATATCACTGGATTTCGTACAAATTTCAATTAGAATAAATACTATACATTTTTTGAGAGTCGAAGCAAAAAAATAATACTACCTCCATCCCATAATAACTGTCGTTTTAGAAGGAAATTTTTTTCCCAATTTATTTGTCGTTTACAACTTTCTAGGAGAATAAATTATTTACTTTCCTATATCACCCCTACCTTCTCTCATTGTCCCAAGAAATTTTTCCCTTGTATTAATAGCTTTCAACTTCCCATAAAGGGGTAGTGATGAAATTTTACACCAATTTTAATTAATAAATGATAGCACTAAATGACTTTTGTAAGACCCCAACTTTTATAAATAAAGATGAATTTTCTATAAATATCATTTTTGAATATTATGGAGTTAATTTGATATAATGTTATAGTTGTGGGTAATATTTATAAATTTTACAAAGTACGCAAGTTGTTATATAATATTCGATTGGTCGGAGAATATTCGTTTTAACAGGAAATATTCGCACAACGACACGATCATTGGTGGACTCCACAACGGAATTATTGTCGGATTGAGAAAACGACAAAAATATTTTATTAAAAATAATGGCGGAAGTTTTATCGTTGATACTGTTGAACTACTCGGTAGTAAAAGTACAGTAATACGTGTGGTTACATAGTAGCACACGGTATTGATTATTAATGCTTATGTGAGAAGTCACTCAGTTTGATTCAATTATTGTCAGTTAATAATATGAATTATTTAGCGATAATGACGTTTTGTTTTATTCGTATTATTAACGTAATAAAACAGAAATATCTTTTTATATAAAACAGAATACTTTATTAAAGTTATTCTATAAATAGAATATATTATATTTTATTTAAAAGATTTTTCTTTAAATATGGACCGTCAGATTAAACTAATCAATCTGGACCGTTCATAGATTAGTTACTATGCATTCTATTTTTCTATAAATAGCAGCTCATTCCTTCATTATTTCTTACGAATTCACTGAACTCTAGAGAGAGAAACTATAGAGAGAAACTATAGAGAGAGAGAATAAAAGTATTCTGCTACTTAACTACTTCCTTATTTCAGGTCTTCTTTAAAACGGTAAGGGGTGTTATTCTTTCTTATTCATGAAGAGAACTTTTGTTATTCCATTTCTTATTATTCTGTTGAAATAACCTGTATACGCGGTCTACCCTATACTTGGTGACATTATTTTATTATTCTGTTGGAACATCCTGTCCGTGTGTTTTACACCAGACCTGGTTCCGTCTTTATTATTATTCTGTTGGAACATCTTGTCTGTGTGTTTTGCACCGGACCTGGTTCCGTCTTTGTTATTATTCTGTTGGAACATCCTGTCTGTGTGTTTTACACCGGACCTGGTTCCGTCTTTATTATTATTCTGTTGGAATATCCTGTCTGTACGTTTTACGCCGGACCTGGTTCCATTATTTATTATTCTGTTGGAATAACCTGTCTGTGCGGTCTATCGCATGTCGGGTGATTTCTTTTGTTATTCCATTCTTTATTATACTCAGTTGGTTAAGTTTTAACTTCTATACTCCATGAAATTAGTGGACTATCCTTGATAATTGCGGTTCATCCAGTATCTTTTCATGAAAATATTCTTCTAAGCATTTTGAATTTTACTCCACAAAGCAGTATCATGTTAACAATTTGGACGTTGTTAATTCTTGGATAAATTAATTCTTGAACTTGTTTTATTGAATTCTTATATCATTGTCATCATACTCATGTTTATAAAATGTTGAAAGTCATCTGTGGCCTGTAGTGCATAGATGGACTTGGTATGATTATGACCAGGAATTATTCGGTATAATCATGATCGTAATATTACAAATGATGTGGTAAAAGTCCTCATTGGCCCGTAGTGCATTGATGGACAGTTGTTGGCATGATCATGACTATTAATGAGTACACAAATATTCTTGGCCCGTAGTGCATGAATAATTGTGGTCGTGATACTAAAAAATATCATTAGCCGTAGTGCATGGGTGATTCGATGATGTGAATTATTTTATTAAGCTGAGTCTCAGCGATAACAGTGTTGAAAAACCTTTTAAATCATAAAAGATAGTAGAGTTTATTTTCTACTTGACTCTTTTAATGGATTGCTTGTTCCGCTGCAGTTAAACTTGATGTCTATTATATTTTATCAGTTTAACATTGTTGAAGGCTAATGATAATTTATTCTACTTTATCTTAGTCATAATATTTCTTACTGGGCTAGTTGAGTTCACCCTTTCTTTCACTGTTCTTTTCAGGAAATGAGAACATAGATGGGGCAAGTCGGGGAACGTAGTGATGGTCCGAATGATAGTATTAGTTAGTAGTCCTCACTATTCTATGTAATGGTGTGTTAATAAATGTAATGAGGACTACTTTTGAGTATGAATACTCTCTAGAAGATAATATTTGTATTCAAACTCACAGTTTATGTTTTGTCGTACTGTACACGACAGTTGTATTAGTAAGTTATATTTTTATTCTGTACTATGTATCTGACGACCCAAGATGGGTGATGTATACCTAATTTTGGGGGCGTCACGGTTGGTATCAGAGCTTAGGGATATGATCCCTGGCTAAGATGTGAGAATAGAACTAGGAGGGGAGAGACGGGGAATTCCTTCGCTAGTATGACCTACCTAAGTTTATTTGCATGGTATTTAATTGGTCGGTCATAATATAAGGATAATATATGACATATCAATTAACTTTTATTTTGTGGCAGTATCTGAAAATGGCATCTGAGAATGTTGAGAATAGCAATGGAGCACAGGCGACTGTTGATTCACCACATATCAATAATCAGGATAATGTGTATCAGGAAGGTGACAATCCTCATCCAAACAACAACACTGGCCAGATGATGAATGATGGAATATTCAGAAACTTTATGCAATTCATGCAACAGCAGGTGAGAGCGGCTCCTGTCCAAAATATAGGTGGAAACACTGAAAACTCTCGGACGGTCACCGCTAAACAGTTCAAGGAGCTGGGACCACCAGAGTTTAAGGGAGAGCCAAAACCACTTATAGCAGAAACATGGATAAAGTAGATTACCAAGATATTTGATGTCTTGGGATGCTCCGAGGAGCAAAAGGTTCCCTTTGACGCCTTTATGTTGCGAGGAGAGGCAGATTACTGGTGGAAATCGATTAAGCGTACTCAACCTGCCGCACTGAAGATGTCTTGGGAGAAGTTCCAAGAGCTGTTGAATGACAAATACTTTTCCGAAAGTATTCGTCACATGAAGGAGGTGGAGTTCATCAAATTGGAGCAGAATAATATGACCGTGTCGCAGTATGGGGCTAAATTTACTGAGTTGTCCCGGTTTGCGTCCCACTTGGTGGATAATGAAGAGCGAATGACGCGAATATTTTTGCGAGGTTTGAAACCTGAGATACGTCAACATCTTATTTCTCATAAACTGTGTTTGTATTCAGATGTTGTGAATAGGGCTCAGTTAGTGGAGCGCGATAACGAGTCAACGCAACCAAAAGAGAGCAGTCAGCAAAATGATAATACCAGTGAGAGCAGTCATCGAAGCGGTGACAACAAGCGTGGAGGGAATCAACAGGCCAGAAATGGTAACCACTTCGGTGGTAATCAGGGCCAAAACAATAAGAATGGTCATTTCAAGAAGAGGAGATTCAACAATGATGGAAAAACGTCAGCACCAGCACCCGTTGATAAGGAAGGAGAACGACCACCTATCATATGTTTCAAATGCGGAGGGGAGGGGCACATCAGTCCAAACTGCGCGATGCCGTCTAAAGCATGTTATAATTGTGGAAGAGAAGGTCATTTAGCTCGATTTTGTCGTTTACCAAAAACAAGTTCAGCCAAGATGGAGACACCAAAGGCCGTCCCAGAAAAGTCAAAACTAGTAGTGCAAGGGAGAGCGTTTGTTGTGACCTCCCAGAAAGCAAGGAACCCGAATGAGGTCATCACGGGTAAGCTTATCATAAACTCTAACGAAGTCTATACTTTATTTGATAGTGGTTCTACCCATTCTTTTATTTCTCCTACTTGCGCTCATCGATTAAATTTGACTCCGGAGAAATTAGACTTTGATTTATCTGTTGAAACTCCATTGGGAGAAACCTTCATTACATCCACGGTTTATAAGTCTTGTTTGGTTCAAGTTGGTACCCACACATTACCTGTCGATCTGATTTCATTAAAAATACTTGAATTTGACGTGATTCTAGGGATTGGTTGGTTAACTACTCATCATGCAAAAATTAATTGTTTTCGTAAGGTTGTTAGCTTTCATATTCCTAATCGACCTATTATGCGAATTCAAGCAACCAAACCATTAAAATCAATCGCTGTCATCTCAAGCCATAAAGCTATTCGTTTATTGAAAAACGGATGTCAAGCTTTCTTAGCTCATGTCACGGATCTAAACAAAAATACGTCAGTTTTGAATGATATTTCTATTGTTAATAAATTTCCTGACGTATTCCCTGAAGAACTTCCTGGCCTACCCCCAGAGCGTGAAATTGAATTTTGTATCGACCTTGAACCCGGTACAAAACCCATTTCCAAAGCCCCATATCGAATGGCTCCTATTGAACTTCAGGAGTTAAAGATCCAACTGCAGGAATTGTTAGACATTGGCTTTATTCGTCCTAGTACTTCTCCTTGGGGTGCTCCTGTGCTATTCGTGAAGAAGAAAGATGGAAGTATGCGACTTTGTATTGATTATCGGGAGTTGAATCATGTCACCATCAAAAACAGGTACCCATTGCCACGTATTGATGACCTGTTTGACCAGTTGCAAGGAGCACAATTCTTTTCAAAGATCGATCTTCGTTCTGGATATCATCAGCTGAAGGTTAGAACTGAGGATATTCCAAAGACGGCTTTTAGAACTCGGTACGGGCATTATGAATTCCTAGTCATGTCCTTTGGATTGACTAATGCTCCTGCTGCCTTCATGGATATGATGAACCGGGTATTCAAGGAATATTTGGATCACTTTGTGGTCGTCTTTATTGATGACATCCTTATTTATTCCAAAAGCCGTGAAGATCATGAGCAACACTTGAGGCTGGTACTCCAAAAGCTTCGTGAATACAAGCTTTATGCCAAGTTGAAGAAATGCGAGTTCTGGCTGGAGGAGGTAGCATTCCTTGGGCACGTAGTATCAAGTCGTGGAATATCGGTTGACCCGGCAAAGATTGAAGCTATTCAAAGCTGGGAGCAACCTAAATCAGTGACCGAAGTACGTAGCTTTCTTGGTTTAGCTGGTTATTATCGGAGATTCGTGGAAGGATTTTCTCGAATCGCTACTCCATTAACTCAGCTGACTCGGAAAGATACAAAGTTCGGTTGGAGCGAAGAATGTGAGCAGAGTTTTCAAGAACTCAAGAGGAGACTCATTTCAGCACCTGTTCTAACAATACCATCTGGCTCGGAGGGATTTGTCATCTACAGTGATGCTTCGAGCAAAGGGTTGGGATGCGTTCTCATGCAACATGGAAAAGTCATAGCCTATGCATCAAGACAACTCAAGGAATATGAGAGGAATTATCCTACTCATGATCTAGAGTTGGCAGCTGTTGTCTTTGCACTTAAAATTTGGAGGCATTACTTGTATGGGGAGAAGGTGGAGATCTTTACGGATCATAAAAGCCTCAAATATTTCTTCACTCAAAAGGAACTCAACATGCGACAACGACGTTGGCTTGAACTGTTGAAAGATTATGATCATACCATTCAATACCATCCTGGAAAAGCGAACGTGGTAGCTGACGCATTGAGTAGAAGATCATATGCAAGTACGAGTGCAATATTGTCAACACAAAGGCCCATTTTGTGTGACTTGCAAAGGATGGAGATAGAGTTAAAGACTCCAGGGACCCATGTGATGATGGCGAATATACGAGTAGAACCAACTTTAATCGATAAAGTTAAAGCTGCTCAAGCTACAGACCTGGAGCTGATGCGTATGAGGAAGAAAGTGCAAGAAGGTGCTATGCCGGAAGCAAGAATCGATGAAGAAGGAATACTTCGAGTCAACTCCAGACTTTGTGTTCCTAACAACCCTGATTTAAAGTATGAAATCATGATGGAGGCGCACAACACACCGTTTGCAATCCATCCTGGAAGTACCAAAATGTATCATGATCTTCGTCATACATTTTGGTGGAGCAATATGAAGAGAGAGATAGCGTTGTTTATCTCAAGGTGTCTAACTTGTCAACGAGTCAAAGCGGAGCATCAAGTACCAAAAGGTCCATTGCAACCACTTGAAATTCCAGAATGGAAGTGGGAGCACATTACCATGGATTTCGTTACCGGTCTTCCTAAGGTTTCTCAAGGTATTGATGCGATTTGGGTCATTGTTGATAGATTGACCAAGTCTGCTCATTTCTTACCGATACGAGAAACTTATACACTTGAACGTCTTGCTCGTATGTACATAAACGAGATTGTAAGACTGCATGGTATGCCAGTATCCATAGTTTCTGATCGAGACCCAAGATTCACTTCACGATTTTGGGTTAGTTTACAAAAAGCTATGGGCACAGATTTACGATTTAGTTCGGCATATCATCCTCAGACGGACGGACAATCAGAGAGGACTATTCAAACTCTAGAAGATTTATTAAGACTCTGTGTCTTTGACTTCAAGGGAAGTTGGGACAAGTTCTTACCATTGGTGGAGTTTTCCTACAACAACAGTTATCAAGCAAGTATTGGCATGGCTCCATTCGAAGCATTGTATGGAAGAAAATGTCGTTCTCCAGTATGCTGGGATGAGGTGGGTGAAGCAACGTTGTTGGGACCGGAGTTGGTACGTATGACTACAGAAAAGATTCAAACGATCCGACAACGTATAAAAACCTCACAAGATCGACAAAAGAGTTATGTTGATCTTCATCGAAAGGACGTGGAATTTGATATAGGAGATCATGTGTTCTTACGTGTTGCTCCATGGAAAGGAGTTACGAGATTTGGAAAAAGAGGAAAGCTCAATCCTCGATTCATCGGTCCATTTTTAATCCTCGATCGAGTAGGAACTGTGGCTTATAGACTCGCTTTACCGCCAAGTATGTCTCGTGTTCATAACGTTTTTCACATATCCATGTTACGCAAATATGTGGAAGACCCGAACCACATTATTGAGTTAGAACCGGACGAAATAGCGGAGGATTTGACGTATGAAGAAGTTCCTGTTCAAATCTTGGATAAGAAGGAACATATTCTACGCTCCAAGGTTATACCTCAAGTCAAAGTTTTGTGGAGAAACCACGATGTTGAGGAAATGACTTGGGAGTTAGAATCTGAAATGAAATCAAGGTATCCTTACCTCTTCGACATACCAGGTACGTACCCTAATTTCGAGGGCGAAATTTCATAAGAAGGGGAGGTTGTAAGACCCCAACTTTTATAAATAAAGATGAATTTTCTATAAATATCATTTTTGAATATTATGGAGTTAATTTGATATAATGTTATAGTTGTGGGTAATATTTATAAATTTTGCAAAGTACGCAAGTTGTTATATAATATTCGATTGGTCGGGAATATTCGTTTTAACAGGGAATATTCGTACAACGGCACAATCATTGGTGGACCCCACAACGGAATTATTGTCGGATTGAGAAAACGACAAAAATATTTTATTAAAAATAACGGCGGAAGTTTTACCATTGATACTGTTGAACTACTCGGTAGTAAAAGTACAGTAATACGTGTGGTTGCATAGTAGCACACGGTATTGATTATTAATGCTTATGTGAGAAGTCACTCAGTTTGATTCAATTATTGTCAGTTAATAATATGAATTATTTAGCGATAATGACGTTTTGTTTTATTCGTATTATTAACGTAATAAAACAGAAACATCTTTTTATATAAAACAGAATACTTTATTAAAGTTATTCTATAAATAGAATATATTATATTTTATTTAAAAGATTTTTCTTTAAATATGGACCGTCAGATTAAAGTAATCAATCTGGACCGTTCATGGATTAGTTACTATGCATTCTATTTTTCTATAAATAGCAGCTCATTCCTTCATTATTTCTTATGAATTCACTGAACTCTAGAGAGAGAAACTATAGAGTGAAACTATAGAGAGAGAGAAGAAGTGTATTCTACTACTTAACTACTTCCTTATTTCAGTTCTTCTTTAAAACGGTAAGGGGTGTTATTCTTTCTTATTCATAAAGAGAACTTTTGTTATTCCATTTCTTATTATTCTGTTGGAATAACCTGTATACGCGGTCTACCCTATACTTGGTGACATTCTTCTATTATTCTGTTGGAACATCCTGTCTGTGTGTTTTACACCGGACCTGGTTCCGTCTTTATTATTATTCTGTTGGAACATCCTGTCTGTGTGTTTTACACCGGACCTGGTTCCGTCTTTATTATTATTCTGTTGGAACATCCTGTCTGTGTGTTTTACACCGGACCTGGTTCCGTCTTTGTTATTATTCTGTTGGAACATCCTGTCTGTGTGTTTTACACCGGACCTGGTTCCATCTTTATTATTATTCTGTTGGAATATCCTGTCTGTGCGTTTACGCCGGACCTGGTTCCATTATTTATTATTCTGTTGGAATAACCTGTCTGTGCGGTCTATCGCATGCCGGGTGATTTCTTTTGTTATTCCATTCTTTATTATACTCAGTTGGTTAAGTTTTGACTTCTATACTCCATGAAATTAGTGGAATATCCTTGATAATTGCGGTTCATCCAGTATCTTTTCATGAAAATATTCTTCTAAGCATTCTTGAATTTTACTCCACAGAGCAGTATCATGTTGACAATTTGGACGTTGTTAATTCTTGGATAAATTAATTCTTGAACTTGTTTTATTGAATTCTTATATCATTGTCATCATCCTCATGTTTATAAAATGTTGAAAGTCATATGTGGCCTGTAGTGCATAGATGGACTTGGTATGATTATGACCAGGGATTATTCGGTATAATCATGACCGTAATATTACAAATGATGTGGTAAAAGTCCTCATTGGCCCGTAGTGCATTGATGGACAGTTGTTGGCATGATCATGACCATTAATGAGTACACAAATATTCTTGGCCCGTAGTGCATGAATAATTGGGGTCGTGATACTAAAGAATATCCTTGACCGTAGTGCAGAGGTGATTCGATGATGTGAATTATTTTATTAAGCTGAGTCCCAGCGATAACAGTGTTGAAAAACCTTTTAAATCATAAAAGATAGTAGAGTTTATTTTCTACTTGACTCTTTTAATGGATTGCTTGTTCCGCTGCAGTTAAACTTGATGTCTATTATATTTTATCAGTTTAACATTGTTAAAGGCTAATGATAATTTATTCTGCATTATCTTAGTCATAATATTTCTTACTGGGCTAGTTGAGCTCACCCTTTCTTTCATTATTCTCTTCAGGAAATGAGAACATAGCTGGGGCAAGTCGGGGAATGGAGTGATGGTCTGAATGATAGTATTAGTTAGTAGTCATCACTATTCTATGTAATGGTGTGTTAATAAATGTAATGAGGACTCCTTTTGAGCATGAATACTCTCTAGAAGATAATATTTGTATTCAAACTCACAATTTATGTTTTGTCGTATTGTACACGACAGTTGTATTAGTAAGTTGTATTTGTATTCTGTACTATGTATCTGACGACCCAAGATGGGTGATGTATACCTAGTTTTGGGGGCGTCACCATTGGTATCAGAGCTTAGGGATATGATCCCTGGCTAAGATGTGAGAATAGAACTAGGAGGGGAGAGACGGGGAATTCCTTCGCTAGTATGACCTACCTAAGTTTATTTGCATGGCATTTAATTGGTCGGTCATAATATAAGGATAATATATGACATATCAATTAACTTTTATTTTGTGGCAGTATCTGAAAATGGCATCTGAGAATGTTGAGAATAGCAATGGAGCACAGGCGACTGTTGATTCACCACATATCAATAATCAGGATAATGTGCATCAGGAAGGTGGCAATCCTCATGCAAACAACAACACTGACCAGATGATGAATGATGGAATGTTCAGAAACTTTATGCAGTTCATGCAACAGCAGGCGAGAGCGGCTCCTGTCCAAAATATAGGTGGAAACACTGAAAACTCTCGGACGGTCACCGCTAAACAGTTCAAGGAGCTGGGACCACCAGAGTTTAAGGGAGAGCCAAAACCACTTATAGCGGAAACATGGATAAAGCAGATTACAAAGATATTTGATGTCTTAAGATGCTCCGAGGAGCAAAAGGTTCCCTTTGTCGCCTTTATGTTGCGAGGAGAGACAGATTACAGGTGAGAATCGATTAAGTGTACTTAACATGCCGCACTGAAGATGTCTTGGGAGAAGTTCCAAGAGCTGTTCAATGACAAATAATTTCCCGAAAGTGTTCGTCACATGAAGGAGGTGGAGTTCATCAAATTGGAGCAGAATAATATGACCGTGTCGCAGTATGGGGCTAAATTTACTGAGTTGTCCTGGTTTGCGTCCCACTTGGTGGATAATGAAGAGCGAATGACGCGAATGTTTTTGCGAAGTTTGAAACCTGAGATACGTCAACATCTTATTTCTCATAAACTGTGTTTGTATTCAGATGTTGTGAATAGGGTTCAGTTAGTGGAGCGCGATAACGAGTCAACGCAACTAGAATAGAGCAGTCGACAAAATGATAATACCAGTGAGAGCAGTCATCGAAGCGGTGACAACAAGCGTGGAGGGAATCAACAGGCTAGAAATGGTAACCACTTCGGTGGTAATCAGGGCCAAAATAATAAGAATGGTCATTTTAAGAAAAGGAGATTCAACAATGATGGAAAAACGTCAGCACCAGCACCCGTTGATAAGGAAGGAGAACGACCACCTATCATATGTTTCAAATGCGGAGGGGAGGGGCACATCAGTCCAAACTGCGCGATGCCGTCTAAAGCATGTTATAATTGTGGAAAAGAAGGTCATGTAGCTCGATTTTGTCGTTTACCAAAAACAAGTTCAGCCAAGATGGAGACACCAAAGGTCGTCCCAGAAAAGTCAAAACCGGTAGTGCAAGGGAGAGCGTTTGTTGTGACCTCCCAGAAAGCAAGGAACCCGAATGAGGTCATCACGGGTAAGCTTATCATAAACTCTAACGAATTCTATACTTTATTTGATACCGGTTCTACCCATTCTTTTATTTCTCCTACTTGCGCTCATCGATTAAATTTGACTCCGGAGAAATTAAACTTTGATTTATCTGTTGAAACTCCATTGGGAGAAACCTTCATTACATCCATAGTTTATAAGTCTTGTTTGGTTCAAGTTGGTACCCACACATTACCTGTCGATCTGATTTCATTAAAAATACTTGAATTTGACGTGATTCTAGGGATTGATTGGTTAACTACTCATCATGTAAAAATTGATTGCTTTCATAAGGTTGTTAGCTTTCATATTCCTAATCGACCTATTATGCGAATTCAAGCAACCAAACCATTAAAATCAATCGTTGTAATATCAAGCCATAAAGCTATTCGTTTATTGAAAAACGGATGTCAAGCTTTCTTAGCTCATGTCACGGATCTAAACAAAAATACGTTAGTTTTGAATGATATTTCTATTATTAATAAATTTCCTAACGTATTCCCTGAAGAACTTCCTGGCCTACCCCCAGAGCGTGAAATTGAATTTTGTATCGACCTTGAACCCGGTACAAAACCCATTTCCAAAGCCCCATATCGAATGGCTCCTATTGAACTTCAGGAGTTAAAGATCCAACTGCAGGAATTGTTAGACATTTGCTTTATTCGTCCTAGTACTTCTCCTTGGGGTGCTCCTGTGCTATTCGTGAAGAAGAAAGATGGAAGTATGCGACTTTGTATTGATTATCGGGAGTTGAATCATGTCACCATCAAAAATAGGTACCCATTGCCACGTATTGATGACATGTTTGACCAGTTGCAAGGAGCACAATTCTTTTCAAAGATCGATCTTCGTTCTGGATATCATCAGCTGAAGGTTAGAACTGAGGATATTCCAAAGACGCCTTTTAGAACTCGGTACGGGCATTATGAATTCCTAGTCATGTCCTTTGGATTGATTAACGCTCCTCCTACCTTCATGGTTATGATGAACCGGGTATTCAAGGAATATTTGGATCACTTTGTGGTCGTCTTTATTGATGACATCCTTATTTATTCTGTAAGACCCCGAATTTTATGAAATAAAAGTATTCAATTTTTCTTATAATTACTATTCAGTAAATGGTTAAATTGATAAAAGTTTAAAGTTATGAGTGAAATATGATTTTTTCAAAATAAGCAAGTGGTTATAAAATAATCATTGTTGTCGGGGAATATTCGTTTGGTCATGGAATATTCTTTCTGACGAAGAATATTCGTACGGCGGCGCAGCTATTTGTGAGCCCCATAACGGAAAGCGATTGGATGAAGAAAACGACAAAATTGAGTTTTTATAAATAACGGCGTAGTTGTTACCGTTAACACTGTTGGAATACCCGGTGGTTAAAATACAGTAATACGCGTTATTGCACAGTAGCACACGGTATTGCATAGTATTTTTGAAATTATTGATTCTTACATAAGAAGGCACTACTCAATAATTGTTACAGTAATTACTACGTTGAAATTTTGTATTATTGTTGTTCAATAATTATTACTGCACAGTATTTCCCATTATCAGATCAATAATTCATATTATTTGAATAGTATTATTAGATAGCATTATTGGCAATGTCTAGAAAGTTCTGTGTAAGGAGAGGTTTGGTCATCTAATTGCGCGCTAGTAAGGAGAAATCCTTATTGGAAAGCCCCCTCTTTCCTGGGAACGGCCTGGTTGTCATAAATGTGATTCTGTAATATTATTTGTGAATAATTAATTATTGATTCATATGATAAGGAAATATTTATATTATGTGGATATAAATGAGGGATATATTTTTGTGGTTAAAAATGAAGGAGTTAATGTTGAGGTTTTTATCAGTATTTTTGTCGGAATGGAGGTATTAAAAATCAGGATTTTTTAGATATTTTGCGGGGGTTATAATTTTTAATCCGACCGTTGGATCGTGGTAATTTTTGGATATGTTATACATATATAAGTTGAGTATATGTCCACAAATTTTGAACCGTTAAAAATGAACGTATGATTTATTATGAATTTTACGAGATGACTGGTTCAGAAATTGTTGAATTTTCGGAGTTTATCATTTTGGTGGAAAATTCTAGAATTGGTGGGCCCCACTTGTGGTTGGTGAAGAAATGTGCTGAATTATATTTCAAATGTGGTGGGTGGGAATAGTAGCAGGTAAAGCCATCAGGTTGCAGGTCAAACCTACCAAAATTTTCCTATAAATAGAGGGCTAAGTTAGAATTGAAAATCACACCAGAAACATAAGCTTTCTCTCTTTCTCTCTCTATATTATGAAGCATATTTTGTGAGTATTTAGATACTTTGAGAGTTACTATTCAGTGCAAGTTTTCTTCAGCCTTATACCGATCAGAAGTACTACTCTTTTGAGGTAAGGGATTGTAAGGGATAGTAATGGATTTTAAGGGTTGTTATGATTTTCAGTTTCGTAATTTTTTTGATCTTCAAAAATTATGGAAAAATTTGAAATGATATTTTGATGAGTTTTATTGATTGTGTCCAAAAATGGTGATTTTTGGATGTATAGATTAAGAGTTATGAATTTTACGGGAAAAGACTATTTTAAAAGTAACCGCTTATAATTCCTTGTGGTTAACTCCAAAATTGATGAAATTTTTATTGGGAGTACATGTATATGACAGAAGTATACTCTGTAAATTTCAGAATTTTTGGACAAAAGTATAATTTTTGATAAATGTCTAAATATTCGGCTGTTTTGGCCATATGAAAAATAGTAAATGACTTTTAAAAATTCTGAGAAAAATATATGTTCACTATGGGACTATATTATGCTAAATCCCAGAAAAGAAATATTTTTGGAACTGATTTGGTATTTTTCATGAAAATGGTCTAGTTATGAGTAAATGAATTAAATATGTTATGTGAAGTAAGAAAATTGAAAATAGGATTTTATGGCTTGAGAATCCTATATATGAGGTATATGCAGATTTTTTTGATGAGGGTTTTGGTTATTGATGATGAAATCTTAAGAGTTGGCATTTTATGATGATTAAATGCATTAATTAGTAAAGTGTAAACAATTTAATTAAATTGTTTATAAGCTTAAGAATATTATTCTTTCAATATCATTATACCGAAATATTGGTATGTATATTATTGTGGAATTTCTACCTTTTTCATGTCAGGGTTACTATTCATGAGTTACTATTTACGAGTTACTATTCATGAGTTACTATTCACGAGTTACTATTCACGACAAAATTAGTTTCTTTTACTAACCAAATTATAGTTGATTTATGAATATTACTCTTGAGATTAAATCTATATGTTGATTATATTGATTTTATTATCATATATAACATTTTTATAACCCTGATGTTGAATTTCTATTTCACTGGAGTGTAAAGATGGGTAGATTATTGGTATGATCATGACTAGGGTTCTCTTTGGCCTGTAGTGCAAAGTTGAATTGTGACTGGTATGATCATGACCATTGAATTTACAATTGAATATCTTTAGATTAAGTGTAAAGATGAATTGATTAACATGGTTATAATTATGGTGTATATAAATTCTGAAATGATTATATATTTCTTTGAGATATGAATATATTTGGCCTGTAGTGCAAATATTAATTGTTGAGGAATATCTTTGGCCTGTAGTGCAAAGATGAAATATTGATGAATATCTTTGGCCTGTAGTGCAAAGATAAATTGTTGATGAATATCTTTGGCCCGTAGTGCAAAGATGACATGTTGTTGAATATCTTTGGCCAGTAGTGCAAAGATGAACAGATGTTGAGATAAACATGACCAACTGGTGATACAAATGAATATCTTTGGCCGTAGTGCAAAGATGGATTTATTAGTATGATTATGAACAGGAAATGTGATTTGGTATAACCATGATCTTTGATGTTTCAGGTAAAGATAGGTGATGAAAATTATCTTCGTCCTGGATGAGAAGAGGAATTTAGAACTACAATTATGATTATGAGTTATTCATATGATTGTGGAAAGAATTGTTGATTGATGTTACAGGGATAAAACATTGTTGATGGATTTTTAACATGGAGAAGATAATAGACTTTATAGTCTATTTGACTCTTCTAATGGATTGCATGTTCCGCTGCAACTATGGTTGAAATTTTTTTATCATCTACCATATGTTCTAAATCTCTGATTTATTATTGATGAAGACTATTGATAATTTATTTATCTTTAGTCATGATATTCTTTACTGAGCTAGTTGTGCTCACCCTTTTGCTTCACAATTCCTTTCAGGTAATAAGAGTGTAGCTGGGTCGAGCGAGGGTAACAAGGGAATAGAACGGTGGTCATCATTTAGTAGTTATATTTGGTGAAGAAAATAGGGTGAGGCGAACCCAACGTTGGAAGGGTGTTTTGCCACTATAATACAAGATGTCTAACGACATACAACCTCGTGTCATCATAAGACAGATTGTGCACATCCGCTTGCTGAGTATATCTACAAGCACTATCTATATAATCTTGGTGTTTGTTTGAAGTATAATTCTCAGTTAGAGACAGTAGAGATAATGATAAGTCAAGAGAAGACTCACCATTGGGAAGAATATGATAGTAATCTTCTCGTTTTTCTTTGGGGTCTATTGGGTCAACCAAGGATAATTCTGTGGCCATATGATATCTATCATAACCTAGACGCATGGCCTCCCATGTACGAAGGTTTTCTTGAGCACTTCCCAAAGATTCTAGTTTCTAAAACAGTTTTTGACTGTACCTTTATGTAAGGTACCTTTGTGAGGTGCTGATACATGATAATGTCCAATGTCACATTTGGTATATATTTGTATCCAAACTCACAGCATATGTGTTGTTGTATTTTGCACGACAGTTGTTGTAATAAAGTTGTAGTTGTTTTCTGTACCATGTATTTGACGACTCAGAATGGGTTGGGTGGAATGAACCTATTTTGGGGTTGTCACAGGTGGTATCAGAGCTTAGGGATATGATCTTTGGCGGAGATCGGGAAATAGAACTAGGAAGGGAGAGATGAGTAAATCCTTCGCTAGTGTGTCCTACCTATGCTTATTTGTTGGTCAGTCATAATATCGGGATATTATGTGATATGTTAATTTGTTAAATTAATCCTTGTTTTGAAGCTGTATTCTAGAATGATATTTGAAATACAGGAGATGAGCAATGGAGAAATTATGATGACAGGAAAGATGAAATCTGAAATGAAAGGAAGGTATTCTCAACTCTTCGAAATACCAGGTACGTAAATTTCGGGGACGAAATTTCATAAGGAGGGGAGATTGTAAGACCCCGAATTTTATGAAATAAAAGTATTCAATTTTTCTTATAATTACTATTCAGTAAATGGTTAAATTGATAAAAGTTTAAAGTTATGAGTGAAATATGATTTTTTCAAAATAAGCAAGTGGTTATAAAATAATCATTGTTGTCGGGGAATATTCGTTTGGTCATGGAATATTCTTTCTGACGAAGAATATTCGTACGGCGGCGCAACTATTTGTGGGCCCCATAACGGAAAGCGATTGGATGAAGAAAACGACAAAATTGAGTTTTTATAAATAACGGCGTAGTTGTTACCGTTAACACTGTTGGAATACCCGGTGGTTAAAATACAGTAATACGCGTTATTGCACAGTAGCACACGGTATTGCATAGTATTTTTGAAATTATTGATTCTTACGTAAGAAGGCACTACTCAATAATTGTTACAGTAATTACTACGTTGAAATTTTGTATTATTGTTGTTCAATAATTATTGCTGCACAGTATTTCCCATTATCAGATCAATAATTCATATTATTTGAATAGTATTATTAGATAGCATTATTGGCAATGTCTAGAAAGTTCTGTCTAAGGAGAGGTTTGGTCATCTAATTGCGCGCTAGTAAGGAGAAATCCTTATTGGAAAGCCCCCTCTTTCCTGGGAACGGCCTGGTTGTCATAAATGTGATTCTGTAATATTATTTGTGAATAATTAATTATTGATTCATATGATAAAGAAATATTTATTTTATGTGGATATAAATGAGGGATATATTTTTGTGGTTAAAAATGAAGGAGTTAATGTTGAGGTTTTTATCAGTATTTTTGTCGGAATGGAGGTATTAAAAATCAGGATTTTTTAGATATTTTGCGGGGGTTATAATTTTTAATCCGACCGTTGGATCGTGGTAATTTTTGGATATGTTATACATATATAAGTTGAGTATATGTCCACAAATTTTGAACCGTTAAAAATGAACGTATGATTTATTATGAATTTTACGAGATGACTGGTTCAGAAATTGTTGAATTTTCGGAGTTTATCATTTTGGTGGAAAATTCTAGAATTGGTGGGCCCCACTTGTGGTTGGTGAAGAAATGTGCTGAATTATATTTCAAATGTTGTGGGTGGGAATAGTAGCAGGTAAAGCCATCAGGTTGCAGGTCAAACCTACCAAAATTTTCCTATAAATAGAGGGCTAAGTTAGAATTGAAAATCACACCAGAAACATAAGCTTTCTCTCTTTCTCTCTCTATATTATGAAGCATATTTTGTGAGTATTTAGATACTTTGAGAGTTGCTATTCAGTGCAAGTTTTCTTCAGCCTTATACCGATCAGAAGTACTGCTCTTTTGAGGTAAGGGATTGTAAGGGATAGTAATGGATTTTAAGGGTTGTTATGATTTTTATTTTCGTAATTTTTCTGATCTTCAAAAATTCTGGAAAAATTTGAAATGATATTTTGATGAGTTTTATTGATTGTGTCCAAAAATGGTGATTTTTGGATGTATAGATTAAGAGTTATGAATTTTATGGGAAAAGACTATTTTAAAAGTAATCGCTTATAATTCCTTGTGGTTAACTCCAAAATTGATGAAATTTTTATTGGGAGTACATGTATATGATAGAAGTATACTCTGTAAATTTCAGAATTTTTGGACAAAAGTATAATTTTTGATAAATGTCTAAATATTCGGCTGTTTTGGCCATATGAAAAATAGTAAATGACTTTTAAAAATTCTGAGAAAAATATATGTTCACTATGGGACTATATTATGCTAAATCCCAGAAAAGAAATATTTTTGGAACTGATTTGGTATTTTTCATGAAAATGGTCTAGTTATGAGTAAATGAATTAAATATGTTATGTGAAGTAAGAAAATTGAAAATAGGATTTTATGGCTTGAGAATCCTATATATGAGGTATATGCAGATTTTTTTGATGAGGGTTTTGGTTATTGATGATGAAATCTTAAGAGTTGACATTTTATGATGATTAAATGCATTAATTAGTAAAGTGTAAACAATTTAATTAAATTGTTTATAAGCTTAAGAATATTATTCTTTCAATATCATTATACCGAAATATTGGTATGTATATTATTGTGGAATTTCTACCTTTTTCATGTCAGGGTTACTATTCACGAGTTACTATTTACGAGTTACTATTCATGAGTTACTATTCACGAGTTACTATTCACGACAAAATTAGTTTCTTTTACTAACCAAATTATAGTTGATTTATGAATATTACTCTTGAGATTAAATCTATATGTTGATTATATTGATTTTATTATCATATATAACATTTTTATAACCCTGATGTTGAATTTCTCTTTCACTGGAGTGTAAAGATGGGTAGATTATTGGTATGATCATGACTAGGGTTCTCTTTGGCCTGTAGTGCAAAGTTGAATTGTGACTGGTATGATCATGACCATTGAATTTATAATTGAATATCTTTAGCTTAAGTGCAAAGGTGAATTGATTAACATGGTTATAATTATTGTGTATATAAATTCTGAAATGATTATATATTTCTTTGAGATATGAATATATTTGGCCTGTAGTGCAAATATGAATTGTTGAGGAATATCTTTGGCCTGTAGTGCAAAGATGAAATATTGATGAATATCTTTGGCCTGTAGTGCAAAGATAAATTGTTGATGAATATCTTTGGCCCGTAGTGCAAAGATGACATGTTGTTGAATATCTTTGGCCAGTAGTGCAAAGATGAACAGATGTTGAGATAAACATGACCAACTGGTGATACAAATGAATATCTTTGGCCGTAGTGCAAAGATGGATTTATTAGTATGATTATGAACAGGAAATGTGATTTGGTATAACCATGATCTTTGATGTTTCAGGTAAAGATAGGTGATGAAAATTATCTTCGTCCTGGATGAGAAGAGGAATTTAGAACTACAATTATGATTATGAGTTATTCATATGATTGTGGACCAGAATTGTTGATTGATGTTACAGGGATAAAACATTGTTGATGGATTTTTAACATGGAGAAGATAATAGACTTTATAGTCTATTTGACTCTTCTAATGGATTGCATCGTTCCGCTGCAACTATGGTTGAAATTTTTTTATCATTTACCATATGTTCTAAATCTCTGATTTATTATTGATGAAGGCTATTGATAATTTATTTATCTTTAGTCATGATATTCTTTACTGAGCTAGTTGTGCTCACCCTTTTGCTTCACAATTCCTTTCAGGTAATAAGAGTGTAGCTGGGTCGAGCGAGGGTAACAAGGGAATAGAACGGTGGTCATCATTTAGTAGTTATATTTGGTGAAGAAAATAGGGTGAGGCGAACCCAACGTTGGAAGGGTGTTTTGCCACTATCATACAAGATGTCTAACGACATACAACCTCGTGTCATCATAAGACAGGATTGTGCTCATCCACTTGCTGAGTATATCTACGAGCACTACCTATATAATCTTGGTGTTTGTTTGAAGTATAATTCTCAATTAGAGACAGTAGAGATAATGATATGTCAAGAGAAGACTCACCATTGGGAAGAATATGATAGTAATCTTCTCGTTTTTCTTTGGGGTCTATTGGGTCAACCAAGGATAATTCTGTGGCCATATGATATCTATCATAACCTAGACGCATGGCCTCCCATGTACGAAGGTTTCCTTGAGCACTTCCCAAAGATTCTAATTTCTAAAACAGTTTTTGACTATACCTTTATGTAAGGTACCTTTGTGAGGTGATGATACATGATAATGTCCAATGTCACATTTGGTATATATTTGTATCCAAACTCACAGCATATGTGTTGTTGTATTTTGCACGACAATTGTTGTAATAAAGTTGTAGTTGTTTTCTGTACCATGTATTTGACGACTCAGAATGGGTTGGGTGGAATGAACCTATTTTGGGGTTGTCACAGGTGGTATCAGAGCTTAGGGATATGATCTTTGGCGGAGATCGGGAAATAGAACTAGGAAGGGAGAGATGAGTAAATCCTTCGCTAGTGTGTCCTACCTAAGCTTATTTGTTGGTCAGTCATAATATCGGGATATTATGTGATATGTTAATTTGTTAAATTAATCCTTGTTTTGAAGCTGTATTCTAGAATGATATTTGAAATACAGGAGATGAGCAATGGAGAAATTATGATGACAGGAAAGATGAAATCTGAAATGAAAGGAAGGTATTCTCAACTCTTCGAAATACCAGGTACGTAAATTTCGGGGACGAAATTTCATAAGGAGGGGAGATTGTAAGACCCCGAATTTTATGAAATAAAAGTATTCAATTTTTCTTATAATTACTATTCAGTAAATGGTTAAATTGATAAAAGTTTAAAGTTATGAGTGAAATATGATTTTTTCAAAATAAGCAAGTGGTTATAAAATAATCATTGTTGTCGGGGAATATTCGTTTGGTCGTGGAATATTCTTTCTGTCGGGGAATATTCGTACGATGGCGCAGCTATTTGTGGGCCCCATAACGGAAACGTTGGATGAAGAAAACGACAAATTTGAGTTTTTATAAATAACGGCGTAGTTGTTACCGTTAACACTGTTGGAATACCCGGTGGTTAAAATACAGTAATACGCGTTATTGCACAGTAGCACACGGTATTGCATAGTATTTTTGAAATTATTGATTCTTACGTAAGAAGGCACTACTCAATAATTGTTACAGTAATTACTACGTTGAAATTTTGTATTATTGTTGTTCAATAATTATTACTGCACAGTATTTCCCATTATCAGATCAATAATTCATATTATTTGAATAGTATTATTAGATAGCATTATTGGCAATGTCTAGAAAGTTCTGTCTAAGGAGAGGTTTGGTCATCTAATTGCGCGCTAGTAAGGAGAAATCCTTATTGGAAAGCCCCCTCTTTCCTGGGAACGGCCTGGTTGTCATAAATGTGATTCTGTAATATTATTTGTGAATAATTAATTATTGATTCATATGATAAGGAAATATTTATATTATGTGGATATAAATGAGGGATATATTTTTGTGGTTAAAAATGAAGGAGTTAATGTTGAGGTTTTTATCAGTATTTTTGTCGGAATGGAGGTATTAAAAATCAGGATTTTTTAGATATTTTGCGGGGGTTATAATTTTTAATCCGACCGTTGGATCGTGGTAATATTTGGATATGTTATACATATATAAGTTGAGTATATGTCCACAAATTTTGAACCGTTAAAAATGAACGTATGATTTATTATGAATTTTACGAGATGACTGGTTCAGAAATTGTTGAATTTTCGGAGTTTATCATTTTGGTGGAAAATTCTAGAATTGGTGGGCCCCACTTGTGGTTGGTAAAGAAATGTGCTGAATTATATTTCAAATGTGGTGGGTGGGAATAGTAGCAGGTAAAGCCATCAGGTTGCAGGTCAAACCTACCAAAATTTTCCTATAAATAGAGGGCTAAGTTAGAATTGAAAATCACACCAGAAACATAAGCTTTCTCTCTTTCTCTCTCTATATTATGAAGCATATTTTGTGAGTATTTAGATACTTTGAGAGTTACTATTCAGTGCAAGTTTTCTTCAGCCTTATACCGATCAGAAGTACTGCTCTTTTGAGGTAAGGGATTGTAAGGGATAGTAATGGATTTTAAGGGTTGTTATGATTTTTAGTTTCGTAATTTTTCTGATCTTCAAAAATTATGGAAAAATTTGAAATGATATTTTGATGAGTTTTATTGATTGTGTCCAAAAATGGTGATTTTTGGATGTATAGATTAAGAGTTATGAATTTTATGAGAAAAGACTATTTTAAAAGTAACCGCTTATAATTCCTTGTGGTTAACTCCAAAATTGATGAAATTTTTATTGGGAGTACATGTATATGATAGAAGTATACTCTGTAAATTTCAGAATTTTTGGACAAAAGTATAATTTTTGATAAATGTCTAAATATTCGGCTGTTTTGGCCATATGAAAAATAGTAAATGACTTTTAAAAATTCTGAAAAAAATATATGTTCACTATGGGACTATATTATGCTAAATCCCAGAAAAGAAATATTTTTGGAACTGATTTGGTATTTTTCATGAAAATGGTCTAGTTATGAGTAAATGAATTAAATATGTTATGTGAAGTAAGAAAATTGAAAATAGGATTTTATGGCTTGAGAATCCTATATATGAGGTATATGCAGATTTTTGATGAGGGTTTTGGTTATTGATGATGAAATCTTAAGAGTTGGCATTTTATGATGATTAAATGCATTAATTAGTAAAGTGTAAACAATTTAAATAAATTGTTTATAAGCTTAAGAATATTATTCTTTCAATATCATTATACTGAAATATTGGTATGTATATTATTGTGGAATTTCTACCTTTTTCATGTCAGGGTTACTATTCACGAGTTACTATTTACGAGTTACTATTCATGAGTTACTATTCACGAGTTACTATTCACGACAAAATTAGTTTCTTTTACTAACCAAATTATAGTTGATTTATGAATATTACTCTTGAGATTAAATCTATATGTTGATTATATTGATTTTATTATCATATATAACATTTTTATAACCCTGATGTTGAATTTCTATTTCACTGGAGTGTAAAGATGGGTAGATTATTGGTATGATCATGACTAGGGTTCTCTTTGGCCTGTAGTGCAAAGTTGAATTGTGACTGGTATGATCATGACCATTGAATTTAAAATTGAATATCTTTAGCTTAAGTGTAAAGATGAATTGATTAACATGGTTATAATTATGGTGTATATAAATTCTGAAATGATTATATATTTCTTTGAGATATGAATATATTTGGCCTGTAGTGCAAATATTAATTGTTGAGGAATATCTTTGGCCTGTAGTGCAAAGATGAAATATTGATGAATATCTTTGGCCTGTAGTGCAAAGATAAATTGTTGATGAATATCTTTGGCCCGTAGTGCAAAGATGACATGTTGTTGAATATCTTTGGCCAGTAGTGCAAAGATGAACAGATGTTGAGATAAACATGACCAACTGGTGATACAAATGAATATCTTTGGCCGTAGTGCAAAGATGGATTTATTAGTATGATTATGAACAGGAAATGTGATTTGGTATAACCATGATCTTTGATGTTTCAGGTAAAGATAGGTGATGAAAATTATCTTCGTCCTGGATGAGAAGAGGAATTTAGAACTACAATTATGATTATGAGTTATTCATATGATTGTGGACCAGAATTGTTGATTGATGTTACAGGGATAAAACATTGTTGATGGATTTTTAACATGGAGAAGATAATAGACTTTATAGTCTATTTGACTCTTCTAATGGATTGCATGTTCCGCTGCAACTATGGTTGAAATTTTTTTATCATCTACCATATGTTCTAAATCTCTGATTTATTATTGATGAAGACTATTGATAATTTATTTATCTTTAGTCATGATATTCTTTACTGAGCTAGTTGTGCTCACCCTTTTGCTTCACAATTCCTTTCAGGTAATAAGAGTGTAGCTGGGTCGAGCGAGGGTAACAAGGGAATAGAACGGTGGTCATCATTTAGTAGTTATATTTGGTGAAGAAAATAGGGTGAGGCGAACCCAACGTTGGAAGGGTGTTTTGCCACTATAATACAAGATGTCTAACGACATACAACCTCGTGTCATCATAAGACATGATTGTGCACATCCGCTTGCCGAGTATATCTACAAGCACTATCTATATAATCTTGGTGTTTGTTTGAGGTATAATTCTCAGTTAGATACAGTAGAGATAATGATAAGTCAAGAGAAGACTCACCATTGGGAAGAATATGATAGTAATCTTCTCGTTTTTCTTTGGGGTCTATTGGGTCAACCAAGGATAATTCTGTGGCCATATGATATCTATCATAACCTAGACGCATGGCCTCCCATGTACGAAGGTTTTCTTGAGCACTTCCCAAAGATTCTAGTTTCTAAAACAGTTTTTGACTGTACCTTTATGTAAGGTACCTTTGTGAGGTGCTGATACATGATAATGTCCAATGTCACATTTGGTATATATTTGTATCCAAACTCACAGCATATGTGTTGTTGTATTTTGCACGACAGTTGTTGTAATAAAGTTGTAGTTGTTTTCTGTACCATGTATTTGACGACTCAGAATGGGTTGGGTGGAATGAACCTATTTTGGGGTTGTCACATATTCCAAAAGCCATGAAGATCATGAGCAACACTTGAGGCTGGTACTCCAAAAGCTTCATGAATACAAGCTTTATGCCAAGTTGAAGAAATGCGAGTTCTGGCTGGAGGAGGTAGCATTCCTTGGGCACGTAGTATCAAGTCGTGGAATATCGGTTGACCCAGCAAAGATTGAAGCTATTCAAAGCTGGGAGCAACATAAATCAGTGACCGAAGTACGTAGCTTTCTTGGTTTAGCTGGTTATTATCGGAGATTCGTGGAAGGATTTTCTCGAATTGCTACTCCATTAACTCAGCTGACTCGGAAAGATACAAAGTTCGGTTGGAGCGAAGAAAGTGAGCAGAGTTTTTAAGAACTCAAGAGGAGACTCATTTCAGCACCTGCTCTAACAATACCATCTGGCTCGGAGGGATTTGTCATCTACAGTGGTGCTTCGAGCAAAGGGTTGGGATGCGTTCTCATGCAACATGAAAAAGTCATAGCCTATGCATCAAGACAACTCAAGGAATATGAGAGGAATTATCCTACTCATGATCTAGAGTTGGCAGTTGTTGTCTTTGCACTTAAAATTTGGAGGCATTACTTGTACGGGGAGAAGGTGGAGATCTTTACAGATCATAAAAGCCTCAAATATTTCTTCACTCAAAAGGAACTCAACATACGACAATGACATTGGCTTGAACTGTTGAAAGATTATGATCATACCATTCAATACCATCCTGGAAAAGCGAACGTGGTAGCTGACGCATTGAGTAGAAGATCATATGCAAGTACGAGTGCAATATTGTCAACACAAAGGCCCATTTTGTGTGACTTGTAAAGGATGGAGATAGAGTTAAAGACTCCAGGGACCCATGTGATGATGGCGAATATACGAGTAGAACCACTTTAATCGATAAAGTTAAAGTTGCTCAAGCTACAGACCTGGAGCTGATGCGTATGAGGAAGAAAGTGCAAAAAGGTGTTATGCCGGAAGCAAGAATCGATGAAGAAAGAATACTTCGAGTCAACTCCAGACTTTGTGTTCCTAACAACCCTGATTTAAAGTATGAAATCATGATGGAGGCGCACAACACACCGTTTGTAATCCATCCTGGAAGTACCAAAATGTATCATGATCTTCGTCATACATTTTGGTGGAGCAATATGAAGAGAGAGATAGCGTTGTTTATCTCAAGGTGTCTAACTTGTCAACGAGTCAAAGCGGAGCATCAAGTACCAAAAGGTCCATTGCAACCACTTGAAATTCCAGAATGGAAGTGGGAGCATATTACCATGGATTTCGTTACCGGTCTTCCTAAGGTTTTTCAAGGTATAGATGCGATTTGGGTCATTATTGATAGATTGACCAAGTCTACTCATTTCTTACCGATACGAGAAACTTATACACTTGAACGTCTTGCCCGTATGTACATAAACGAGATTGTAAGACTGCATGGTATGCCAGTATCCATAGTTTCTGATCGAGACCCAAGATTCACTTCACGATTTTGGGTTAGTTTACAAAAAGATATGTGCACAGATTTACGATTTAGTTCGGCATATCATCCTCAGACGGACGGACAATCAGAGAGGACTATTCAAACTCTAGAAGATTTATTAAGACTCTGTGTCTTTGACTTCAAGGGAAGTTGGGACAAGTTCTTACCATTGGTGGAGTTTTTCTACAACAACAGTTATCAAGCAAGTATTGGCATGGCTCCATTCGAAGCATTGTATGAAAGAAAATGTCGTTCTCCACTATGCTGGGATGAGGTGGGTGAAGCAACATTGTTGGGACCGGAGTTGGTACGTATGACTATAGAAAAGATTCAAACGATCCGACAACGTATAAAAACCTCACAAGATCCACAAAAGAGTTATGTTGATCTTCATCGAAAAGACGTGAAATTTGATATAGGAGATCATGTGTTCTTACGTGTTGCTCCATGGAAAGGAGTTACGAGATTTAGAAAAAGAGGAAAGCTCAATCCTCGATTCATCGGTTCATTTTTAATCCTCGATTCATCGGTTCATTTTTAATCCTCGAAAGTTTTACCATTGATACTGTTGAACTACTCAGTAGTAAAAGTACAGTAATACGTGTGGTTGCATAGTAGCACACGGTATTGATTATTAATGCTTATGTGAGAAGTCACTCAGTTTGATTCAATTATTGTCAATTAATAATATGAATTATTTAGCGATAATGACGTTTTGTTTTATTCGTATTATTAACGTAATAAAATAGAAACATCTTTTTATATAAAACAGAATACTTTATTAAAGTTATTCTATAAATAGAATATATTATATTTTATTTAAAATATTTTTCTTTAAATATGGACCGTCAGATTAAAGTAACAATCTGGACCGTTCATGGATTAGTTACTATGCATTCTATTTTTTATAAATAGCAGCTCATTCCTTCATTATTTCTTACGAATTCACTGAACTCTAGAGAGAGAAACTATAGAGAAAAACTATAGAGAGAGAGAAGAAGAGTATTCTGCTACTTAACTACTTCCTTATTTCAGTTCTTCTTTAAAATGGTAAGGGGTGTTATTCTTTCTTATTCATGAAGAGAACTTTTGTTATTCTATTTCTTATTATTCTGTTGGAATAACCTGTATACGCGGTCTACCCTATACTTGGTGACATTCTTTTATTATTCTGTTGGAACATCCTGTCCGTGTGTTTTACATCGGACCTGGTTCCGTCTTTATTATTATTCTGTTGGAACATCCTGTTCGTGTGTTTTACACCGGACCTGGTTCCGTCTTTATTATTATTCTGTTGGAACATCCTGTCTGTGTGTTTTGCACCGGACCTGGTTCCGTCTTTGTTATTATTCTGTTAGAACATCATGTCTGTGTGTTTTACACCGGACCTGGTTCTGTCTTTATTATTATTCTGTTGGAACATCCTGTCTGTGTATTTTACACCGGACCTGGTTCCGTCTTTATTATTATTATGTTGAAATATCCTGTCTGTGCGTTTTACGCCGGACCTGGTTCAATTATTTATTATTCTGTTAAAATAACCTTTCTGTGCGGTCTATCGCATGCCGGGTGATTTCTTTTATTATTCCATTCTTTATTATACTCAGTTGGTTAAGTTTTAACTTCTATACTCAATAAAATTAGTGGAATATCCTTGATAATTGCGGTTCATCCAGTATCTTTTCATGAAAATATTCTTCTATGCATTCTTTAATTTTACTCCACAAAGCAGTATCATGTTGACAATTTGGACGTTGTTAATTCTTGGATAAATTAATTCTTGAACTTGTTTTATTGAATTCTTATATCATTGTCATCATCCTCATGTTTATTAAATATTGAAAGTCATCTGTGGCCTGTAGTGCATAGATGGACTTGGTATGATTATGACTAGGGATTATTTGGTATAATCATGACCGTAATATTACAAATGATGTGGAAAAAGTCCTCATTGGCCCGTAGTGCATTGATGGACAGTTGTTGGCATGATCATGACCATTAATGAGTACACAAATATTCTTGGCCCGTAGTGCATGAATAATTGTGGTCGTGATACTAAAGAATATCCTTGGCCGTAGTGCAGGGGTGATTCGATGATGTGAATTATTATATTAAGCTGAGTCCCAGCGATAACAATGTTGAAAAACCTTTTAAATCATAAAAAATAGTAGAGTTTATTTTCTACTTGACTCTTTTAATGGATTGCTTATTCCACTGCAGTTAAACTTAATGTCTATTATATTTTATCAGTTTAACATTGTTGAAGGCTAATGATAATTTATTCTGTATTATCTTAGTCATAATATTTCTTACTGGGCTAGTTGAGCTCACCCTTTCTTTCACTGTTCTCTTCAGAAAATGAGAACGTAGCTGGGGCAAGTCGGGGAACGGAGTGATGGTCCGAATGATAGTATTAGTTAGTAGTCCTCACTATTCTATGTAATGGTGTGTTAATAAATGTAATGAGGACTCCTTTTGAGTATGAATACTCTCTAGAAGATAATATTTGTATTCAAACTCACAGTTTATATTTTGTCGTATTGTACACGACAGTTGTATTAGTAAGTTGTATTCGTATTCTGTACTATGTATCTGACGACCCATGATGGGTGATGTATACCTAATTTTGGGGGCGTCACAACTTTCTTAATCCATGTGCATCAAGCTAAAACGACAGTTATTATGGGATGGAGGGAGTAATAATAAATTTGAACCGGTCACTAGACCAGTCTGAAGTTTTCGATCCCCTAGAAGGACTGTTTCATTTTTTGCCGGCACTATTTACGTTTTTATACATAAAATTCATGATTATATCATTTTTTTATATTTTTTGGGGTCCAATCAATTACTATAATTACACTTCATAACTACAGGATAGTGGTAGAATGCTAACACAGAAGCAGTTATTAACCAAGCACTTCAGACGGGAGGCGGACCAAATGTCTCCGATGCATATACCATTAATGGGCTCCCTGGACCATTATACAATTGTTCTGCAAATGGTAGTACAAGTTTTCAATAAAACTACAGGGTACGAGACAAAAATAGCAAAAAAATATGACAGATGCAATTTATTTTTTTGTTTATATATAATTGGTATAATAAAAAGTTGCATACTTTGCATGGACAAAAATCAATTCTTGTCTATCTAATTGGTGCAACTCTTTGATACTAATTATATATGAAAAGGTTATATCCGCTTTATTTTTCATGAAAAAGTAGCAATGTGTGAATTATTGCCAACTTAATGAATGTTTTTCCCCTCTATTGGTATATTTAGAAGGGTTAATTGCAAATTCGACCCCAAAGTATGGACCCTTTTACCATTCGTATCACAATGTTTAAACGTTCACATCCCGCTACCCAAAGTACACATAAGTAGGTACGATGGACCCTAGGGGAACACTCCGGTCAAATTGTTCACCAGAATATGGCCACGTGTGACAATTTAATATTTAAATAATGTTTACCGTATAAATATTGTACTTCAATTACTCAATTTGTACAAATACATGAGAATAGTCAATTAACAAAATAAAGGTTCAAAAAAGAGGGATTAAAGGTCGGTTGCTACAATTAGAGCGATCGTTCATCTTCTAGGGCTCAAAGTAGAGTCGGTGCGACTTACATAGTGATGTGAAGGGATACGGGGATTTGGCTTCAATTCTTGCGATCAAGAGGGTAAAAATCGAGTTTGAATCCATACTGACCAGCTAGACTACAATAGAAAATGGTTTAGGTACTGAGGTTATTTGATTTTGAAGGTTTTGGCACCCCTTTATATCCAGATATGTTCTTTATTCGTATCTTAAGTGTAGAAATATTATATATATAGATGGTCAAGAGACATATTTGCATGAATAAGTTGATAAAGTTCTTGCATGCTCAATTTTGGCAGACAATGGTGGTCCCATTTATGTCTTTTTTGGTTTTTCTACTTTGTTTTTTTTTACATAAGTGGCAGTTGGAAATACTCAAATAAAGTTTGAAAAGTTATTTCCTATAGCTTGTACTTTTTATTTATTTATTGTTAACGCCAAGATCTTTGATGACGTCCCAATCACGTAAGACGCCCTAATCATGCACAGTAAACACAGTCAACACCAAAAGCTTGACGGCTGGACCGTCGGGGGATAGCTCCGGCGTGAGAGTCAGTACAGGCCGTTCAAGGTTTTAACAATGGAGGATAAAATATCTAGTGTTTCTAGAGAGATAAAAATCGTAGGTTGTGTGTATGCGTACCTTTTCTTAGAGACTTCCTTGCTAGGTTATACTCTCTGGCCTGGTTTACCGTGCCACCAACTCTTATCTGACACAGTTCCCTATCCCTCACTGATCCCAGTCGGATTCGTGCAGGTTGTCACCTTTTTTCCACTGTGCATGCCGCCGGCCGGATAAAATCTCATCCGCATTAATGATTTTCAGACTTTTGGTCAACAGCCTTCCTTTTTCATCATTACAAGTCAAAGATAGAGATATTAAAAGATCTAATGGACCAACCCATTGATCCGGCCCAATATTAAAGAGATATAATGTGAAAATTAGGCCCAATCTTCAAGATCCAATAAGGGTGATCCAATAGACTAGTTGGATAGTTAAACCCAATCCACAAGGCTCAACATGAGAAATATCATGGCCCAACATTGCCCCCTAGTTTTTTATTAAACAGAATTTTTTAATAGAAAACTATGAATGGTCCATGATAAGGGGTGATTAAGACATACCCTATTTGATCCGTAAATTAAAGCAGAGGATGTCCGGATATCCAACGTAAAAGACCTAAACAGTTAAAGATTAAATTTGAAAAAGATGGGCTGAAAATCGGAACTCCAAACGAGAGGCCCAATTTGATAAAATATCTGAGGATTAACCCGGACTCTCCCCATTCGAATTCTTATCATTGCCAGAAATTAAATGTGTCGCCTTCGTAATTCGTGTAACCGTCAGTATAAGAGGTAAACTTTACCAAATTTGACAGTTTTACCTGCCAATTTGAATTTCAGACCTGTGAGCTCTTTTCTTCCTTCCATAGCTTTCTTCACCTTCTCTGCAAAATACGATCGATGGCAACCCATAGCACTAGTCAAAATTCTCCAATTCGGGCGACTCCTATTACGGCCATTCTACCAAACCCAAACTCCGGCAAAGAGGCCTCATCCTCCCATCCGACACCTGTAATTTCTAGTAAGAATCCGGTAATGAAATCCCTTTCCAACCCTTCCGCGTTCTACAGGAGTAAGGAACGATATGCACATGCCAATATTTCGTCGACAATCACAGAGGTTGACCTGAAGAGGATTCGCACTCGCTGCCATATTTCGGATACCCATCTGGTGAGAGCCCCCGGATCTGAGGAACGAATGTACCAACGTCCTGAAGGATGGACGGCTGTTCCAGTGACCATCCTGGAGAAAGGAGTTCGGTTTCCTTTCCATGCTTTCATTGTGACCCTCTTAGGGTTTCTGGGTGTTGGGTTCGCCCAATTGATGCCGAATTCTTACATTCACATCTTAGCGTTCATCGCTTTCTGCCACGAGTTAGGTATAGAGCCTACACTCGACTTCTTCTTCACAGTATACAAGATCGGTCAATCCAGAGAGAAAGGATTCAAGGCCATAAGAAAACATTCCTCAAAGACAGGGGAGAAATTCGAGAGACGTTCGTTGGTTAACACCCCCTCTAGTAATAGGGGATGGCACGAAAAATGGTTTTACGTCAAGGGACCTGAAATTTCCTCCTTACCGAACTGGGCCACTGATGAGAAGATCTCTGCTGATTTTGGAGACGTTTCCGAAGAATGCGAGGTTGAAATGATGGAACTGTTTGACAACTTCCCGAAGGAAGAATGGAAATACGGACTTCTCTCCAAGCAAGCGTGGTTATACGACCACAAATGTAAGTATGGGTTTACTTTATCAATATTTTGAAAATTGCTGTGGTATTGATTTCGATGTTACACTGTTAATTTTCTGCAGTAACTTTGATCAAACCATCGTCTTTGGAGGTGAAAGAGTTGGAGGATTTTCTAGCTGGGAGGTTCGTAGAAGTTACTGCCGAGTCCTCCCAACAGGAAGTCCCCTCCGAAGATAACATAGTCGGCAAAACTGCAGAGGTCGACACCGACCCTCCACATCCGAAAGCCTCCTCCAAGTTAAAACCCCCTAATGAGATACCAACGGTTGAAGCCCACATTACTGAGCCCCCAATCCAAACACCTGCGGATGATGAACCAATAATCCCAGAAGAAGTCCTTCGACCTCATCGAAAGAGAAGAGCCACTCGGGGACCTCGACCAATTTTTATCCCATCTGATTCCGAAGCCCTTTCCAAAACTGAACCAACTGTCAATCCAACACCCTCAGCTATCGATCCGATACCACCAACTGTCGATCCAATGCCATCAGTCGTCGGCCCAACTCAGCCAATTATCGACTCGACACCACCGATTATCAACCCGACTCTACCGGCCCGAAAAAGTTTGTTAGATCTACCTGCAGGCGATCGAAGGCAGCTTATTCGGATCAAGAAGTTGAGAACCCAAGTTACCCCTTTAACCTCCGCCGAGCTTAGGGTACCTTCTTCGGGTGTTCTTCCCTCAATAACCCGAATGGAGACTCGAACCAATATTGAGGAAGAACGAACTGAAACCATTGTAACACCATCTCGAAAGAGAAAACAACCTTCTGACAGCATCCCGTCTCCAGCTCGATCTCTCTCCCCAGAGAATATATATACGGATCCCTCTCCTCCTCGCGATCAACCTATGCCTTCCCCTCCAAGGCCTTCATCCCAAAAATTCCATGAAGAGGCTACGGGAATGCCAACCTTGTGGCCCCGATACAACGTGAATTTTCCTTTCCGGCTCTTCGATGCCTTCGTCCAAGAGACTGACGATCGCCGATTTGATAACCATACGAACGGGAATTTTCTTGATGAAGGCATGAGTTATCTGGCAAAGGTGAATGACAATTGTCTTGGTTAAATATTTCTTTTCTTATTTAAATATCTGAGATTAACTGGATATCGTCATATATGTGCAGGAAAATGCAGTCTTCGGACGTTTACGTCCCAGACATATAAATGCCGAATCCGATGAGGAGACTCTGCGAAGGGAGAACAACCTGCTGAAAGCTACGTTGGTCCGGGAGAGAAATGAACATTAAGCCAATCTTCATGTTAATGAAAGCCTTCAGAGGGAATTGGCACAAACCAAGGGGGATCTGAGGGAAACATACGAGGTGCTGAGCTCGGTCAGAGAAGAACTGAAGACAACAAAAGCCAGTGAACAGAAATTGGCCAATATGAATATTAGATTTGTTGCAGAAACTGAAGCCCTGAAGACTACCAATGAGGGTCTTGCTGCATCAAATCAAAACCTGTCAATACAACTCGATAAAGTCCAGACGAAGGCTCGGGGTGATAAAAAAATTTATAGGGCCAAACGTCACAAACTTCGTGGCAAGATAAAGGTACTTGAAGAACGAGATCCTCCTCTGACCGAAGAACTGCGTAAACAGATATAGGCGGATTATCGTGCGTCTGACGAACTTGGCGCAGAGATTCTGAAGGTATATTACGAGGGATTCGAAGACTGCCGAGGTTAATGTAAGGAAAAGCTGGTGGCAGCCCAATTAGATCCGGCCTTGCTAGATTTTGAAAATGATGTGTAAATAGGATCTTGCTACTTCTGTCCTTTAGAATTTTGTGCAGAAATTTCGTAAAGAAATTTAAATAGATTTGTTTAAGTGTTTAATGAAATTTCAACTTTCTTAACTATGTCTTCTTTTTACTTCGTTTCTTGTCAATAATTCAACGTTAATTAATCTGTATGAACTTAACTTAGATAGTAAATCAGATAAGGCATATAACAGTTAAGTTAAAGAATGAAATGAACTGAACCGAATTCAACACTTGCGTAAAACAAAGTGATGTATGTTTGTCGTTACCGAAGTATGAGATCGATCATGTGTAAGGTGAATTCGGCTGATCCTCTTTGCACCATCAAGATCCTGCTTACCGCTCGGGGTAGAACAAGTATAAAAAGAACCATAGGATTCGACTACCACACGGGGTAACGAATGAATAGGCTACCATCGAATGGCCAGCGAGTCCTACCATACCTCCTTACTTCGGTGACCATTGATTTACCACCCTTGGTAAAAACAATATAGGATCCAGGATTTGTCTACCACACAGGGCAAAAATAATTGGGCTACCATCGAATGACCAGCGAGTCCTACCATACCTCCTTACTTCGATGACCATTGATTTACCACCCTTGGTAAAAATAATATAGGATCCAGGATTTGTCTACCACGCAGGGCAACAAATAATTGGGCTACCATCGAATGGCCAGCAAGTCCTACCATACCTCCTTACTTCGGTGACCATTGATTTACCACCCTTGGTAAAAACAATATAGGATCCAGGATTTGTCTACCACGCAGGGCAACAAATAATTGGGCTACCTCAAATGGCCAGCAAGTCCTACCATACCTCCTTACACAATAAGTGATTTTTTATTGATGATGGACGGTTATGTACAGACTTCCAAAAAACTGACTCGATTTCTACTGAAAGTATTTTCGGAGTCTACCAGCGTGCCAGGTGTTCTTTATTTCGGATCCATCCAATGCCTTCAGTCGGTACGTCCCGGGTTTTGGTACTTCAGTTACTTCATACGGTCATTTCCAATTCGGCATTAGCTTCCCCGTGTTCTGTGGTGTAGATGCTTCGGCTTCTCTGAGAACGAAGTTCCCCCCACTTCAAACCTTCGGAGCTTTACCCCTTTGTTGTAATGCCTGGTAACTCTCCTCTGGTAGGTTGGTAATTTGATCAAAGCCACTTCTCTGACTTCTTCTAACAGATCCAAGTTGGCTTTCAGTCCTTCGTCATTGTAGATTTCTCTGAATTGACTAACGCGAAGACTTGGAGATCTAATTTCGACTGGGACTAAGGCATCAGTACCATAGGCCAATCGAAAAGGTGAATCCCCTGTCGTAATCCTCGGTGTAGTTCGGTAAGCCCACAATACACTGAGCAGCTCTTCCGGCCATCTTCATTTGGCTTCGTCCAATCTGCACTTGATCCCGTTCAACAGTGTTCTGTTAGTCACCTCGACCTACCCATTTGATTGTGGATGAGCCACCGAAGTCTTCCTGTGCTGGACCCCTAATTCTTTCAGAAATCCTTCAAATTTCGATCCCACAAACTGGCGTCCGTTGTCTGATATCACCACTTTAGGAATTCCGAAGCAAAATACTACGAATTCTTTCATAAACTTCAGACACTCTTGTTCCGTTATCAGCCGAAGTGGTTTCGCCTCTACCCATTTGGTCATGTAATCAATAGCAACTGTGATAAAACTGACCTGCCCTTTAGCTTTTGGCAACGGCCCTAGTATATCAACCCCCCAGACAGCAAAGGGTATAGGGGATAATATCGAATATAGCTCTTCTGGTGGCTGGTGTGGGATCGGGCTATTAAGTTGACACTTATCACACTTCTTCACATATTCGGTAGCTTCCTTGAAGATTGTTGGCCAGTAGTACCCCTGCCGAAGAACTTTATATGTCAGCGATTTAGCAACCATATGATCGCCGCAGATGCCTTCATGAACCTCCCGAAGGGCATACTCAGCTTCAGATGGAACCAGGCACTTCAATAATGGCGACGAAAATGCCCTTCGAAAGAGATCCCCATCAATAAGAACAAAGTTGGCACTCTTGTACTTGATCTTCTTCGCTAGCATCTGATACGAGGGGAGGACGCCATCTGCCAAATATTCGATGTAGGGAGTCATCCAACAGTTAGATCTCTCAATGCACATTAATGCTTCGTGTTGGATACTCGGGTGCTGCAAGACCTCCAAATAGACTGACCCATTAAAAACAACGGCGTCCGTGGTGGCTAACTTTGACAATGTATCGGCTATAGAATTGTCGTTACGCTCGATGCCTTGGAACTCATATGAGACAAAGTGTTGAAGTCGGTCTTTCAACTCTGCCAAATATTTGATCATCCTTGTCCCATGAGCCTCATAGTCTCCTGATAGCTGCTTGACGACTAGCTGAGAGTCACTATAAATAATCAGCCTCTACACTTCTAGACTCTTCGCCAGCCGAACTCCTGCCAACACTGCTTCATACTCGGCCTCGTTGTTTGTAGCCTTAAATCCAAACCTGATGGCCTGCTGCACCTTGAATCCCTCTGGACTTGTCAAGATAATCCCTGCTCCACTGACATTCATCATAGAAGACCCATCCACATACAGCGTCCATGCGTTCTGACCGTGCTGAAGAACTACAACTGCTCGATCAGATGTCTCAGCTTCTGGCAACTCAGCATCTGCTTCGGTGAATGAACATTTCACCATAAAATCGGCCAAAGCTTGACCCTTGATAGCGGTTCGGGGATGATACTCAATAAAAAACTGGGACAGTTCCATGGTCCATGCTGCTAACCTCCTCTAAACTTCTGCCTTACCCATCACCTTCTTCAGTGGTTGATCCGTGTAGACGATCAGGAGCCTGCCTTGAAAATATTGCCGAAGCTTTCGGCTAGCAATTACTAAAGCAAAAGTAGATTTTTCAATATTTGGATACATGGTTTCAGCATCTCTTAGGACATGGCTGACATAATAGACCGGATGCTACTTTCCACTGACCTCCCGAACCAGCACTGCTCCAACCGCTAACGAACTCGCTGCAAGGTACAAATACAAGGTCTCTGTTGGGGTAGGCTTCACCAATAGGGGAGCAGAAGACAGATAGGTCTTTATGCCTTGGAAGGCATCTTCACACTCCGAAGTCCATTGGAATGTCTTTGCATTCTTCGGTCCCTTCAGTGTGTTGAAGAATGGTAAGCATCTCTCTGCAGATTTGGACATGAACCTCCTTAAAGCTGCAATCCTACCGGTCAGACGTTGAACGTCTTTGAACGACTGAGGAGTCTTCATGTCTAGAATAGCCTAGATCTTCTCCGGATTGGCTTCAATGCCCCTCTGACTGACCAGATAACACAGGAATTTCCCTGCACCGAGTCCGAAGGTACACTTTGTAGGATTGAACCTCAACTTGCGATGGCAGACTGTCTGAAAGCATTCCTCCAGATCATCTAAATGCTTCTGAGTCGTCATGCTCTTCACGATCATATCATCCACATACACCTCCATGTTCCTTCCCAGCTGCTTCTGGAAGAAAAAATTCATCATCCTCTGATAAGTGGCCCCAGCATTAATCAGGCCGAAGGTCATCTTCTTATAGGCGTATACCGAACGGTGTATGATGAATGATGTCTTTGGAATGTCTTCCTCACACATGGAAATTTGGTGATAACCTAAAAAAGCATCCATAAAGCTTAGTAGTGCATACCCCGAAGTCGCATCAATAAGTTGGTCAATATGGGGTGAAGGATAAAAGTCCTTCGGACAAGCTTTATTCAGGTCGGTATAGTCGATGCAAACCCGCCATTTCCTATTCTACTTCTGTACCAACACTACATTTGACATCCACTTCGGATAGTCTATCTTGAAGATGAAGTCAGCAGCTATCAGCTTCACAATCTCTTCATCAATGATCCTTTGTCGTTCAGGTGCAAAGATCCGCCTCTTCTGCCGAACTGGCTTCTTTGATGGATCCACATCCAGCCGATGCTCTGCAATCTTTCGACTGATCCTGGGCAAGTCTTGTGGCTCCCATGCAAATATATCTGCATAACAGCGAAGAAGTTCCATAAGATTTGTCCGGAGAGGTTCTGGCAAACCTGAACCAATCTTCACTGTTTTATCCTTCTTTCCAAGGACCAGCTCGATCTCTTCAGTCTCTCCTGTGGGAATAACCGATGGCTCCGAGCTGCTTTCAGTAAAGGGTTCGATCTCGATTGCCATGGTTTGTTTCTGCTTGCTGACCCCTACTCCTAAGGAAATGACAGCATTCCGATAACAGCGTCGGGCCAGATCCAGGTCCCCCGCAACCCCTCCCACTCCATGTGCCGTAGGGAATTTGATTTTGAAATGAGGGATGGAAGTCACTGCTTGGAGTGCCATCAAGGTAGGTCTTTCCAGTATGGCGTTGTAAACCGAATCTACATGCACAACATAAAATTTACATGTTATTTTTACCTGCTGAGGAGCTGTGCCGAAGACTACTGGGAGTTCAATAGTGCCTGTAACCCTGACTGGATCGTTGCTAAAATCGTACAAAGGAGCCTCCTGCCCAACCTCCATCTTTCGCCCCTCGAGATGCATCCTATGATAAGCATGGGCATACAGAATATCCACAAAAGACCCGTTGTCTATCATCATTCGCTTCACATCCATCGAACCCACTTGTGCAGTGATCACCAACGCTCCTTCATGTGGTTCGATAGGTTCTGAAGGGTAATCTGCATCGGTAAAAGAGATAACAGTTCCTAGAAATGCCCTGTCGGCCTCCGGGGGAGCACTCGCCACCGATATGACCGAGTCCAAATATCCTCTCTTTTTCTTCCCTACTATCTTCCCAGACGTCCCGCCGGTTATAACATCAACGACATGCCTCGGTGGTGGCACTAGAGCAGTTTGAGTGGGTGGAACTACTTGAACCGTCTGGACAGTAGGGTCGACATTCTGCTGATCTTGCTGATCCCTCCTAGCCACATATTGAACCAGCAAATCGCTCTGAATTTTCTTTTCCACGAAATCCTTTAGGTTGCAACACTCGTTAGTATCATGGCCCGCAGCTTGATGATAGCCACAATTTTTTCGAGGGTTGCCTTGCCCTGTCCTATAATTGTCACGAGGTGGTTCGAGGAATGGTTGGTTTCTGATCTGGTCTAAAATCACCGACCTGTCTGTGTTCAGTTTGGTATATACCTTATTCACCTTCGAGGCAGAAGCAGGTGGGCGACTATTTCCTTGTCGCCATGAGCTGTTATACTTCTTCGAACTTCCTTCTGACCGATCATTATACCCCCCGTCTTCTTCTGATCACTTTGGGTCTTAAGAATATCTGCCACTTTCATCTGATCCGAAGAGGGACGCTTCAGGCTATTCATAGCCTCCTCCACAATAATATAACCTTCTGCCTTGTCGAACACCTCTGCCAGGCTCTTCGGATGATTGAACATCAGCTTCTTTACTAACTTCTCAGACTTTACCAGGTCCAAACCATTCTGAAACAATCCCACAGCTTGGAGATCATTCAAATCTGACACCTGACCGACGGCTTCTCGGAACCTCTTCACATACTGACCCAACGACTCATTAGTGTACTGTCTGACCTGTGCCAAAGAACCCGTGGGCTTCCCTCTTCTTCAGTTACTCCCAAAACGAGCATGGAATTTGTCGCAGAGCTCGGACCATGACGAAATTAAATCTGCAGGCAGAGTCCCCATCCACTGTCTCGCATCTTTTCTCAACGTCGTAACAAACATGTGACATTTAGCAGCATCAGTAAAATCGTAATAATCCATTAACCGGTCAAATGCTTGGCTATAGTCATAAGGATCTCCCGAACCATCATAACTTTTCATGCGGGGCAACTTCTTGGTGGTGTCTGCCTTCTCCTTAAGAATATCCGAGGAAAATGGGGATGCTTTCTTTCCCGGAATATCCTTCACCTGTTGGTGTAATAACGGTGAACTTTAAGTCACCATATATGTATGTACATTATCGATTTTTTTTTTAACTTTGTGTTATATAAGGATTTAATATGTGACCACATATATGAAGTGGTGCATGTGACAATTAACATATATACTATACTTATGGATACATACATTTATAGATTTCATTAAAAATGAAAGCTTTGTAACCTAATTATACATTAGGTAAGACTATTAAATAACCTAAGGGTTATGGTAATACGGAAAAGTTAGTATTTAATATGTATACTAACTTAAGTGGGTAAACATAGTATTTCAAGTGACTAATAATTTTAAACCTAATTCTTGTAAATCTAATTAGGTTATGAGATAAAGTCACATGTATAAGTAATTAAACTTCATATGATTGGAAATGGAAGCCCTAAATAATCAAATTGGGTAACATTATTAAAATTACTAGACTATGTTTAGTATATAGCCCAAAACAATTAAAGGAGAAGCCCAAAAGAAATAAATCACAATCCAATACTTAGCCCACTTGATTAGGGGTATTCTAGAAATTTGATTAATCAAAATTGGGCATTTAAAATAAAAGCTAAATGGAGGATATTATGGGCTAGAGGATCCTAAGTGGAATAATTAAGCTAACTTGTCCATTAGTAGAAATTATTAAACACAAGGACAATGTTGTCAAGCTCCAATTGTTGCCACTCCATTATGCACATTTAATCATGTCTAGCCTAATGGAAATAATCATACACAGTTTTTATCCAATGGACAACAAAATAGTTATGGGAGGATTATTAGTGAATTGCCCATTTCATTTTGTAATCACATTTCATTCTTCCAACATCTCATTTTCTCTCCATCTTCTTCTTCTATCTTTTGCTCCCAAGCTAGCCAACTTCATAGAGAGAAAAGAGAGAAAGGGTTTTGGTTATAGAGAGAAGAGATAAGAGTGCTAGTTGTTCATGCCTCCTAAGTATATTACTTACTTTGAAAAATCAAGAAAGGTAGCAACTAAGTCAAGGTATAACTTACCTTCATCTTCTTCTTTTACTTTGTTTTTCTAGCTTGAGTTTTGATGGGGTTATGTACAAATACTCAAGATACACTAGTTCTACATATCATCATGTATGGAACTAAGTAACTTGAGTGTTAGATCAAAGACTTAGAGGAAGAAAATGAGCATATGTTCTCCAAGGGTGAAAACTCTTGTTTTTCTTCCACTAAATCTTGAGTAACTCAAGTTTTACAACTTGGAATTATGATCCGTCGAAGGGGGGTACTAGATACATGAGTTATGTAGTAAACCCAAGTGGTAGAACACAAATCTAGCAAATTTTGAAACTTTTGAGACTATTTTTCCCAAAACAGTCCGCTTTGCATGTTGAGGCTTTGAAAACCCTAAAATAGCTACTGATCCGTTTTTCATGAGGCTGTTTCAGTTAGTTTCTTGTCTTCTAAAAATCTGGAAAAAATTACAGAGGTACCTTGAGAAGTTATGTACATGCAGGAAAAAGAACGGACACGTTTCGAGTTATATATTGTGCGTAATGACTATTTCCGTAAAGGACTCTGAAATATTAACCTTCGATTGTCTCACTGTGTATACACTGGAAAATTCCGAAATTTTTACAGTAGCTTCATATATGTTACGAGAGCATACCCTGAAAATTTCAGAGTTTTCTTAGCAAAACTCAATTTATGAAAAATGGGGCAAGATTCGAGTGTTTTAGACACTTTAAAAATAGTAAATTATTTTCTAAAATTCCAGAAAAATTAGGAGATCATTGTGGGTATATATTCTGTCAAAATCCAGAAGTTGAGAATTTTTGGAATCAGTTTGTTATTTTTCCTAAAAATGGTTAAATTATGAATAAAAAGAAATAAATAGTTAAATGATGTCTTTAATGAGAAAAATGTGATTTTTATGCTTGAAGGCTCATAATATATTATATCATGACTATCTTAGGGCATGTTGGTAATTTATAATAATAAATATTATTTATGACCTTTTGTGGATATTAAATAAGGGGTTAATAAAGGATGAACAATTAGAATAAATTATTTATTAATTTAGTAAATCATTGGAATATTATTATAATATTTATAATATTATAATATGATGTTGTTAAGTAAATAAAAATATTAAGATTAAAATTTTATTAAAATATTATTAAATAATTAATAATATTAGATTAAGATATTAATCCTAGATTAAAATATTATTAAAAGATTAATAATATTAGATTAAAGTATTATTATTAAATGATTAAAATATTATTAAATAATAATATTCGAGATTAAATAAAATGTTATTAAATATAATAACATTAGTAAAGGAATAAAATATTATTAAATGATTAATAACATTAGTAGGTGAATAAAATATTAGTAGATGATTGAAAGTATTATTAATTTATTAATGATATTAAAGCATAAGTAAGATATTATTATGGTAATAATATTAATGCATGATTAAAATATTATTAAGAGGATTAATAATATTAGTAAGGTATTGAAATATTAAATGATTAATAATATTAGTAAGTGAATGAAAGTATTATTAGTAAACCAATAATACTAGAAGGTGAATTAAATATTATCTAAGTTAATAATATTATGTGAATTAAAGGTAGTCGTTAATTAATAGTAACACTATCTAGACATGATAATGTTTATAAGAACTAAATGTAATGTATAATATCTATGTGATTACATAATCTAATGTTATGCTTTGACTAATTGAAAGATTAATTTATAGGTCTCTCAAAGGAAGATAATTTAACTGCATAGTGGATAGAAATTTAATTTCGTAGCCGTAACCTACGATTGAGGCAAGTTTCCTATTTCAAGCTCGAGTTATTATTTTCAAAGCATGTTAGTGAATAATTATTGATGATTATTCACGTCTATATTGATTATTGAAATTCGCACTTTGTGCAATTGAATTCCGTCCTACTACTATGAACTGTGAATTAAATTAAAGTTCTTCATTTATGAACTGTTTATGAAATAGATCTATGCTAATTGTATCAGCTAGATCAAGCATATCTAAATTTGTTAAATCAAATGTGTTTTAAATAACTGTTCTTATTAAATTGATATAGTAAGAACTCTTGACTGAGAAAAGGACGAATTTGATTAAGGCATGATATCAATGCCGGATTATTAAGTGTTTATGCATAAATCACGAGGTATGAAAGGCTGATCCCCTTGAATACCAAAACTTATTAAGAGGTCCAGTTTAATCACTGAGCACCTTAGCAAATGTTCATGGTTATTCAAAACCACTCAGTTCATGTTATTCAATTATCGAATATTCAATTGTTGATTATTAATTCATGTTCCTTCACAATCTTATATTATTGTTGAACATTGAACGCAATATTTCTTTCTAAGTCATGATATATCTCCCTTGTCTATATAAACTTGTGAAGCAAATTAGTTGCTTATTCTTGCTATATCACGACATCTATTTCAGTTAAGCCCGAAGGATCCAACACGAAGGACAAGGGCAAGGGCAAGATCCAGGAGTAATTTAGACTGAATGTCAATTTAGTTATTATCTGATGGAATTTCTTAAGTAAACTATTTGTATGATAAATTGTGTATTTAAAGTTAAGGTTATGGAGACCTTGGGACCGTGTTATGAGACTTTATTATAATGAACAATGTATGTTTATTATTTCGTAATAGTTATAGAATACTTATGATGATGATAGATCGTGAGCACCGAATCTGAGGTTGGAGAACCTGGATTTGGGGGTGTCACAGGTTGGTATCAGAGCTGTAGGTTATAAACATTAGGAATACGAAACCTAGGTTATAACCTTAGTAGAAAACTCTTATAGAGTATGTTAGGAGATGGATTATGAAAATTCATCGAGTATGTGTTGTACTTAATAAAATATTGTTTCATTTCATCAATGAATATATTTTATTGTAGTACTGATGTTGTATCCTTGTTTTATAGGATGTCAGGTGATAGTCAGGGGAGCCATTCTGTAAACCAGGAGGAGGTCATTCCAGAGGAGGTGTCGGACACCTCGAAGGATGTGATGATCAGTAACCTGTTAGAGAAAAATCATGCTCAGGAGCAAAGGATTTTGCAGTTAGAGGCGGAGAATATGAACCATCAGCACATGGATCAGCAGTATAAGGATGCTGCTCATCAAGCACTGATGGAGTTAGCAGAGATGCGAGTCCAGCTAGAGCATGAGAAGGCAAAGTTCGCAGCACTGAGCGTAGAGCATCTGGCGAAGCGAAGTGAGTTTGACGTGGAGATTGCCGATAAGATACGGGTGGAAGAGGCATTTCATGAGTCGGCCAAGCGAGTGGACCTATTAGAGATTGCACTGGATGCCATGAAGGTCAGGGTAGAGACTTTAGGACTGGCATTAGACGCAGCGTATGAGGGCCAGCGCAGTGGGGCTAGGAGGGTCCACTCTGAGATAGGAGAGTCTAGTCGATCCGTTCGATGTAGAGTTCTGGAGCAGTTGCTTCCCTAGGAGCCTGTGCAGGTGACCCGGCAGGGCCACCAGTGGTGATGATGTGATGACCCAGTTGTAGATAGATGTATTAGTACCTTTCTTTTTATGTAATAAGGTTTTATGATGATGTAAACCTCAGCAGGTGTGAGGTAGTAAGTAGTTAGGTACTATCCCTATTTGTGTTGTAGGGAGGTATCATTATGAGTTAATCCCATCTTTTGTGTTTAAAATGGGATAGTAGCATTTATAAAATATACCTATATTAATCATGTAAGTCACTGAAGATTGGTGTATGAATATAAATGCAGTATTATTATGATATGTATTGGAAAATTTTAAATAGTAAATTGTCTATTTAATGTTATGTGAATCCAGTAGAATGATTTGGGAAAATGTTCTTTAAAAAACAAACTTAACCCACTAATCAGGGAGAAAGACTTCCAAATCTTGGTAATTTAAAACTCTCACATAATGACCATCTGATTGTTTAAATAAAATAGCGTGTTACATGCTAAGTAATCATATGATAATAAACCCGAGTAACGTGTTAGAATTTTGTTTCACTAGATAATGTCGCCCAGACGTGGACTGAGGAACCAAGAGATTGAAGAGTCAGTTAATAATGCAGCGGGAGCTCAACAAAACCCAATGCAAGATTTTATCAACATAATGGCTGAAGCCATGAGGAATCAGACTCAACCTGCAGGAAATCAGGCAGGCAACCAACTAGTCAACTTTAAGGACTTCAAGGCAGTAGGACCGCCAGAGTTTAGAGGAACAACAGACCCGATAGAGGCCCAGACGTGGGTAAAGGAGATCGAGAAGGCCTTCGTTATTGCTAGAGTAGCAGAAGAGCAGAAGATGATTTTTGCTACCTACTTAATGAAGGATGAGGCTAACTATTGGTGGGAGGCCAACCAGAATAAAGCTGGAACTGGAATCGTGACTTGGGAAGCATTCAAGAAGTTGTTCTTTGAGAATTACTTTCCTGAGAGTACTCAAGCAAGAATGGAGATCAAGTTTTTGAAACTGAAACAGGAGAATATGTTAGTATCAGAGTATGCTACGAAGTTCAATGAATTAGCCAGATTCGCTCCACATCAGGTGGACACAGAGGTGAGGAAAGCGAGAAGGTTTGAAAATGGACTAAAGCCGTGAATTTATAGTAAGGTAGCGGTTTTACAAATCACATCATTCTCAACTCTGTTGGAGAAAGCTCTTATAGCTGAAGGAGGAAGCGAAGCTGTCTCAAAATACAATCGGGAGAAGTAACAAGAAGAAAGCAGAAGGTGGGAATCAGAATGTTAGCAGTGGCGGTAGCAACAACAAGAAGCGGAAATGGAGCAGTGGGGGTAGTAATCTGGAGATGCAGCACGGAAGTGTTCAACAAAAGAAGTCGGTGTGTGGGAACTGTGGAAAGGGTCACTCGGGGGAGTGCTTGAAAGGAAAAACGGTATGTTATACATGTGGGCAAGAAGGGCATACCTCACCCAATTGTCCTAAGGTGAAGAAGGGAGGTTGCTTTAACTGTGGTGACGTGGGACATCGAATCAAGGATTGCCCGAAGAAGAAAAGCACGGATGGCGGAAATGGCAACAAGGGCAATAACACTAAGACAACCAGTGGAGGACCAGCCCAGCCAAACAAGCCTACAGCACGAACATTCAATATGACAGTGCAAGATGTCGTGGCATCCAGGGAGGTGATGTCAGGTATAATTCCGATCAATGATATAAATGCCTATGTGTTATTCGATTCGGGAGCGTCATGTTCTTTCGTATCTGATGAATTTGCTCAAAGATTAAGTTTACCTCATGAACTATTAGAACGCCCAATGAATGTAGAAGTAGCAAACAAAGAAATTATCCCTGTAGACTGCATCTATAGGAACTGTTGTGCTAATGTAAGAGGGTTTAAGCTTACCGTGGATTTGATACCGATTCATCTTGGAGAGTTTGATGTAATCCTCGGGATGGATTGGTTATCAAGTCATGGAGCGGTAATTGACTGTAAGAAAAAGTGCATTCACCTAAAGACTCCGAATAAGTCAAAGGTGGTATTTCATGGCAGTAAATCACCGAGATAATCTTGTTGTCTGACGATGATGCAAGTAAGTAAGTTGCTTAGGAAGGGTTGTATAGGTTATTTGGCTCACATTGTGGATACCCACCGAGTCCAGGGTGAACTGGGTCAGATACCTATTGTAAGAGAATTCGTTGACGTTTTCCCAGATGAGATTCCGGGATTGCCACCAGATAGAGAGATAGAGTTTGTTATCGATTTGGCACCAGGGACATCACTGGTATCCAAAGCGCCGTATCGTATGGCTCCTGTAGAAATGAAGGAATTGATGGTTCAACTACAAGAGTTGTTAGATAAAGGATACATTCGACCAAGCGTATCACCGTGGGGAGCACCAGTCTTATTCGTAAAGAAGAAGGATGGGTCATTAAGGCTTTGTATCGAATACCGGGAGTTGAACAAGGTCACCATTAAGAACAAGTACCCGTTGCCCAGGATCGACGATTTGTTTGATCAGTTGAAGGGGGCGAAATACTTTTCAAAAATTGACTTGAGGACTGGTTATCACCAACTGAAGGTGAGAAAGGAGGATGTTCCAAAGACGGCATTCAGAACTCGGTATGGACACTTTGAGTTTCTGGTAATGTCTTTTGGATTGACGAATGCACCAGCAGCATTCATGGACTTGATGAACAGAGTGTTTAAACAGTATTTGGATAAGTTTGTTGTCGTGTTCATAGATGACATCCTGGTATATTCAGAGACAGAGGAAGATCATGTTGAACATCTAAGAAAAGTGTTGGAGACGTTAAGGAGGGAGAAGTTGTATGCAAAGTTCTCCAAGTGTGAATTTTGGTTATGGAGAGTGCAGTTTTTGGGTCACGTTATCGACAAGGATGGTGTTTCGGTAGATCCAGCAAAAGTAGAAGCGGTTATCAACTGGGAACAACCAAAGACACTGATAGAAATTAGGAGTTTCTTGGGATTAGCAGGATACTATCGAAGATTCATCCAAGATTTTTCAAAGATAGCATCGCCGTTGACCAACCTTACTAGAAAGACAGTGAAGTTCGTTTGGACGGAAAAATGTGAACAGAGTTTCATGGAATTGAAGAAGAGGCTCAGTCAAGCACCTGTGTTGGCTTTACCGGACAACACGGGAGGATTTGTAGTGTATAGTGATGCGTCACACAAGGGTCTTGGCTGTGTACTGATGCAGCATGGCAAGGTCATTGCGTACGCTTCACGTCAGCTGAAGGACTATGAGAAGGGTTATCCGACTCATGACCTGGAATTAGCAGCAGTAGTTTTTGCCTTGAAGATTTGGAGGCACTATTTGTATGGTGAGAAGTGTGAGATATATATGGATCACAAGAGTCTGAAGTATATCTTCACACAGAAAGAGCTAAATATGAGGCAGCGCCGATGGCTAAAATTGATCAAGGATTATGATTGTGAGATTCTGTACCATCCAGGCAAAGCAAATGTAGTGGCAGATGCTCTGAGCAGAAAAGACAGAGAGAAATTACTGAAGTTGACCATTCAAGAGGAATTGGTGAAAGATTTCGAACGACTTAACTTAGAGGTTAAGTATCCGATAGAGACCAACGAGAAATTATTTACAGTGGCAACGAGCCCAACTTTACTAGATAAGATTAAAGGGGCTCAAGAGAAGGACGAGGATTGCAACAACATCAAGAAGCGGTTAGCTGAAGGGGATGAATTGAAATATAAGATTGATGGCACCGGACTGCTGAGATTTGAAGGACGAATTTGGGTACCGTTAGTACCAGAACTAAGAGAAGAGATTTTGCAAGAAGCGCATAGTACGAGGTACTCGATACACCCAGGAAGCACAAAGATGTATCAAGACTTACGTCAACACTTTTGGTGGCCAAACATGAAGAGAGAGGTTGCAGAATACGTCAGCAGATGTCTAACTTGTCAGAGAGTCAAGGCAGAGCATCAACGACCGAGTGGATTACAACAGCCTTTAGAGATTCCAGAGTGGAAGTGGGAGCACATCACGATGGATTTTGTGGTGGGACTTCCAGCAACGCAAAAGGGACACGACGCCATATGGGTGATCGTAGATCGTCTTACGAAGTCGGCTCACTTTTTGCTGATCAAGATCAGGTATAGTCTGGACCAGCTAGCCAAAGTATATATTAAGGAAATTATCTCGAGACATGGCGTACCAGTATCTATTGTGTCGGATAGGGATCCGCGTTTCACGTCAAACTGCTGGAAGAGTCTTTAAGAAAGAATGGGGACGCAGCTACGGATGAGCACCGCGTATCATCCGCAGACCGATGGGCAAAGCGAGAGAACGATTCAAACACTTGAAGACATGCTCAGAGCTTGTGTGATGGACTTCAAGGGTAGCTGGGAGGATCATCTTCCATTAGTAGAGTTCGCATACAACAATAGCTATCACGCCAGCATCGGGATGCCGCCGTACGAAGCACTGTATGGAAGGAAATGTAGAACGCCCTTATGCTGGGATGAAGTAGGTGAACGTCGACTGTTGGGACCAGAACTGGTGCAGCAGACCGTAGAGACCATCAAGGTGATTAGAGCCCGACTGGTAGCAGCTCAAGATCGCCAGAAGAAGTATGCAGACTTACATCGCCAGAAGAGAGATTTTGAGGTGGGAAGCTATGCATTTTTGAAAGTATCTCCCTGAAAAGGGAAGATAAGGTTTGGAAAGAAAGGTAAACTAAGTCCGAGATTTATTGGACCTTTCGAGATCTTGAAGAAGATAGGCGAAGTCGTACGAGGTAGCTCTACCTCCTTAACTGGAACATATTCATAATGTGTTTCATGTGTCAGTGCTACGACCATATAAGCCTGATTACAAGCACGTGATATCGTACGAGCCAATTCAGGTCGAAAAGGATTTGTCGTACGAGGAAATTCCGGTCAAAATTTTAGATAGAAAGGAACAGAAATTGCGAAATAAGGTTATACATTCTGTAAAAGTTCTTTGGAGGAACCACAATGCTGAAGAAGCCACGTGGGAACTCGAAGAAAAGATAAGAGAAAATTATCCACACCTTTTTGAGTAACCTTATATGAAATTTCGGGGACAGAATTCTTATAAGGGGGGGAGGATATAATAACCGTGAACTTTAAGTCACCATATATGTATGTACATTATCGATTTTTTTTTTAACTTTGTGTTATATAAGGATTTAATATGTGACCACATATGTGAAGTGGTGCATGTGACAATTAACATATATACTATACTTATGGATACATACATTTATAGATTTCATTAAAAATGAAAGCTTTGTAACCTAATTATACATTAAGTAAGACTATTAAATAACCTAAGGGTTATGGTAATACGGAAAAGTTAGTATTTAATATGTATACTAACTTAAGTGGGTAAACATAGTATTTCAAGTGACTAATAATTTTAAACCTAATTCTTGTAAATCTAATTAGGTTATGAGATAAAGTCACATGTATAAGTAATTAAACTTCATATGATTGGAAATGGAAGCCCTAAATAATCAAATTGGGTAACATTATTAAAATTGCTAGACTATGTTTAGTATATAGCCCAAAACAATTAAAGGAGAAGCCCAAAAGAAATAAATCACAATCCAATACTTAGCCCACTTGATTAGGGGTATTCTAGAAATTTGATTAATCAAAATTGGGTATTTAAAATAAAAGCTAAATGGAGGATATTATGGGCTAGAGGATCCTAAGTGGAATAATTAAGCTAACTTGTCCATTAGTAGAAATTATTAAACACAAGGACAATGTTGTCAAGCTCTCATTGGTTGCCACTCCATTATGCACATTTAATCATGTCTAGCCTAATGGAAATAATAATACAAAGTTTTTACCCAATGGACAACAAAATAGTTATGGGAGGATTATTAGTGAATTGCCCATTTCATTTTATAATCACATTTCATTCTTCCAACATCTCATTTTCTCTCCATCTTCTTCTTCTATCTTTTGCTCCCAAGCTAGCCAACTTCATAGAGAGAAAAGAGAGAGAGGGTTTTGGTTATAGAGAGAAGAGATAAGAGTGCTAGTTGTTCATGCCTCCTAAGTATACTACTTACTTTGGAAAATCAAGAAAGGTAGCAACTAAGTCAAGGTATAACTTACCTTCATCTTCTTCTTTTACTTTGTTTTTCTAGCTTGAGTTTTGATGGGGTTATGTACAAATACTCAAGATACACTAGTTCTACATATCATCATGTATGGAACTAAGTAACTTGAGTGTTAGATCAAAGACTTAGAGGAAGAAAATGAGCATATGTTCTCCAAGGAAGAAAACTCTTGTCTTTCTTCCACTAAATCTTGAGTAACTCAAGTTTTACAACTTGGAATTATGATCCGTCGAAGGGGGATACTAGATACATGAGTTATGTAGTAAACCCAAGTGGTAGAACACAAATCTAGCAAATTTTAAAACTTTTGAGACTATTTTTCCCAAAACAGTCCGCTTTGCATGTTGAGGCTTTGAAAACTCTAAAATAACTACTGATCCGTTTTTCATGAGGCTGTTTCAGTTAGTTGCTTGTCTTTTAAAAATCTGGGAAAAATCACAGAGGTACCTTGAGAAGTTATGTACATGCAGGAAAAAGAACGGACACGTTTCGAGTTATATATTGTGCGTAATGACTATTTCCGTAAAGGACTCCGAAATATTAACCTTCGAATGTCTCACTGTGTATACACTGGAAAATTCCAAAATTTTTACAGTAGCTTCATATATGTTACGAGAGCATACCCTGAAAATTTCAGAGTTTTCTGAGCAAAACTCAATTTATGAAAAATGGGGCAAGATTCGAGTGTTTTAGACACTTTAAAAATAGTAAATCATTTTCTAAAATTTCAGAAAAATTAGGAGATCATTGTGGGTTTATATTATGTCAAAATCCAGAAGTTGAGAATTTTTGGAATCAGTTTATTATTTTTTCTAAAAATGGTTAAATTATGAATAAAAAGAAATAAATAGTTAAATGATGTATTTAATGAGAAAAATGTGATTTTTATGCTTGAAGGCTCATAATATATTATATCATGACTATCTTAGGGCATGTTGGTAATTTATAATAATAAATATTATTTATGACCTTTTATGGATATTAAATAAGGGGTTAATAAAGGATGAACAATTAGAATAAATTATTTATTAAATTAGTAAATCATTGGAATATTATTATAATATTTATAATATTATAATATGATGTTGTTAAGTAAATAAAAATATTAAGATTAAAATTTCATTAAAATATTATTAAATAATTAATAATTTTAGATTAAGATATTAATCCTAGATTAAAATATTATTAAAAGATTAATAATATTAGATTAAAGTATTATTATTAAATGATTAAAATATTATTAAATAATAATATTCGAGATTAAATAAAATGTTATTAAATATAATAACATTAGTAAAGGAATAAAATATTATTAAATGATTAATAACATTAGTAGGTGAATAAAATATTAGTAGATGATTGAAAGTATTATTAATTTATTAATGATATTAAAGCATAAGTAAGATATTATTATGGTAATAATATTAATGCATGATTAAAATATTATTAAGAGGATTAATAATATTAGTAAGGTATTGAAATATTAAATGATTAATAATATTAGTAAGTGAATGAAAGTATTATTAGTAAACCAATAATACTAGAAGGTGAATTAAATATTATCTAAGTTAATAATATTATGTGAATTAAAGGTAGTCGTTAATTAATAGTAACACTATCTAGACATGATAATGTTTATAAGAACTAAATGTAATGTATAATATCTATGTGATTACATAATCTAATGTTATGCTTTGACTAATTGAAAGATTAATTTATAGGTCTCTCAAAGGAAGATAATTTAACTGCATAGTGGATAGAAATTTAATTTCGTAGCCGTAACCTACGATCGAGGCAAGTTTTCTATTTCAAGCTCGAGTTATTATTTTCAAAGCATGTTAGTGAATAATTATTGATGATTATTCACGTCTATATTGATTATTAAAATTCGCACTTTGTGCAATTGAATTCCGTCCTACTGCTATTGAACTGTGAATTAAATTAAAGTTCTTCATTTATGAACTGTTTATGAAATAGATCTATGCTAATTGTATCAGCTAGATCAAGCATGTCTAAATTTGTTAAATCAAATGTGTTTTAAATAACTGTTCTTATTAAATTGATATAGTAAGAACTCTTGACTGAGAAAAGGACGATTTTGATTAAGGCATGATATCAATGCCGGATTATTAAGTGTTTATGCATAAGTCACGAGGTATGAGAGGCTGATCCCCTTGAATACCAAAATTTTTTAAGAGGTCCAATTTAATCACTGAGCACCTTAGCAAATGTTCATGGTTATTCAAAACCACTCAGTTCATGTTATTCAATTATCGAATATTCAATTGTTGATTATTAATTCATGTTCCTTCACAATCTTATATTATTGTTGAATATTGAACGCAATATTTCTTTCTAAGTCATGATATATCTCCCTTGTCTATATAAACTTGTGAAGTAAATTAGTTGCTTACTCTTGCTATATCATGACATCTATTTCAGTTAAGCCCGAAGGATCCAACACGAAGGACAAGGGCAAGGGCAAGATCCAGGAGTAATTTAGACTGAATGTCAATTTAGTTATTATCTGATGGAATTTCTTAAGTAAACTATTTGTATGATAAATGGTGTATTTAAAGTTAAGGTTATGGAGACCTTGGGACCGTGTTATGAGACTTTATTATAATGAACAATGTATGTTTATTATTTCGTAATAGTTATAGAATACTTATGATGATGATAGATCGTGAGCACCGAATCTGAGGTTAGAGAACCTGGATTTGGGGGTGTCACAGTTGGACCTCGGCTAACTACTTCTGGAGCGCCTTCAGCTCTTTTACCAGATATTCTACTCCTTCTGGTTGTGATGAGACTTCTTTCTCCGATGACTCCCTCCTTTTTTGAGCAGATCGGTCTTTAGCCACAATACCCCCAATCTTCGAAGGACTTTTATGATGACGGTATCCAGAGCGAAGTACCCTATGTGGGCTTTCGGGTGTGCGGCCCCTGGATCTGCTTCGTCTCTGGGTCCGGTGACTATGGTGAGAATGCGCAACAACAAGCGCCCTCTTCGTGTTCTCGGGAGTGTGATCTCGGGATCGTCCCTTCCGTTCACTTCGACTCTGTTCTCTAGATTCGGCAGGATGCTGCATCTGCTTCGACCTCCGAGGAGTAGAGCTTCTTGATCTTCTCCTTTCTCGATGCTGGTCCCGAGGCCCCCGCTCCGAATGAGCAGGTTCCTTCCCCCTCCTATGTCCTCGCTCTTCGGACTGAACATAATTGGACTCCTCATCTCTCAACTCTGCTACTCGGGCCATTTGCTCAGCTATATTCTGTCGTTGCTTTATGAGTGCCTCCATGGCTCTATCGGTTTCGTCTGCCATCTTAGCCAGTCGGGAGGCTCTTTCATCTTCTTTTCGCTTCAGGCCGCGACTAAACTCTTTTTCTGCTGTGAAAACTAGCTTTCTCTTGGCCTTGCCCACAGCCCTGGGACGAGAATCTCCATGCGAATGTTTGGACGCTGTGCTGGCATGAACACTTAATGTAGGTCCCAAACGATCTTTAGCAGAAACTCGTGGTGGTGAATCACCGACAGTCATTGGCTGTCCTTCAGGTGTATCTGCCCTACTCTTCCCCATCTTTGAAAACGTAGAATAAATAAATATTTGTGATTGAAAGCTCTTGAACACTAGAACTCAGCCCTCCTTCTAGCGTCAATGTTAACGTCAAGATCTTTGATGACGTCCCAATCACGTAAGACGCCCTAATCCTGCACCGTAAACACAGTCAACACCAAAAACTTGACGGCTGGACCGTCGGGGGATAGCTCCGGCGTGAGAGTCAGTACAGGCCGTTCAAGGTTTTAACAATGGAGGATAAAATATCTAGTGTTTCTAGAGAGATAAAAATCGTAGGTTGTGTGTATGCGTACCTTTCCTTAGAGACTTCCTTGCTAGGTTATACTCTCTGGGCTGGTTTACCGTGCCACCAACTCTTATCTGACACAGTTCCATATCCCTCACTGATCCCAGTCGGATTCATGCAGGTTGTCACCTTTTTTCCACTGTGCATGCCGCCGGCCGGATAAAATCTCATCCACATTAATGATTTTCAGACTTTTGGTCAACAGCCTTCCTTTTTCGTCATTACAAGTCAAAGATAGAGATATTAAAAGATCTAATGGACCAACCCATTGATCCGGCCCAATATTAAGGAGATATAATGTGAAAATTAGGCCCAATCTTCAAGATCCAATAAGGGAGATCTAATAGACTAGTTAGATAGTTAAGCCCAATCCACAAGGCCCAACATGAGAAATATCATGGCCCAACATTTATTTTTATATTTTTTTTAGGTGAAGACAATGTTTCGAAGAGGGTCTCGTTTTCATTTTCAATAATCCTAGGGCGACCGGGAACTTCCAACCGGACTAGCGACCGGTCCAAAATTATTTTATTTTTTATTTTTTTACTTTGACTGTATTGTATTTATTCCAACTGAACTTTTTACAAAATCCATTGATTTAGGTGTAATTTGGATACATATAAAAAATAGTGTTGTACAGTTTGTGTAATACTATTTTTGTATGTATTCAAATTATACCTAAATCACTAAATTCTGTATAAATTTTAGTTAAAATAAATATTATATATTTTATGGGAGTCAAAGTAAAAATAAATTAGGACCGGTCGGAAGTTCTCGGTCTCCTAGAAAAACTATTTCATTTTTCGCCCTGGGTCGGTGCTAGTTATTTACGTTTTTATACAATAAACTTACGATTATATAAATTTTTTTGATTTGTTGGGGCCCAGTCAATTACTATAATTACACTTTATAACTACAAGAGAGTGGTGGAATGCTGACACAGAAGCAGTTATTAACCAAGCACTTACCATTAATGGGCTCCCGGACCATTATACAATTGTTCTGCAAATGGTAGTACAAATTTTCAATAAAACTACAGGGTACTAGACAAAAATAGCAAAAAAATATGACGGATTCAATTTATTTTTTTGTTTATATATAATTGGTATAATAAAACGTCGCATACTTTGCATGGACAAAAATCAAATCTTGTCTATCTAATTGGTGCAACTCTTTGATACTAATTGTATATGGAAAGGTTGTATCCGCTCTATTTTTCATGAAGAAGTAGCAATGTGTGAATTATTGCCAACTTACTACATGTTTCTTTCCCTCTCTATTGGTATACTTAGAAGGGTTAATTGCATATTCGACCCCAAAGTAAGGACCCTTTTACCATTCGTATCCAAATATTTAAACGCTCTCATCCCCCTACCCAAAGTACACATAAGTAAACACGATGGACACAAGAGGAACACTCCGGTAAAATTGTTCACCAGAATATGGCCACGTGCGACAATTTAATATTTAACTAATGTTTATCGTATAAATATTGTGCTTCAATTACTCAATTTGTACAAATACATGAGAGTAGTCAATTAACAAAATAAAGGTTCAAAAAAGAGGGATTAACGGTCGGGTGCTACAATTAGAGCGATCGTTCATCTTCTAGGACTCAAAGTGGAGTCAGTGCGATTTACCGAGTGATGTGAAGGAAGGCGAGGATTTGGCTTCGATTGTTGCGATCAAGAGGGTAGAAATTGAGTTTGAATCCACACTGACCAGCTAGACTACAATAGAAAATGGTTTGGGTACTGAGGTTGTTTGATTTTGAAAGTTTTGGCACCTCTTTATATCAAGGTATGTTCTTTATTCGTATATGAAGTGTAGAAATAGTATATATAGATGGTCAAGAAGCATATTTGCATGAATAAGTTGATAAAGTTCTTGCATGCCCAATTTTGGCCGAAAATGGTGGTCCCATTTATGTCATTTTTGGTTTTTCTGCATTGTTTTTTTACATAAGTGCAGTTGAAAATTCTCAAATAAAGTTAGAAAAGTTATTTCCTGTAGATTGTACTTTTTATTTATTTATTTTTACATTTTTTTAGGTGAAGACAATGTTTTAAAGAGGGTATCATTTTCATTTTCAATAATCCTAGGGGGACCGAGAACTTCTGACCGGTCCAAAATTATTTTAATTTTTTACTTTGACTCCCAAAAAATGTATAGTATTTATTCTAACTGAATTTTTTACATAATTCAGTGATTTAGGTGTAATTTGGATACATATAAAAAATAATAATGTACAATTTGTGTAACAATATTTTTTTATGTATTCAAATTACACCTAAATCACTAAATTCTGTAAAAAAAAAATTAGTTAGAATAAATAATATACATTTTATGAATTCAAAGCAAAAAAAAAAAAATTTATGACCGGTCGGAAGTTCTCGGTGCCCTAGAAAGACTCTTTAATTTTTTGCCCCGGGTCGGTGCTATTTATTTACGTTTTTATATAGTAAACTTACGATTATACAAATTTTTCAGATTTTTTGGGGCCAAGTCAATTACTATAATTACACTTTATAACTACAGGAGAGTGGTGGAATGCTGACACCGAAGCAGTTATTAACCAAGCACTTCAGACGGGAGGCGGACCAAACGTCTTTGATGCATATACCATTAATGGGCTCCCTAGACTATTATACAATTGTTCTGCAAATGGTAGCACAAGTTTTCAATAAAACTACAGGGTACTAGACAAAAATAGCAAAAAAATATGACGGATGCAATTTATTTTTCTGTTTATATATAATTGGTATAATAAAAAGTTGCATACTTTGCATGGACAAAAATCAATTCTTGTCTATCTAATTGGTGCAACTCTTTGATACTAATTGTATATGAAAAGGTTATATTCATTCTATTTTTCATGAAAAAGTAGCAATGTGTGAATCATTGCCGACTTTTACTGCATGTTTTTTTCCCTCTCTATTGGTATATTTAGAAGGGTTAATTGCACATTTGACCCATAAGTATGGACCCTTTTACCATTCATACCCCAATATTTAAACTCTCCCATCCCGCTACCTAAAGTACACATAAGTAAGCATGATGGACCCTAGTGGAACACTCCGGTCAAATTGTTTGCCAGAATTTAACCACGTGTGACAATTTAATATTTAAATAATTTTTATCGTATAAATATTGTACTTCAATTACTCAATTTGTAAAAATACATGATAATAATCAATTAACAAAATAAAGTTTTAAAAAAGAGGGATTAACGGTCGGTTGCTACAATTAGAGCAATCGTTCATCTTTTAGGGTTCAAATCGGAGTCGATGCGATTTACAGAGTGATGTGAAGGGAGGTGAGGATTTGGCTTCGATTCTTGTGATCATGAGGGTAGAAATCGAGTTTGGATCCACAAAGACCAACTAGACTATTATAGAAAATGGTTTGGGCACTTAGGTTGTTTGATTTTGAAGGTTTTGGCACCCCTTTATATCCAGGTATGTTCTTTATTCGTATCTGAAGTGTAGAAACAGTATATATAGATGGTCAAGAAGCATTTTTGCTTGAATAAGTTGATAAAGTTCTTGCATGCTCAATTTTGGCCGACAATGGTGGTCCCATTTGTATCTTTTTGGTTTTTTTGCTTTATTTTTTTACATAAGTGGCAGTTGGAAATACTCAAATAAAGTTAGAAAAGTTATTTCCTGTAGCTTGTACTTTTTATTTATTTATGTTTACATTTTTTAAGGTGAAGACAATATTTCGAAAATGCGCTCGTTTTCATTTTCAATAATCCTAGGAGGACCGGGAACTTCCGACCAGTCTAGAGACCGGTCCAAAATTATTTTATTTTATTTATTTTTATTTTTTTAGTTTGACTCCCAAAAAATGTATAGTATTTATTCTAATTGATTTTTATTACAGAATCAAGTGATTTAGGTGTAATTTGGATACATATAAAAAATAGTGTTTGTATAGTTTGTGTAACATTGTGTTTTTATATATTCAAATTATACCTAAATTACTAAATTCTGTTAAAAGTTTAGATGGAATAAATATTACATTTTAAGGAATCAAAGCTAAAAAAAAATTTTGGACCGATCGGAAGTTCTCATTCCCCTAGAAAGACTGTTTCATTTTTCGCCCTGGGTCGGTGCTATTTATTTACGTTTTTATACAGTAAACTTAGGGTTATATCAATTTTTTAGATTTTTTTGGGCCCAGTCAATTACTATAATTATACTTTATAACTACAGGAGAGTGGTGGAATGCTGACATAGAAGCAGTTATTAACCAAGCACTTCAGACGGGAGGCGGACCAAACGTCTCCGATGCATATACCATTAATGGGCTCCTTGAACCATTATACAACATTTCTGCAAATGGTAGTACAAGTTTTCAATAAAACTACTGGCACTAGACAAAAATAGCAAAAAAAATATGACGGATGCAATTATTTTTTTGTTTATATATAATTGGTATAATAATAAGTTGCATACTTTGCATGGACAAAAATCAATTTTTTTCTATCTAATTGGTGCAACTATTTGATACTAATTGTATATAAAAAGGTTATATTCGCTCTAATTTTCATGAAAAAGTAGCATTGTGTGAATTATTGCCAACTTATTGCATGTTTTTTCCCCTCTCTATTGGTATATTTAGAAGGGTTAATTGCAAATTCGACCCCGATGTATGGACCCTTTTATCATTAATACCCCAATGTTTAAACGCTCTCATCCCTCTACCCAAAGTACACATAAGTAAGCACGATGGACCCTAGTAGAACACTCTGGTCAAATTGTTCGCCAGAATATGACCACGTGTGACAATTTAATATTTAAATAATGTTTACTGTATAAATATTGTACTTCAGTTACTCAATTTTTACAAATACATGATAATAATCAATTAACAAAATAAAGGTAGAAAAAAGATGGATTAATGGTCGGTTGCTACAATTAGAACGATCGTTCATCTTCTAGGGCTCAAAGCTGAGTTAGTGCGCTTTACAGAGTGATGTGAAGGGAGGCGAGGATTTGGCTTTGATTCTTGCGATCAAGAGGGAAGAAATCGAGTTTGAATCCACACTGGCCAGCTAGACTACAGTAGAAAATGGTTTGGGTAATGAGGTTGTTTGATTTTAAAGGTTTTGGCACCCCTATATATCTAGGTATGTTCTTTATTCGTATATGAAGTGTAGAAACAATATATATAGATGGTTTAGAAGCATATTTGAATGAATAAGTTGATAAAATTCTTGCATGCTCAATTTTGGCTGATAATGGTGGTCCCATTTGTGTCTTTTTTTGGTTTTTCTGCTTTGTTTTTTTTACATAAGTGGCAGTTGGAAATACTCAAATAAAGTTAAAAAAGTTATTTTTTGTTTTTTGTTTGTGGGTGTAGCTTTTTAATAAATTTGGAATTAGAAACTGTGTGCAGATGATCCAAATGATCCCATGTTTTCGATTAAAATGGTTTATGGTGGAAAGTTTGACGAGAAAGGGTATGTGGGGGGATCAATTATGTTTTTTGATTATGTCGAGTTAAAGCATCTGAGTTACAGGGAACTGAGAAATATGGCAATGGAATTAGGCTTTGCTGAGGATTTATTATTTTACATGATGGGAGTTATGCTGAGTGTAGTGACACTAATAGTTAGGACTCTGCATATGTGACTTGTAAGAACCCGAATTTTTAGAAAATATTAAAATAAGAATTTAGTAAATAAAATTCTTAAAGCATATATATATATATATATATATATATATATATATATATATATATATATATATATCTGTGTGTGTGTGTGTGTGTGTGTGTGTGTGTGTGTGATACGAGATATGTAGTATTATGTTACATAGGATAATATAAGTTATGTAATAAGTGATGGTGTATTTAATAAATATATATATCATTATTATATACTCCCTCCATCCTATGATAAAAGTCCTTATTACTATTTTGGGTAGTCCCATGTTAAATGTCCATTTTCCTTTAATAACCAAACTTTTACACATATTTTTCTATTATACTCATAGCATTAAATATCTCATATATTTTTTATTCTAATTCTTTCTCTATATTTAATGACATTATTATAGGCAATTTTGTCATTTCATTCATCTTTTTAATATGCGTGAAAAGTCCATAAGGACTTTTATCCTGGGACGGAGGGAGTATTTATTATGAATTGTAGAGATGAATTAGTAAAAAGATGGATAAGATTTATCTATCGACATTAAATAATTTATAGAATTATTTTATCATAGTTGGTAACATTAAATATCTTTGATAATCACCAATTTCTTGAGTGTTTGTACGAGTAAGTATCAAGTCAAAGGTAGTGCAGTCGTACTCTTTAATGGTGGACGTATAGGAGCTGGGCTAAATAATTCTTTCAGAGAGCGGAGGTATATACGAATTAGTAACCGATCTAACTCACTGTGAAAACAGTGTAGACAAGACGAAAACTAATTTGTTAGTTGTTTGTGGGAAACGACTCAGTGTACTTTATTGAATACTATTAAAGACTCGATGTGTGCTAGGTTTAGACTTGTATGCGTGTATGTTGTTGACAAGAGAAAGAAATCGATATACCTTTAAATTGGTTAGAGAATTATTAAGTAATTTGATATACGACAAGAAGTGAAAATGAAAGGAATGTATGTATGTGTTACATTCGAGTTTTGTGTTATTGGTGGTATGAAACCGTAAAGGATATGTATAGTTGGTTAAACTATTTAGGGAAATAGAGTTTTAGAACTCGAAGTGTGATCCTTACATTGCTAAGGAAAATAGTAGCCAATGATGTGGAATCAAAGAGGAGATTGAAGTTAGACGAGTTAACACTTCAGAAGGATGTGTAGAGTATTTAGAAGCGTAGGTTTCAGTTCTGTCGATGCAGAACTTATCTGCCTCTGATTTTGGTATGGCGCAGCTGCGCCATTACCAAGTCTGTGACAAGCGCAGCTGCGCCGGTCTGTAGAAAACACTTGAGTCAGTTTATGAAAATGTGATTGCAAGCCATGCATACTAATAACTCTTATAAGGTCATGAATGGTGACTAAGTGTTCATTGGTTAGCAAAACATGACTTGAATAAAGATTTAATTAATTAACCCGGATTAAGTATTGGTTAATTAAGCGATATTATAGAATATTATAGTCTATTAATTAGAGGAATGCATAATAATTATTGAAAATAAATGATTAATATTAATTAAGTATTGTGTGGGTTGAAAGTACCCAACTATATGATATTTAGTCCAGTTTGAATATTAAAGTGGGTATAATCATTAAATAATATTACTATGTGTAATATGAAAAATGTGAGCAGTAGTAATATATAATGCCTACGGCGTAAGAATACGTGAAGTGTGACGTTTAATTGGGACTAATGATATAAGGTACCAAGTGGTACAGTCAAATCATATGGAGTGGTAATATAGAAATGATTAAATATCTGTATATTCTAGAAACTGGGAAGGAGATTAAATGTTTAAACAAACATTAGTAGTAGATAATATTATAATGTGGTTATACGAGTAGAAATAATTATGGAACTACTCGGACAATAATACCTGACTGTGATATTTTATTATATGAATTTAATGTACATGGATTATATGATGTAAGTATAAAATTATCTTTAAATTCCTATTATGGTAACAATTTTACCTTAATTTTACATTATGGGAATTAAAAGAACCAAATCAAGCCTTAGAATAACAAGTTGCTGAGTTTTTTTCACTTGCCCCAAATTGAGTGGCACAAAGGTACATGAACAATGACTTAGAAGCTAAGTTACGTAATTTCTAAATGGCTAAGCATAGGTGATCATGGCTAGCTAGGTGGCTGGTACTGAGTTGTTAAACTACTCTCAAGCAACCTTTGTTTCTCCTATTACACTATGGACTCCAATCTTGTGTAATGCCATAGTCCAGTCCAAATTTCCTTTATAAACAGAAGCTTGATTTTTAGCTTTTGATGTTTGTAATTATCTGAGTTTGGGAGTTCTAAGTGGTTGAGACATTGTAGAAGCATACTCAGTATGTGAGGAGTCCAATTTAAGCTCAAGAAGGTATAATTTTTACTTATGTTCTTGAGATGGGTCTTGTTTGATTCTTAAAATTTCTTGAATTCATATGCTAATTGATATGAATTAACATGTTATAAGGTGTTTAGGAAGTTTACTTACATGTATGAACACTTTAGTAATGGTTTGGAACATATTTGAATCAAGGAAAATGAAGTTGGGTAACACTCTGCAAAACAGAGTATGTTTACTGCTTCTGACTTCGACGTGACGTAGCTGCGCCCTGTTTATACTGGGGTGCAGCGCAGCTGCGCCGTACCTCAGAACCAGTTGCTGAGTTCTGTTATGATAAGTGGTTGCTAATTTGGTTTTAGGACTTATGTACACCTGCAAAAGAGGTATAACATGTGTTATAAGGTTTCTTTATGAGTTAGGAAGTGTTCAACGTAAATTAGTAGAAGATCTTTAACAAGAACCCCAAGTTTTGAAAAACAAATCTTGTGGAAACTTATGTTTTACAAGTTCTGAACTTAGTGATTGATTACATATGTAAATGAGCATGACATAATGTTTATTGTGTCTGTATCCATGACTAAACTTGTTAAGTCTTGTTTTAGAGAAATTTTCAAGTATAATAAGCTAATGGACATGAATGCTACGAGATAAAGATTCAGAACTTGAAAAGATGTTAACATGACTGATTTTTCACATAAAAGAGCATGCTTAGTGTACATAGTTCCTTTGTTCATAATCAAACTTGTTAGACCTTGTGTGAAAAAAGTTTTTGAGAAAACTTGATATAAAAGAACTAAGGTACATAAATGCTACTTGATATATATTCTGATCTTGCGAGCATGTTAACATGACTTGACTACATATGAATAGAGCCTTAAAGTTGTCTTGTATGTGTTGAATGACATTGTTCAAGTTTAAAGCGGTTTCAAAAGCAAACTTGAACATATCTTCAAAATCTAGTTGCATCACATGGATATGTAGATCCTAAAGGATTTATATGTCATGTTATGTCTATAATATCCTTAGATATGATTTATATGTGCTATATTGCATCATTCATAAAAAATGATTTCAAATGCAACCTCAAGCATATTTTTGAACTTAAGTTGCATTGCATGAGTATTTAGATTCTAAAGGTTTGAGATTCCATGTTATGTTGTACTATGTCTTTAAACATGATTCGTAGGTAATGGACATAACGAAAATTTAATTAAACATGAGTTTTGAGCATGTTTTAAAGTGTTAAACGATGCTAGCTATGAGTAAAAGATATGAATATGTATGAGCATGTGTAGTACAGATTATGTAACCTCTTTATGAGAACATAAGGCTAATTAGTACACCTAGTGATTACATAACCCTATTTGGTTTTAATTTCATAAAAATCCTAAACTAAAGTCCCTAACATATAAGGTTGATCTTGAAGTGGTCATACAAGTATGTAAAGATCTCTAGTGTGTATGTATAGGAAGTGTAAGTGTCTAAGTATGTTAAGGTTGGACTGAAACCAGGAGTGCAAAAGCCCAACCTTGGTCTGGCCAGGGGACAGTGCAGCTGCGCCGTCCCTAAGCCTGGACAGGGCGCAGCTGCGCCATTTTGCAGTCTAGAATAGGTTCTGTTTTTGATATGATGTTTGAAGCATGCTTATATGATTACTTTAATTTGCAATATATGACCAACATGCTATGTAATATGTAGGAAGCATGCTAGGTGATAGAGATGAATGATAGTTAGGACTTTCAAATGTTAAAGTCCAAAGGAATGTTTTCAAGATATAAAGCAACGATACGTTGTTTGAATTCGTAATCTGATTTGTGCTATATAGGTGATGTTGTATGACGTTACAATTAATTTAGACGTTTATGTGTACGTTTGAATTTACCTATATGAGTTTTAAATGTGTCAAACACATAGCGAGTCAAGTGTGTGATATATATATACGAATGTTGATGTCATGTACGAATGGTTTAGATATACCTATACCTACCTAGCTATTCTAAGAGAATGAGGAGAAAGTGAAATGTAGGTTTTACGAACCTAGTTAGAGAACAATGTAGCATTATTATTACATTGAGATTGTATGAATGTATGACTAATGGATATGAATCCATGATTATATAACTGTGTAGGAATACACGCCGTGCAGATAAGCTTTAAGCAGTTAAGTCGTAGTTGATAAACTGTGAATCAGGCAAGTCTTTCAGTTCCTATTTGATATATAAATTCTATAACTGTTAGTTGAGCTATATTATGCTATGAAAATGTTGATGTATATATATAAAATGCATATGAGGTATGTATGAAATGTGAAAGTTGATCTTTGATGATATGCTTGTGAAGTAAACTTATATGCCTGTTATATGAGAAATAACATGTGTAGTAAATATTAATTGATTATGAATGTATGAACTGAATATGCTATTACATGCTATATGCTGCATGAAAACTATTAGAATTGCTGGGTTGTCGAGCTCACCCTTGCAAATAACCATTTTTGCAGGTTAATGACTCACGGTAAAGATTACGTGCTACTTGATTGATAAAGATCAATAGAATCAAAGGAGATTGATTCATTTGTTTAAATAGATGCTCTTGAACCATGTTTAGGTTCTTGTAGATGTGCATGATAGTAGTTTACTATGTGTAATACATGTTAAGTTGTAAAGTTGTACTATGTGATACATAGAGAAATTTCGAATCGAGATGTAAAGGTTTATACAGTAATTCGAATAGAATGAATCATAGAATAATTTGATTCATGGATTTGTAATTGATTCAAGTTAAGAAATCAATAAAAGATGCATTTTTCAAAGGAGATTGAAAAAATTAAAATTATTCCGCATATTTTTATAACATCGAATGTGATGTAAAACAGGAATAGTAAATGACCAAGTTGTGAAAGTTATAAAAGTTTGGGGTCATTGTGCAGATCCTGAAAATGGAATGAATTTATATTCTAAATTATAATAAGTAAAGTTTATTCATTAAGTTATGAATGAAAAATATAAATAGTTTGACGATAGTAGTATTGTGACGGACCGAACCCGAGGTTCAATGGGACCCGGATTTGGGGGCATCACATGACTCCATTTAGTGATAGTGCTTATGAGGAGGATGATAAAGATTATGATGAGAATATTGATAGCGATACGTGGTTAACAAGTAATAAAGTAATGAGTAGAGTATCGTTCCTACAGAGAAAATAACTGAATTTTATCCTAACAATTACCGATTTTATATTATCTCAATTTTATTGAACTAATGATTAAGTGATGAAATTTATGAAAAACTACTAATTAAGGAAAAATTAACTAACTACCACAAACTTTAATCAGATATTGGAGAATTAAGCCTACAATTTCACTTGATGCTTCACTTAGACTGACACACTTCCTTTTAATTCACATTAACTATTTCAGTTCGTTAATTAAGAACACAATAGTAGATATAACCATCTCTCAATGTATTATACCCATATCAACTTAAATCCATAAATGATAGAATTAAGTAGAACAACTAAATTAAGTAATCCACTATATCTCTATGTAAATTACAATTAAAGAAGGTTTAATCACAAGTTCTTACAAGATTACGCGCGATGTTTAGGTATATCTCTATCTTAGACATAAATTATGAATCCCTATAATCTAGAAATCACAATCACACGCTACTATGATTAAGTTTAAACCCATACTTCATCTCTCGAATTCATATGGGTTCATAAGGAATTGGAGATCAAGCAATTCATAAATTAAGCATAAACCTTAATAGACGAATCTGAAAATAGCATTAATGAATTAAAATCAAAGCATGTCAACCTTCGCTACACAAAAAGATCCATTATAGACTTAAAAAGTAAATTAGTTCATGACGAATGAAATAAAACTCAAAATCCACAAAGAAACTAGCATCCTGAATACAAAGATGAATAAGAAGAACAAAAACAGTAAATAGAACCGTTGCTCTTCTTCAATCCCCTTCGTAATCTTCTTGCTCCAAATCCTCGCTTCAATCCTCCAAAACATAATCCAAAGTTAGGGTTCTATTTATTCTGATCATGGATACCTTCTCTGCCCCTGAATATGCCTTTAATCTTCTCCTAATCGCGTCCTAAATTCACCAGCCATAAATCTCTAGAGTTAGAATCACATCAGAACACTTCAAGTATCTGACGCGTAGCCCGCCCCAACGGGTACTTAAAATCAACTGCTGATGTGTACCCTCGCCTTAGTGGGTATTTAAGCTTGGTGAAGGCCCGCCCCGATGGGTATGCTTGCTGTAATTTTGAGCTTTTGGCTTTTCTTTTCTTCCAATTCCTGCTTGAGCCATCTTAACCTGACCCTGCAATATGAACACAACTCAACACATAAAATAATACTAAAAAAACAAGCAATAACAACTATTTAAGTCCGAAAAATACCCAATTCGTAGGTATGAAACCCACTCATCAAGTAGGTGAAAGTGATAAGAGGCAGGGGAAGGAAAAGGTTGTTGACAAAGGGAAGGGAAAAGAGGCTGTTAGTGAATTAAAATCTAATTTTGTAGAAGAAGACCTCATGACTGAGGACATACTAAGAATGCAGATATATGATGATGAGGATGGGCCTAAATTTCCAATATTTAATCATGAGACAATGATGGATGATCCTATATTTGAGGAAGGGATATTATTTGCAGACAACAAAGTTTTAAAGAAAGTTGTTTTAGCACACTCAGTGAAACATGGGAGAGCAGTGAATGTATAAAAGAATGAGAAATATAGTGTAAGACCCCGAATTTTATGAAATGAAAGTATTCAATTTTATTATAATTATTATTTTATTTCGTAAATAGTTAAATTGATAAAAGGTTAAAGTTAAGAGTGATATGTGAAAAAAAGTTTTGCAAAGTAAGCAAGTTGTTATAAAATATTCGTTTGGTCGGGGAATATTCTTTTTGTCGGAGAATATTCGTACGACGACACAATCATTGGTGGACCCCACAATAGAAGTATTGTCGTAGTTAGAAAACGACATAATTATCTTTTATTAAAAATAACGGCGAGTGTTACCGTTAAAACTGTTGAACTACCCGGTAGTAAAAGTACAGTAATACGCGTGATTACATAGTAGCACACGTTATTGATTATTGATGCTTATATAAGAAGTCACTCAGTTATACTCAATTATTGCTACAGTAATTGCTGCATCATATCTCTCATATTATTGATTTAATAATTGTCACAGTATCATCTGCATAATATGTTATATTATTAAATCAATAATTGAGACGACAAAGTTATTCATATTATTATTTGCAATATTGAAAATGTCTAGAAGTTCTGTCAAGAAGAGGTTAGATAATCTAATTGCACGCCAATAGGGAGAAATTCTTATTAGAAAGCCCCCTCTTTCCTGGGAACGACCTGGTTATTAAATATTATGAATTATAATATTAATGATGAATAGGTTCGTATTGATTAATGATGAAATTGATAATTTCATTGTGTTGGGATTATTAGTGTTAGTGAAAATTGACATTTATTTTGATAATAATTGATGTCTGGAGGTTATATTGACTAATCGGGTAATTAACCTGATAAATGAGCAATTAATTGCTATTAATTCATATGCTTATAACTATGTGTTCACATGTGAGTACTATTGATTCACATGATTTACTATTAGGAGAGATGGTTCAAGATTGATAATACTTGCATGACAAAATTAAAATAGAGGTATAGATGAAGGTACTATATTGTAATTAGTTTTTTCACATGATTATACTATTAAGTCACATGAATGAACTATCATTTCATATTATTTACTATTAGGGGAAGTGGTGCAAGTTTGATAATACTTGCAGGACAAAATAAAAAATGAAAAAAAAGGGGAAAGTATTACACTGTAATATTTCGAGCCCCAAAACGTGCAATTATCGAAACAATATTTTCCTATAAATAAAAGCTCATTCTTCCTTCATTTCACACCAATTCAAAAAAGCTATAGAGCAATTATTATAGAGAGAAAGAAGAAGAGAAGTCTGCTACCTCACTATTTCAGTATCTAATTTTTCTAAGGTAAGGGGTATTATTCCTTCGTATTCATGAAGAGAGTTATTTTCTTTCAATACTCGTAAGGGTTGTTATTCCATTCTTTATTATTATGTTGGAATAACCTGTCTATGCGAAGTACCGCATACATGGTGAAATTCTTCTGTTATTCCATTCTTTATTATTCTGTTGGAATAACCTGTCTGTGCGGTTTATCGCATGCCTGGTGAATTCTATTGTTATTCTATTCTTTATTATTCTGTTGGAATATCCTGTCTGTGCGAATTACACATGACCTGGTTTCCTTCTTTATTATTCTGTTATAATATTCTGTCTGTGCGGATTACGCATGACCTGGTTCCATTCTTTATTATTCTGTTGGAATAACATGTCTGTGCTGTCTATCGCATGCCTGATAAATTCTTTTGTTATTCCATTCTTTATTATTCTGTTAGAATAACCTGTCTGTGTGGACTACCGCATGCATGGTGAATGATCCTTCGTATTCATTCCTTATTAAATTATGAAAATGATCTGTTTACGTGAATTACCGCATGGCAGCCGAAAATCCATTTTACAGTTTCATATATTCTATTATACTCAATTGGTTAAAGTTTTGGCTTTTATATTCCATGAAATTAGTGAAATATCCTTGATATTTGTGCTTCATCCAGTATCTTTTCATAGAAATATTCTTCTGAGCATACTTGAATTTTACTCCATAAAACAGTATCATGTTGACAATTTGGATGTTATTGGTTCTTGGATAAATTAATTTATAAATCTTTAAAATTTATTCTTGAACTTGTTTTATTGAATTATTATGTCATTGTCATCATCCTCATGCTTATATTGTAATGAAAGTCATCTTTGTCTTACGTTCATAGATGGACTTGGTATGATTATGACTAGAGATTATTCAGTATAATCATGATCGTAATGTGACGAATGATGTGGTGAAAGTTCTCATTGGCCTGCAGTTTATTGATGGACAGTTGTTGGTATGATTATGACCAGGGATTATTCGGTATAATCATGACCATTGATGATTACATGAATATCCTTGGCCATGGTGCAGGGATGATTTAATTTTATTTATTAAGCTGAGTCTCAGCCATAAAGTTGATGAAAAACTTTTTAAATCATAGAAGATAGTGGATTTTATGCTCTACTTGACTCTTCTAATGGATTTCTTGTTCCGTTGCAGTTAAACTTGTTATCTATTATATTCTATCAGTTTAACATTGTTGAGTGCTAATGATAATTTATTCTGCATTATCTTAGTCATAATATTTCTTTCTGGGCTAGTTGAGCTCACCCTTTTGCTTTCATTGTTCTCTTCAGGAAATGAGAACGTAGCCGGGACTAGTCAGGAAATGGAGTGATGGTCTGAGATGGTGTCATAGTAGTCCTCACTATTCTATAAAATAGTACGATAATAAATGTAATGAGGACTCCATTGAGTGTGGATATTGTCTAGATGACAATATTTGTATTAAAACTCATAGCATATGTTTTGTCGTATTTTACACGACAATTGTATAATTAAGTTTTTATTTGTATTTTATACCATGTATTTGGCGACTCAAGATGGGTGATGTATACCTATTTTGGGGGCGTCACAGTTGGTATCAAAGCTTAGGGATATGATCCCTGGCTGAGATGTGAGACAAGAACTAGGAGGGGAGAGACGGGAAATTCCTTCGCTAGTATGACGTACCTAAGTTTATTTGGTATTTAATTGGTTGGTCAGAGTATAGGGATAATATGTGATATGTTAATTAACCCTTGTTTTGTGGCAGTATTTGAAAATAGCATCCAAAAATATTGAGATAAGCAATGAAGCACATGAGGCCGTTGAGTCACCAACGATCAATACCCAGGGTAATGTACAACAGGAAGACAATAATCCTCATGTAAACAATAACACCGATGAAATGGTGAATGATGGGATGTTCAGAGGCTTTATGTAATTCATGCAACATCAAGCGAGAGCGGCTCCTGTCCAAAATGCAGGTGGAAACACTGACAACTCTCGGACGGTCACCGCTAAGCAGTTCAAGGAGCTGGGATCACCGGAGTTTTTTGGAGAGCCAAAACCACTTAAGACGGAGACATGGATAAAGCAGATCAATAAGATATTTGATGTCTTGGGGTGCTCTGAGGAGAAAAAGGTTCCCTTTGCCACCTTCATGTTGCGAGCAGAGGCATATTACTGGTGGGAATCTGTTAAGCGTACCCAGCCTGACGCACTCAAGATGTCTTGGGAGAAGTTCCAAGAACTGTTCAACGACAAGTACTTTCCCGAATGTATTCGTCACATGAAGGAGGTGGAGTTTATCAAGTTGGAGCAAAACAATATGACTGTATCGCAATACGAGACTAAATTTGTGGAGTTATCCCAGTTTGCATCCTATTTGGTGGATAATGAGGAGCGAATGACGTAAATATTTGTAAGAGGTTTAAAACCTAATATACGTTAATACCTCATTTCTCACAAACTTTGTTTATATTCAGATGTTGTGAATAGGGCTCAGTTATTAGAGCGGGATAATGAGTCAGCACAACCAAAAAGTAACGACCAACAATACGATAATAATCATTCCGGTGGCAACGGTCATCAGAACAATGATAACCATCGTGGAGGAAATTATCATGCCAAGAATGGTAACCACTTCGGTGGTAATCATGGCCAAGATAATTGAAGTGGAAATTTCAAGAAGAGAAGATTCAACAACGATGGAAAGATAGCAGCACCAACACCCATTTTCAAGGAAGGAGAACGACTACCAATTGTATGCTTCAAATACGGAGGGGAGGGAAATATCAGTCCAAACTGCGTGATGCAGTCCAAAGTATGTTACAATTGTGGAAAAGAAGGTCACCTAGCCTGATTTTGTCGTGCACCAAAGTCAAGTCCAGCTGAGACGGTGGCACCAAAGGAGGATACAGACAAAACAAAGTCAGTGGTTTCAAGAAGAGCGTTTTTCGTGGCTTCTCAAAAAGCGAGTACCCCAAACGAAGTTAGCACGGGTTAGTTAATTATAAATTTTTATGAAGTCTATACCTTATTATATACCAGTTCTACCCATTCTTTTATCTCTCTTGCATACACTCAACGTTTAAATTTGACCCCAGAGAGGTTAGACTTTGACTTATTGGTTGAAACTCTGTTAGGAGAAACCTTCATTACCTCTACTGTTTATAAATCTTATTTGATTCAAATCGATACTTTCACGTTACCTGTCGATCTTATCTCTTTGAAAATACTTGCCTTTGATGCGATTTTAGGAATCGATTGGTTAACTACTCATCATGCATTTCGTAAGGTTGTTAGCTTTCATATTCCTAACCAACATGTTATGCGAATTCAAGCAACTAAACCACTAAAGTCAATCACTGTCATATTAAGACATAAGTAAAGAGCCCCGAGCCTTTATCTGGTGACTTCCAAGTCCTGGAATACACCGAAGCCAGAATATCCATAGGGGACGCTGTTAATAACGGTGGCAAGTTGATAGATATCAATGTGACGTACTATCCAAGTCTTAGATGAGAGTCACAGTTTTGAATGATATTTCTATTGTTAATAAATTTCCTGACGTATTCTTTAAGACTTCTTAGCCTACCCCTAGAGCGTGAAATCGAATTTTGTATTGACCCCAGTACAAAATCTATTTCTAAAACCCTCAAATATTTTCTTCACCCAAAATGAACGTAACATGCGCTAAAGATGTTGGCTCGAGTTATTGAAGATTACGACTATACCATTCAATATCATTGTGGAAGAGCGAACGTGGTAGCTGACACGTTGAGTAGAAGATCGTATACGTTTACGAGTGCGATATTGTTAACACAAAGACCCATTTCGTGTAACTTACAAATGATGTAGATAGATTTAAAGACTCTAGGGACCCACGTGAAGATAACGAATATACGAGTAAAATCGATTTTAATCAATAAAGTTAAAGCCGCTCAAGCTTCAGACCCGGAGCTGATGAATACGAAGAAGAAGGTTCAAGAAGGCATTATTCTAGAAGCAAAAGTCGATGAAGAGAGAAAATCTCAACCCTCGATTTAATTGGCCCATTTGAAATCCTCGATCGAGTAGGAACTGTGGCCTATAGACTCGTTTTACCGCCAAGTATGTCGCGTGTTCATAATATTTTTCACATATCTATGTTATGTCAATATGTGAAAGACCCGAACCACATTATTGAATTAGAACCAGACGAGATAGAGGAAGATTTAACGTATGAGGAGATATGTGTTAAAATCTTGGATAAGAATGATCATATTCGACACTCAAAGGTTATACCTCAAGAGTTAGAATCTGAAATTAAGTCAAGGTATCCTCACCTCTTCGGCATACTAGGTACGTACGTAAATTTTGAGGGCGAAATTTCATAAGGAGGGGAGATTGTAAGACCCCAAATTTTATGAAATGAAAGTATTCAATTTTATTATAATTATTATTTTATTTCGTAAATGGTTAAATTGATAAAAAGTTAAAGTTAAGGGTGATATGTGAATTTTTTTTTGCAAAGTAAGCAAGTTGTTATAAAATATTCGTTAGGTAGGGGAATATTCTTTTTGTCCAGGAATATTCGTACGACGACACAATCATTGGTGGACCCACAACGAAAGTATTGTCGTAGTTAGAAAACGACATAATTATCTTTTATTAAAAATAACGGCGAGTGTTACCATTAAAACAGTTGAACTACCCGGTAGTAAAAATACAGTAATACGCATGGTTGCATAGTAGCACACGGTATTGATTATTGATGTTTAAGTAAGAAGTCACTCAGTTATACTCAATTACTGCTACAGTAATTGCTGCATCATATCTCTCATATTATTGATTCAATTATTGTCACAGTATCATCTACATAATATGTTATATTATTAAATCAATAATTGAGACGACAAAGTTATTCATATTATTATTTATAATATTGACAATGTCTAGAAGTTCTGTCAATGAGAGGTTAGATAATCTAATTGCGCGCCAATAGGGAGAAATCCTTATTGGAAAGCCTCCTCTTTCCTGGGAACGACATGGTTGTTAAATATTATGAATTATAATATTAATGATGAATAAGTTCGTGTTGATTAAAGATAAAATTGATAGTTTCATTGTGTTGGGATTATTAATGATAGTGAAAATCGACATTTATTTTGATAATAATTGTTATCTGGAGGTTATATTGACCAATCGGGTAATTAACCGGATAAATGAGAAATTAATTGCTATTAATTCACATGCTTATAACTATGTGTTTACATGTGTGTACTATTGATTCACATGATTTACTATTAGGGGAGTTGGTATAAGATTGATAATACTTGCATGACTAAATTAAAAATGGATGTATAGATGAAGGTACTATACTGTAATTAGTTTTTTCACATGATTATACTATTAGGTCACATGAATGAACTATTAATTCACATTATTTACTATTAGGGTAGGTGGTGCAAGTTTGATATAACTTGCAGGACTAAATTAAAAATAAAGAAAAAGAGGAAGGTATTATACTGTAATATTTTGAGCCCCAAAACGTGCAATTATCTAAACTATATTTTCCTATAAATAGAAGCTAATTCTTCCTTCATTTCTCATAAATTCACAAAAGCTATAGAGCAATTATTATAGAGAGAAAGAAGAAAAGAAGTCTGCTACCTCACTATTTCAGTATCCAATTTTTCTAAGGTAAGGGGTATTATTCCTTCGTATTCATGAAGAGAGTTACTTTTTTTCAATACTCGTAAGGGTCGTTATTTCATTCTTTATTATTATGTTGGAATAACCTGTCTATGCGAAGTACCGCATACATGGTAAAATTCTTCTATTATTCTATTCTTTATTATTTTGTTGGAATAACCTGTCTGTGCGGTCTATCGCATGCCTGGTGAATTTTGTTGTTATTTCATTCTTTATTATTCTGTTGGAATATCCTTTCTGTGCGGATTACGCATGACCTGGTTCCCTTCTTTATTATTCTGTTGGAACTGTTGGAATATCCTGTCTGTGCGGATTACGCATGACCTGGTTTCATTCTTTATTATTCTGTTAGAATAACATGTCTGTACTGTCTATCGCATGCCTGATGAATTCTTTTGTTATTCCATTCTTTATTATTCTGTTGGAATAACCCGTCTGTGTGGACTACCGCATGCATGGTGAATGATCATTCGTATTCATTCCTTATTAAATTATAGAAATGATCTATCTACGTGGATTACCGCATGGCAGGCGAAAATCTATTTACAGTTTCATATATTCTATTATACTCAGTTGGTTAAAGTTTTGGCTTTTATATTCTATGAAATTAGTAGAATATCCTTGATATTTGCGCTTCATCCAGTATCTTTTCATGGAAATATTCTTCTGAGCATACTTAAATTTTACTCCACAAAGCAGTATCATGTTGACAATTTGGACGTTATTGGTTCCTGGATAAATTAATTTATAAATCTTTAAAATTTATTCTTGAACTTGTTTTATTGAATTATTATGTCATTGTCATCATCCTCATGCTTATATTGTAATGAAAGTCATCTTTGGCTTACGTGCATAGATGGACTTGCTATGGTTAGGACCAGGGATTATTCGGTATAATCATGACCGTAATGTGACGAATGATGTGGTGAAAGTCCTCATTGGCCTGTAGTTCATTGATGGACAGTTGTTGGTATGATTATGACCAGGGATTATTCGGTATAATCATGACCATTGATGATTACATGAATATCCTTGGCCGTGGTGCAGGGATGATTTGATTTTATTTATTAAGCTGAGTCTCAGAGATAAAGTTGATGAAAAACTTTTTAAATCATAGAAGATAGTGGATTTTATGCTCTACTTGACTCTTCTAATGAATTGCTTGTTCCGCTGCAGTTAAACTTGTTGTCTATTATATTCTATCAGTTTAACATTGTTGAGAGCTAATGATAATTTATTTTGCATTATCTTAGTCATAATATTTCTTATTGGGCTAGTTGAGCTCACCCTTTTGCTTTCATTGTTCTCTTCAGGAAATGAGAACGTAGCCGGGACTAGTCGGAGAATGGAGTGATGGTCCGAGATGGTGTCATAGTAGTCCTCACTACTCTATAAAATAGTGTGATAATAAATGTAATGAGGACTCCATTGAGTGTGGATATTGTCTAGATGACAATATTTGTATTAAAACTCATAGCATATGTTTTGTCGTATTTTACACGACAGTTCTATAATTAAGTTTTTATTTGTATTTTGTACCATGTATTTGGCGACTTAAGATGGGTGATGATACCTGTTTTGAGGGCGTCACATATAGGGTGGGGTTTATGTGCACACCCCATGCCAATGGAAAATATATGCTGGAAAATTACAAAAAGAGAACACTCTGCAGATTAAGAAGATCAATTTGACCCACACTTGCCCTAGGATCTACAAAGTTAAGGGTGTGACAGCTGTGTGATTAACTGAGCAATACTTGAATGAGTTTAAAAGAAATCCAATGATTCAGGCATCCACTTTTGTGGAGACAGTATAGAATGATCACACCATTCAAATATCTTCATTCCAAGCATTCAGAGCTAGGGGTTAAGGCTATAAAGATGATTGAGGTCAATCATGTGGAGCAATATCATAACTTGTGGAAATATGTTGATGCTTTAAAAAGATTGAATCCTGGGAGAACTGTTGAGCTACAAACTGAGCTTGGTACCTTACTTAGTGGGAAACCTTTGTTCAAGAGGATTTATGTTTGTTTTGGTGGGCTGAAGGAAGGATTTAAGCACTGCAGGCCTATAGTTGGTGTTGATAGGACATTCTTGAAAAGCAAAAATGAAGGTATCTTGTTAATAGCTGTGGGTATTAACTCTAACAATAATATGTATCCAGTAGCTTATGTAGTGGTAGAGGAGAAACATATGACAGTTGGTTGTGGTTTTTAGGATTATTAAAACATGATGTAGGAATTGTAAATAACTATGGTTAGACATTTGTATCTGATAAACAAAAAGGATTGATTAAGGCATTTGAGGAATTAGTCCCTAACTCAGAGAATAGGCTTTGCTTTCAGCATTTGCATCAAAATTTTGCAAATACAGGGTATAGAGGAATGAGATTGAGAGAGTTGTTGTGGGATTGTGCAAAAGCTACACATCCTAAAAGGTATAAGGAAAACATGGAGGCACTAAGGAAAAAGAGTGATGAGGCTGTAAACTGGCTACAAGATAAACCTGCAAGCCAATGGTCAAGATCACATTTTAGCATATACCCCAAGTGTTATATCTTGACAAACAACCTATGTAAAAGTTTTAACAACATGATCAAGGGGAAAGAGAAAAACCAATTCTCAGTATGCTAGAAGATATCAGAGATTTGCTAATAAAAAGATTAAACATTAACAGGACAGTATGCCAAAGATGGTTTGGGAACCTTTGTCCCAATGCGTTTGAGAGACTAGAAACTGCTAAGAAATATGCAGGAGATTGCATTGCTACCCCTGCAAATGACCACTTGTTTCAAGTAAGGACAGTGTATGGGGACCAACATATAGTTAATTTAGATGCAAAGAGTTGTAGCTGCAGAAAATGGGTCATGATAGGCATACCTTGTAATCATGCCATCTCATGTATGGTTTACAAAAACCTAGAACCTACAAATTTTGTGAATGATTTGTACAAGATAACCATTATAAGAAGATTTATGAGCCTTGTATAGCACCAATGTTTAGTGCAGACATGTGGGATGATAGTCAAGTGGAACATAATCTCACATTAATGCCTCCCAAGTTTAATAAGATGTCTGGTAGGCTAAAAAAGCTAAGGAACAGAAACATAGATGAGCTTGCAACTGGTTATGGTAACTTAGGGAAAAAAATCCAAGACTCTCTCAGACGCAGAGTGTGTTGGCAGTATGGACACAACTCCAGGTTTCATAAGAAGAAATAAACGCATACTGAAGGAGAGCGAGGGAAGATGCAAGAGTAGAAGCAAGAGAAACACCTATTGAAGTGGAGCTAACTTAACCTAGAACTGATGAGTTTTTAGAGTCACAACAACACTCAATACCTCAACCACAACAAAGAGTAAAACTACAAGTATGTAATCCTAAACAGAAACACTCTATACATTTACCTTTGTTTTGGGTCTATTTATAACTTTTGTTATTTGGATGTAGCTGAGAAGGTCCAATCCTCATGATGAGTTGCAAAAATCAGTAAGGGCCTAGTAAGTGTTATGATGAATTTAATTTTTATGTATATTTATTGAGAAATTGACTATGATAACCTAACTCATGTAGGTTGATAGTAATGAGGGTGGTTCGAATAGAGTTAATGCTCCAAGACTTAAAAGTCCTGTCAAGTTTAGAATACCTCCAATAGGTGTTGCCATACCAAACAGGAACTGGTTGTTGGCTGGTGTACCACAAACTCAAGACATTTTTAAAGGGACACCAATTCTGCTTATGGGTGGGAAAAAATATGTAACACTAAAGAATGTGAACTCAGTCCTCCATGAATGTAAGTCAAATGCTACTGAGGTTTACAACAACAAGAAGATGAAGAAAAAGTGAAGGCTTATGACCCCTCTGTATTTACTCTTATATTAATACTTTTAGTCTTATTAACTAGGAATTAGACTTAATGCTTTTGCTTTTATTAACAAGGGTGCAGACTTGTTATGTATTAAAAGATGATGTCTTTTGGTCAAACATGTGAAGTTTGACAGTATGTAATTATTACAACTGAACTTTGTGTTTTTGGGCAATGGAATGGAACTAATATTTATTATGGGTGTGTGTTGGTTGAATTATTTTGTTTTATTAGTTTGCTTGCTTTTGCATTATGTTGGGAATATTTTTTTTTATTACACATGTGGAATTTCTGCTTGCTTGTGAATTATTTTGTGAATTTTATTTTGGTTTGTTAGTCATGTGGGATAGCACCAATGCTTGTGATTTATACTAGGAATTGTTTTGGTTTATTAGTTTGATGGGAACTGGTTGTTTTGGTTAATTAGTCATGTGGGATTTATGCTTGCAGGTGAGGATGTTCTAGAATTATTTTTGTTTAATTAGTCATGCTCTATTTTTGTTTTATTTTAATTTGGGTTTGTTTTTCCTCTATTTTTGAGGATTTTCTTTTATTTTAACTTTGTTTTTATGTGCTCGGTTGTAGGAGGAAATGACAAGTTTTGTTTTGCAAGTTGGTATGCCATTTTCAAAGATAAGGAAAAATTAAACTTTTAATTCAATTTCATGCATATTATTGTCATTACATAAATTTAGTCAGTACCACAATTACATAGCGTGATAATCCATGTTACAATTATGATAGCTATGTACATCTTCTCTCTTCTTAGTAGCTTTTGGTTTCATCTTCAATTGCAGCAACCCTCCCCACCAATCCACCCCGAAGAAAGAAACCACATCCATTCTGAAAGAATTAAAAAGTTTGTTACTCCCAAACGGTAGCTTAACAGGATGCATAAGAAGAAGAATAAGAAGATTTCTGGGAATAAGAAGAATAAGAAGATTTATGGGAAAGCTTACCCATACGGATTGGCAAGCTAGAAACCTTTTCCCCAGATTTTGCTCAGTGTATGATGTTCTCAACACTGCTAGAATATGATAGTAGCAAAGCACTGCAACCGTTGAAGGTTTGTAACTTTCGCTCTTTCCTCTTCTCCTTCTCTACCCTGACATGGGTCTTCTTCTGCTCTTATATGGAAATATATATATATATGATCTATATATATGATCTATATATATACATATGATTTGGTGGGAAATGAGTACAGTGGTTGGAGGGAGTTATTTATTGTATTAATAGATATTAATCTACTACTTAGTCTAATTACTCAGGAAGTCAACTTGTCGCAGTAGATATTAAGGTTTTATATAGTCAAATGTATAAAAATCTTGTCAAATCCATATTATACATAGACCACTGAAACACGTGGCAGTTCTAGACATTTTTTTGGTCAAAAATTATAAAAGGGTCACTTTTGCTTACTTATGTGTACTTTGGGTAGCGGGATGAGAGCATTTAAACATTGGGGTACGAATGGTAAAAGGGTCCATACTTCGGGGTGAAATTTGCAATTAACCCTTTAAAGAAACAGACAAGCTGGAGGTGAAGCTAGGGAAAACTTATCTTCTTCATCTAATCAACGATGCACTCAATGACAATCTCTTTTTCAGTATCGCGAATCACACTTTCATAATCGTCGAAGCTGATGTAGTCTACATTAAGACATTCAAAACTAATACATTCCCCATCTCACCAAGACAAACCACTAGTATGCTCCTCAAAATAAAGCCTCATTCCTCTAATGCCACTACAATCCTAATGGCAGCCAAATCTTATTCCACCAGCCTCGAAACCTTTGATAACACAACCTTAGTCGCAATACTCCAATACCAAAATTCACCCCCTCATAATTCTTCACTTCCAATCCTAACCCTCCCACCAATCAACTCAACATTATTTGCCACAAATTTTAGTAACAAATTTTGCAGTCTAGCCAATTCACAATTCCGAGCAAATGTTCCCCAAAATGTGCAAAAACGCTTTATTTTCACCATAAGCATAGGCACTAACTTGTGCCCAAAAAATTAAACTTGCCAAGGGCTGTGACACCCCCAAATCCATGTACTCAAACTTCCCTCAGATTTAGTGTTCACTCAACAAAATAATTAACATCTAACTACCCATAATAATGATAGCAATAAAATTGAAATAGAATCTTCCCAATAAAAGGTTACATCATCTACAACAAATCAATAACAGGTCATCTAACCTTAATACATCAAATGCGAAAATATCATAAACAAATAAGTCTTAAACATCACATCATAAGTCTTAATATAAACATCCTCAAATATTAAATAAGTCTTCATCATTTGCTTGCTTTTCCCTTGCCCTTGTGAATGGTTCATCAACTCTTTCAATCTTAGTTGCAATGTTATTATACAAGAGTGAGCAAAAATTGTCCACAAGTTTAACAATAGAATAATAATAATAACATGCGAATAAACAATGGATACTGATTCAAAAGAAAACTCAGCTTTTGAATCAAGATTAGAATAGGAATCAAAAGTACATCTGAGGGTCACAAGACCATGAACTATGTCCCAGGTTATCAAGTATTTATACTTTAAAACTTTAACAGTCGTAAGACTATATGGACCTAAATTCTTGTACATAGGGGGATCATCCCAATGTACCATGTATGTGCACAAAATCTTAACGCTATCGCGTAATATAATCTCCTGTTGCAGGGTTGTTCATCTCAGCTTTGACATTAGAGTCTGCACCAAAGTAAGTTTGGTTTGGATTAATCTTAAGGGTAATTTAGAGTTCAATAATCATCAACTAAGGATTAGTTGAATTAATAAGGATTCAATATATATTCAAGGTTTTAATGTGATATTGAAATCAATACTCAAATCAAGGTTTGAATCTCAACTCTATTTAATTGAATGAACATTGTATAACAAAAGTAATATTTCAAATGAGTTAGAACATTTCATTTGAAATCTTGAAATTGAATGATTAAGCTCTAAGTAATTCGAAATAGAATACGAAGCTTGCTCAACAATAATAAAGTTTAAGAACTTACTCAATGAAAGTTTAGAAATAGAAAACTGGCTCAAACATATCATAATATAAAATAAGATCTTGCTTAATTTAAATTAGAGTTTGGAAACTTGTTCAAATAAAGTTCAGGGTTAGAAAACTTGCCTCGTGTGTAGGCTAAATGATTACTACTCACATTCACCACAAGTCCTACATACATAGCATATGTATTCATAACATTCATTAGTTACATTAATATTAACTTTATAAATTCAGTTCCCTTTTTCAGTATATCTAGTTAACTTAGTTTAAGTTTTCCTCACTACCATAAATCACACACTACAAGACCGAGGTCTCGAACCTTAAGTTTATACAACATTATATTTTCTCATAGACATCAAGTTTAGTCTTTATATAACTTATCAAATATCATATGATTTGCCACTTGTATGATAATAATCTGATATAGCATCTTATTACCTGTCCAATACACTATCATGTTCATTAGACTAGGTTAGACTAACATGTAATGGACTGTACACAAAGAAAACTAAAATTGCCCAGTTCTGCTATCGACTTCTGAAGTCTCGGCTTCCGAAGTCATGACGTGTAAAACTCCAACTTTTTATAAATAAAATTGAATTTTCTCTATTCATTATTTTGAAATAGTAAGGGGTGGATTTGATTAATGTGATTAGTTATGGATAAAATGTGTAAATTTTGCAAAATAAGTAAATGGTTATAAAATATTCATTGTTGTCGGGGAATATTCGTTTCGTCATAGAATATTCTTGTTGCCGGGAAATATTCGTATGACAGCGAAGCCATTTGTGGGCCCCATAACGAAAAACTTTCGAATGAAGAAAACGACAAGTATGAGTTTGTGACGCCCCCAAATCCAAGTCTCTTCCAACCCGACATATGGTGCTACACGATGCTACAATTCACATAAACATTTATTTGAAATGCCTCAAAAGAATGAATATGTCTTACACATATTCCAAAATAATATTACCATTCCCCAGGTTCTTTATAACCATTATACTTGTTCTTGTCATAATATCAAATATTATAATTACAAACCTATACTATTACATAGGTAATCTATAGGTTCGCCTTAGCCTTCCTTTTATCCTTGTCGGATACTTTGGTCCGTTCGGTCTAAGCTGCATTTATATGGTTCAAGCAAGAGTGAGCATAACAAGCTCATCAAATACAATAATTTCTTTTAAACAACATGCTTGAAATATAGGAATCGTATATCTTCAATAACTGGATAATAGTTACGAAGTATTATCGTTAATTTAAAATACCATTTCTTTTCCTTCAAAACGTTTTACCATGACAATATTCAGTAAAACATCAATTTTGGTCCAAGACCATGAGCATTTCATAATTTCTTTGAAAAGGATAACCCGACACTAAGTCCGTAAGTCCGGCATAGCTTACGAGCACTTCTAGGTGATCAGAGTACTCTATGTTGATCAACACTACATTCATTAAACATGTGTACGTTTAAGTTTTGGCAACCTCGCATGCCCATCGAATAATCGATGAAAAATACATTTGTTTATTCATACTCAGGCTTACCTTGAATCCGTACCAACAATTGGCATAGGATAGCGTTATCAATTATATATTAAAAGACTTGTAAATAAATCAATCAATCTTTTAAGAATAGTCTAGCCGAGTTAAAACTGGCATCGACCCTTTAGTAAAACAATTCATACATCTCATAACATGAATCACAAAAAACCTGGCTAACACGAAGGTTAGACAAGTGTTTAGAAAAACTTGCCTTCAGCGTCTGCTATAGTAAAATTACTTTCCTTTGAGTCTTTACGGTCTCTACAACACATAACCACATAACATACCACATTAGGTCATGAATGAACATACATGGTTCCTAATGAATCTTACACTTCTTCTCAATCTAATCATGTATTAGATTTGTTATTATTGATTCCGGCTTGCCATTATAGTTTACATCATCGTCATTTCATTCACGTTCGATTGACTATCTTTAACCTTTAGTTGTCGTACTTAAGGTTTAACAATGTCTTAATGAGACGCCCCCAAAATAGGTATACAACATCCATTCTGAGTCACCAAATACATGGTATAGAAACAACTATAACTTTATTAATACAATTGTCGTGCAAGATACGATAACACTTAAACTGTGAGTTTAAATACAAATATTGTCATCTAGACAATATCCACACTCAAATAAGTCCTCATTACAATTATTGATACACTATTTTACAAAATAATGAAAACTACTAAAATAACTTCTAGAACCATCATTCCACACCCCGACTAGTACTCGCTACATTCTCGCCTCCTGAGAAGAAAAATGGAACAAAAAGGAAAAGGGTGAGCTCAACTAGCCCAGTAAAGAACATTATGACTAAGATAATATAGAACAAATTATCGTTAGTCCTCAACAGGGAAAAATTTAATAGAATACAATAGACAACAAGTTTTAAATCAATATTCGCAGCGGAAATAATAATTCATTAGAAGAGTTAAGTAGAGAATAAAATCTACTATCTTCTATTTATGAATTTAAAAGTTCATCGTCAATATTTTATCCCTGTAACATTAATCAATATATATCTGGAATCAAATATTCATCTTTGCACTACAGGCCAAAGATATTCATCAGTTGGTTATGTTCATCTAAACATCTGTACATCTTTGCACTACGACCAAAGATATTCATCAGAAAATTATTTATCTTTGCACTACAGGCCAAAGATATTCAATAATATCATCATTTAGGACTGAGGATGATGACAAAATATTTTAAAGAAAACGAATCCAGTGAAACAAAAGAATATATATTAAGGATTCGCATTTCGGTTTATCCATGTTCAAAAATACTTCATAAATAACCACAATGGCGTAAAATTCAAGAATGAATATCAAAATATGGATACAATCAAAGCTAGTTCCCATAATAGATATCTTGGACAAAAAACAAAAATTTAATTTTTCTGTGAATAGTGCCATATTCGTGAATAGTGTCGTATACGTGAATAGTAATCCCGACACTAAAAGACAAGAATTTCACAAGAAAAACCTTACCAATATTTCGGCATAATGATATTGAAAGAGATAATATCATTTATAAGAAAAAATAACATCCCTTACCTCGAAATAGACATTACTTCTTACTGAAATACTGGATATAGTGCTGAAGGAATTTGTACCGTATAGCAACACTAAAAGTATCAACATACTCACAAGAATACGCTCGATAATATAGAGAGAGAAAACTTTAATTTCTGGTGTGATTTTCAATTATAACCTAAGCACCATATGTATAGGAAATTACTTAGAACACCAAAGTAGAAAATTTAATAAAATATTAATATATATTTTTATAATTTCCTACACACCCTTCTTTTGTCCAAAACATCAGCCACCAAGTGGCTCACCTCACCAAAAACGTTTTTGTTATTAAAATTATTTAAAACTCCAAAAATCAATTATTCCGGAACTTCAATAATTCATAATAAATAGCCATTTTATCAGAAAAATTTGAATCTTATGTCCTTCCATAGGAAATTCAATTCTCTACAACTTTGTAAGTTTAAGTTTTTTCAAATTCCAAACAGAAATTGACCGAAATCCACATACGGACGATTTTACAGGCTATAATCAAATTTCAGTCAAGAAATGGGGTCCACAAACATGAAAAACATGTTTTAAATATTTTTAGTACGTAACAAAAATACTCTTCCTCCTCATTTATCCCATATTCATTGTAAAAATATCACCATTATTATATTATTATAATATAACAATATATTTAAACGAATTATTTTATCAGAAAAGATAAAATATCAATTTTCAACAATTGTCACATTAAAAATTTTCTCCATTTATATCCACATAAAATGAATATTTTCCTTATCATATATAAATCAATAATTAATTATTCACAAATAATATTACAGAATCACAATACTGACAACCATGCCATTCCCAGGAAAGAGGGGGCTTTCCAATAAGAATTTCTCCTTACTGGCGCGCAATTAGGTGACAGAACCTCTCCTTAGACAGAACTTTCTAGACATTACCAATAATGCTATCTAATAATATTATTTAAATAATATGAATTATTGATCTGATAATGGAAAATACTGAGCAGTGACAATTATTGAAATAACAATAATATAAAATATCAACATAGCAATTATTGAATCAATAAAATATAATATTGAACAGTAATTACTGTAACAATTATTGAGTAGTGCCTTCTTACGTAAGAATCAATAATTGGTGCAATACCGTGTGCTACTGTGCAACAACGCGTATTACTGTGTTTTAACAACCAGGTATTCCAACAGTTTTAACGGTAACAACTACGCCATTATTTATAAACAACTTATGCTTGTCGTTTTCTTCATCCAATTGCTTTTCGTTATGGGGCCCACGCAAGGCTGCGCCGTCGTACGAATATTCCCTGACAGTAAGAATATTCCACGACCAAACAAATATTTCCCGACAATAATGAATATTTTATAACCACTTACTTATTTGAAATATTTGCGCATTTTACCCATAACTAACCACATTAATCAATTCAACCCTTACTATTTTAAATTAATAAATAGAGAAATTCAATTTCATTTATAATAAGTTGGGGTCTTACACTTAACAATGTTACATTATAACTTTAGTTCATTACTAATTAATCTACTTTCTTTCTTTACTTATAGCCTTTCTTTACTGTGCAATCCTCAAGGCTGGCGCTACGGCACCAGTTTTCCTTCTCTGTGTCGCGGTGCAGTGCCACCTCCTAGGGCTAAAAGACCGGACTCGGCGCTGCGGCGCGAGTCCCCTTTGTTATGGCCATGCTGCGGTGTGAACTAACAGTGGGTCATGGCTTTGCTCGGCCAAGCTCGGCGCTGCGGCGCGGGCTATTTGGCCTTGGGCCGTGAGCTCTGTGCACCAAAAATTTTTACAGCTTTTCATTTTTGTGAGATTCCCGGACTCGTAACTTCTTCGTTATAAGTCCGAATTGGCTCGTTCAAGAGCCTACATTTCACAAATTACATACTCTACGTGTTCATGCAAGAATTTTATCTATTTGACTTTGTTAACTAAAAATTCAACTATTAGTCCATTTTTAACAAAAACAATAAACGTTCGTGAACATTCGACGCTCGTTTGTTCGTTCGAAATTGGAATTCGGTCATGCTCGAGTCTGCAACTCTATAATGCCATCCCACCTCCTTAATCACCTCCTTACTATTCCTAGCTTAAGCACTAAGTTAACATGCTCCCCATAACACTTGACCATTAAGCTTACTTGGTCATTAAGTCTACTTGGATACCACACTTAGCCATTAAGTATACTTGTTCATCACAACTTTTATCCTTTGCTTGCTCATCACAACACTTAGTCATTAAGTTACTTGCTCCCTACTTTGGATCATCCATGGTTTGCCCCATGGTTTAAACCATACAATAACCCATTGGTTCTTCCTTGGGCCTTTAGTTTAATTAATTTTAACTTAGTCATTGGGCTTGCAATTAAACATACACTTGGGCTTGTTCATTAAATTGCATTGGACTTAACCATTCCAACATTTGGGCTTTAACATTAATTCGTATTGGGCTTTATTATTATCCCAATTGCACATTACAATTTCCTACACAATCCTACAAATTCAATACATTTGGCTTAAAGCGTCATAACGTATAATTTACGTATTAATCTCGTATTCCAATTCATATACCTAATCATCATATACTACACACCATCATTCATACATACTCGTATAATACCTCGTATCATACTCGTATTCATTACCTCGTACAATATCTACATATTATACGATCATTACTTTATTCATTATACGTATTTAAATTCCTTCTCGGAAATCACTTTCCCTAATCGTTAGGTTTTAAGTCCGTAGGTGAAAAACTACGTTTTCCATAATTGAAATATTATTGGATATTCTATCTCACCTCGATATTCTATCATTACGTATTTCTCGGAAGTTCAAAAATAATTCCCGACCAGAAATGCGTGACTAGTGTTTTTTAGAAAATTTCTCGAAAAACTTTTATTTTCGTCTTGAAAATTCAAACACTTTAATTCATTCACGTAGCCAAAATACCACAACGATTCGACATATCTAGGTCATAGAACGACCTTCAATTAGCTTACTCCCATAAATAATCAATTAAATTTATTTAATCCACATAATCAAATAAAAATTTAATTCTCATAAAATTCAATTTTTTTCTGGGGCGTTACAGAGTTTTTTTTTTATAAATAACGACTTAGTTGTTATCGTCAACACTGTTGGAATACCTGGTGATTAAAGTACAGTAATACACGTTATTGCACAGTAGCACACGATATTGAACAGTATTTTTGGATTATTGATTCTTACGTAAGAAGACACTACTCAATAATTGTTACAGTAATTACTGTTCAATATTTTATTTTATTAATTCAATAATTGCTACGTTGATATTTTATATTATTGTTATTTCAATAATTGTCACTACACAGTATTTTCCATTATCATATCAATAATTCATATTATTATTAGATAACATTATTGGCAATGTCTAAGGAAGTTCTATCTAGAAAAGGGGTTTGGTCACTTAATTGCGTGTCAGTAAGGAGAAATCCTTATCGAAAAGCCCCCTCTTTCCTAGGAACGACCTGGTTGTCATTATTGTGATTCTATAATATTATTTATGAATAATTAATTATTGATTTATATGATAAGAAAATATTTATTTTATGTGGTTATAAATGAAGGAAATAATGCTGAGGTGTTTTATCAGTATTTTGTCGGAATGGAGGTATTAACAATCATCCGTATGTGGATTTCGGTCATTTTCTGTTTAGAATTTGGAAAACATTTCTTCTACAAAGTTGTAGAGAATTAAATTTTCTATGGAATAGACATAAAATTCGTATTTTTCCGATAAAAGGGCTATTTATTTTGAATTATTGAAGTTTTGGAAATAAATATTTTTTATTAAAAATATGGGTGGACCCCACTTTTGTTTTTTGGTGAAAATGTTGAAGTTTCAAGTGTGGTGTGCGTGAATGGTAGAGGGTAGAGCCACCGGTAACAGGTTAGTCTGCTTTGGCGTTCTAGTATTTTTCTATAAATAGGGTGCTTAGTTAGAAATGAAAATCACACCATAATCAAAAGTTTCTTTCTCTATAATATCGAGTGTATTTTTGTGAGTATTTAGATACTTTGAGAGTTGTTAAGCAGTGCAAATTTTCTTCTGCATTATATCCGATATTTCAGCCAAAAGTACTATTTTTTTGAGGTAAAAAATGTTATTTTCTTCATAAATAATATTATTTCTTTTAATATCATTATACCGAAATATTGATATGAATTTTATTATGAAATTTTTACCTTTTTGTGTTGGAATTACTATTCACGTATACGGCACTATTCACGTATACAACAATAATCACGAATACGACACTATTCATAGAAAAATTAAATTTTCTTTTTTTTGTCCAAGTTATCTATTATGGTTACTATCTTTGATTGTATCCTTGTTTTGATCTTCATTCTTGAATTTTACTCCACAATTGATTATTATGGAGTATTTTTGAACTTGGATAAACCAAAGTACGAATCCTTAATCTTTGTCCTTTTATCTCACTGGATTCGTTTTTTTTAAGATATTTTTCATCATCCTCAATCCTAAATGGTGATATAATTGAATGTCTTTGGCATGTAGTGCAAAGATGAATGATTACCTGATGAATATCTTTGGCACGTACTGCAAAGATGGACATGTGTTAAGATAAACATGACCAACTGATGATACAAATGAATATCTTTGTCCTGTAGTGCAAAGATAAATATTTGATTCAAGATGCATATTGATTGATGTTACAGGGATAAAATATTGATGATGGACTTTTAAATCATAGAAGATAATAGATTTCATTCTCTACTTAACTTTTCTAATGAATTGTTATTTTCGCTGCGAATATTGATCTAAAACTTGTTTTCCATTATATTTTATCTGATTTATTGAAGGCTAACGATAATTTTTTCTACATTATCTTAGTCGTATTATTCTTTACTGGGCTAGTTGAGCTTACCCTTTTCCTTTTTGTTCCATTTTTCTTCTCAGGAGACGAGAATATAGCGAAAACTAGTCGGGGTGTGGAGTGATGTTTCAAGTCAGTTATTTTAGTAGTCCTCACTATTTTGTAAAATAGTGTATCAATAATTGTAATGAGGACTTATTTGAGTTTGGATATTGTCTAGAAGACAATATTTATATTTAGACTCACAACATGTGTTGTCGTATTTTGCACGACAATTATAATAATGAAGTTATATTTATTTTCTGTACCATGTATTTGGCGACTCAGAATGGGTTGTGTGGACTTATTTTGGGGGTGTCACAGTTGGTATCAGAGCTTAGGGCTATGATCTCTGATGGAGATCTGGGGTTAGAACTAGGAAGGGAGTGATGAGTAAATCCTTCGCTAGTTTGTCATACCTAAGCTTATTTGTGTTTAGTTGGTCGGTCAGAATATAGGGATAATATATAGAATGTCAATTTCTTTAATTAACCCTTATTTTATGGCAGTATTTGAGAATGGTAGCTGAAAATGTTAACAATAGAGTGAATGAGACCGTGGAGACACCTTTAATCACCAACCAGGAGAACGTGCAACAGGATGACAATGTTCCTCCTGTAAACAACACCACCGATCAAACGATGATTGATGGGATGTTTTGAAGCTTTTTTCAGTTCATGCAAAATCAGACGAGGGAGACTCGTGTACAAAATACGGGTGGAAATGATAGCAACGCGCAGCTTGCCACAACCAAGTAGTTCAAAGAGGTGAGACCACCAGAGTTTTTGGGAAAGCTAGATCCGATCAAGACAGAAATGTGGGTTAAGCAAATTACCAAGATATTTGATATCTTGGGATGCACGGAGGAACAGAAGGTTCCATTCGCCACCATTATGTTCTATGGTGAGGCAGATTACTGGTGGGAATCTGTGAAGCGTACCCAGCCAGCCGCACTCAATATATCTTGGGAAACGTTTCAGTAACTGTTCAATGATAAGTAATTTCCTGAAAGTATTCGTCATATGAAGGAGTTAGAGTTTATTAGACTGGAATAGAACAACATGACTGTGTCCCAGTACGAGGCTAAGTTCGCAGAGTTATCCAGGTTTGCACCTCATTTGGTAGAGAATGAGGAACGTATGACGCGGATGTTTCTGAGAGGTCTGAAATCCGAAATTCGTCAATATCTCATTTCTCACAAATTTTCTCTATATTCAGATATTGTCAACAGGGCTCAATTATTAGAGTGAGATAATGAGTATGTTCAACTGAGGGACCACAACCAGGGTCATACCGGTGGCAGCAATCATTGGAGCAACGATAACCAGCGGGGAGAAAAATATCCGGATAAAAGCGGTAAACACTCTGGTGGTAATCGTGGCCATGATAGTAGAAGAAGCGAGTCTAGAGGAGATTTCAAAAAGAGAAGGTACAACAATGGCAACATGAAGACGTCAGCACCAACATCAACTATTTTTAGGGGAGGAGAACGACCACCGGTCGTACGTTATAAATGCGGGAAAGAGGGACACATCAGCCTATACTGCCCATGTAAGACCCCAACTTTTATGAATAAAGATTAATTTTTCTCGAATTATATTTTTGAATATTATGGTGTGGATTTGATATAATGTTATAGTTGTGGGTAATATTTACAAATTTTACAAAGTAAGCAAGTGGTTATAAAATATTTGATTGGTCGAGGAATATTTATTTTAACAGAAAATATTCGTATGACGACACCATCATTGGTGGACCCGACAACGGAATAACTGTCGGAGTTAGAAAATGACAGAAATATCTTTTTATAAAATAATGGCAAAATTTTTATCGTTAAACTGTTGAAATACCCAGTGGTAAAAGAACAGTAATACGCGTGGTTGCATAGTACCACACGGTATTGATTATTGATGCTTACGTGAGAAGTCACTCAGTTATACTCACTTATTGCTACAGTAATTGCTGCGTAGTATCTCACGTTATTTGATTCAATTATTGTCACATTATCATCTGCATAATATTTTATATTATTTAATCAATGATTGAGACGAAAAAGTTATTCATATTATTATTTATAATATTGACGATGTCTAAAAAGTTCTATCGAGGAGAGGTTTGGTCACCTAATTGCACGCCAATAGGGAAAAATCCTTATCGAAAAGCCCCCTCTTTCCTAGGAATGATCTGGTTGTTAAATATTGTGAGTTATAATATTAATGATGAATAATTGTTAATAGATTAAAAATGTGTTTATTAAAGATAAGTGATTTGTGGTAAATATTTATTCAATTTTTGATATAAATAAAGGGGTTTGTTATAAGTTTGAATTATTATTCCATGAGAAGATATGCTAATTTTTCAGACAGTTGGTTGAAGTTATAATAGTAAATCAATATGGATCGTTGGTTGAAGATATAATAGTAAATCAATATGGACCACTGGCGGAAAGTTATAATAGTAAATCAATATGGATCGCAGGTTTAAAGTTTTAATAGTAAATCAGTATGGACCGTTGCTTTAAGTTTTAATAGTAAATCAATATGGACCGTCCGTTTAAAAGTAAATTAATCTGGGCCGTTCATGAATTAGTTACTATTCAGTCCTTTTCCTATAAATAGAAGCTCATTCCTTCATTATTTCTTACGAATTCATTGAAACTCTAAAGAGAAAAACTATAGAGAGAAAGAAAAGGAGTATTCTGCTACTACCCTACTTCAATATTCAATCTTCTACTATGGTAAGGGGTGTTATTTATTTCATATTCGCTTACGATATTATTTTTCGTATTCGTAAGGAATATTATTTTCGTTCAATACTCGTAAGGGGTATTATTTCTTTCGTATTCATGAAGAGAGTTATTTTCTTTCAATACTCGTAAAAGTTGTTATTCCATTCTTTATTATTCTGTTGGAATAACCTGTCTACGCGGACTACCACATGCATGGTGAAATCTTTTCATTATTCCATTCTTTATTATTCTGTTGGAATAACCTATCTACGCGGACTACCGCATGTATGGTGAAATCTTTTAGTTATTCCATTCTTTATTATTCTGTTAGAATAACCTGTCTACGCAGACTACCGCATGCATGGTGAAATCTTTTCGTTATTCCATTCTTTATTATTCTATTGGAATAACCTGTCTACGCGGACTACCGCATGCATGGTGAAATCTTTTGTTATTCCATTCTTTATTATTCAATGGGAATAACCTGTCTACGCGGACTACCGTATGCATGGTGAAATCTTTTGTTATTCCATTCTTTATTATTCTGTGAGAATAACCTATCTACGCGGACTACCACATGCCTGGTGAATAACCCTTCGTATTCAATTATTATTAAATTGTGAAAATACTCTGTCTACGCGGACTACCGCATGACGGGTGAAAATTCATTTGCAGTATCGTATATTATTTCTTTTCATATTCTTAAATCTAAACTTACTATGGTAAGTATTGCTTCTATAATTCCTGAAATTAGTGGAATATCCTTGAGTTTTGTGCTTCATCCAGTATCGTTTCATTGGAATATTTATCTGAACTTTCTTATTAAATATCAATATTTTCTCCCGGAGTACTATTCACGGGTTACTATTCACTCGGTTACTATTCACTCGAATATTATTCACCCGAGGATTCGGGGTACTTTTCTTACCGGGGTACTTTTCTTACCGAGTTACAATTCACGGGTTACTATTTACGGGATACTATTCATGACAAAAATTAATTTCTTTTCTGTCCAAATCACTTTTGATACGGTATTATTCTTGAATTTTACTCCACAAAGAAGTATCATGTTGACAATTTAGACATTATTGAATTCTTGATAAATTAAATTATAAATATTTAAAAATTTATCCTTTACTTTCTTTCAATTGAATTCTTATATCATTGTCATCATCCTCAAGCTTATATTGTGATAAAAGTCATATGTGGCTTACGTGCATAGATGTACTGTTGATTGGTATGATTATAACCAGGAATTTTTCGGTATAATCATGATCGTAATGTTACAAATGATGTGGTAAAAGTCTTCATTGGCCCATAATGCATTGATGGACAATCGTTGGCATGATCATGACCATTGATGAGAATACGAATATTCTTGGCTTGTAGTGGATGAATAATTCATGGTCGTGATAGTAATGAATATCCTTGACCGTAGTGCAAGAATGATTCGATGATGTGGATTAATTATTAAGCTGAGTCTCAACGATAAAATTGATGATAAACTTTTTAAATCATAGAAGATAGTAGATATCATGCTCTACTTGACTCTTCTAATTGTTCCGTTGCAGTTAAACTTGATGTTTATTATATTTTTATCAGTTTAACGTTGTTAAAGGCTAACGATAATTTATTCTGCATTATTTTAGTCATAATATTTTTACTGGGCTAGTTGAGCTCACCCTTTGCTTTCATTGTCCTCTTCAGGAAATGAGAATATAGCTGGGTCTAGTCGGGGAACGGAGTGACGATTCAGATGTTTGCATTAGTAGTCCTCACTATTCTGTGAAATAGTGTGATAATAAATGAGGACTTATTTTAAGTTTGAATACTGTCTAGATGACAATATTTGTATTAAAACTCACAGCTCATGTGACACCCCCAAATCTAGGTACTTCATTCCCTCAAGATTTGGTGTTCACTATCCATACATTCATACTATCTACCCAAATAAAATAATATTTAAACCATAAATCCTCCCTTTAAATAGGGTTACATCATTAAATCCAAAAACATCCTAGGTTGTCTAACCTTAAACATCATACAAGTGCGAAAATAAATTATTACATCACATCATTAAATAAAAGTCTATCATTATAACAATAAAATAAAATTACAAGTCTTCGTTACTTGTACATTTTTTCCTTTCCTTTGCTAGTTGTAGGTTCGTCGACCTTCTCAACTTTAGCTGCAATGAGTGTGTGTGTGTGTATATATATATATATATATATATATATATATATATATATATATATATATGCAAGAGTGAGAAAAACAATTGCTCACTAGATATAGCAATGAATCAACATGATAATAACAACTGCCAATGAATAGGCTCATCAAAACTGAATAGTACTCTATCAATGATAACCAAAGACTGGAATCAAAATATGGAATATATATCTGAGGGTCATGAGACCACGAACTATATCCACATTTGTGATTAATCTTTCAGCTCTAACTTTAACAGTCATAAGACTATAAGGACTCCTCGTACTTCGAGGGATCAACTCTTCGTACAATGTATTGTGCACAAATATTTTAACGCTACGCGTAAGTTATCCCCTAAAATAGGGTTGTTCATCTCAGCATTTAGAATACGAGTCCACACCAAAGTAAGTTTGGTTTGGATAAGTTTCAAGGTAATTTAGAGTTTACGAACATCAACTAAGGATTAGTTGAATAAAACTGTAATAACATTATGCTATGGAATAATTCATAAGTGAATCAACATTGTATACTAAGGTCATGCTTTAGGAATAATCTAAGAGCATAAGTATTGAATAATGTAACATACCTTGCTTTGAACAATGTTAAGCTAAGGTTAAAACATTATTTAGAGTTGAATCTTAAGCATGCATAACAAATAATAAGTTGAATGATAAAACTTGTTCAACATTAGTGTGTTAGAATGTAGAAATTTGCATGCTAATTAACAAGTTAAAGATTGACTCAAAAATCAAGAGATAAGGTTTAGGAGTTTGCACGATATAATTAGGGTTAAGAAACTTGCATAAAGAAAGCTTAGAGTTAGGAAAACTTGCTCAAAGATAGTTTAGATACTTGCACAATTATAAAAGTAGAGTTAGAGAACTTGCCTCGTGCATAGGTTCATCAATCGCTACTCACGTTTATCCCAAGTCCTACACATACCATATGTATTGACAATAAACATTAGTTACACTAACATTACCTTCATGAGTTGCTTTCTTATTTTTAGTATAGCTACTAACTAAGTTTACGTTTAAATAACATCACATCTTTTCATGAACATTACTTTTTTTAGCTTTATTACAACTACTTAAGTGATCATGTCATTGCACCACATACACATTAACAACTTGATACAACATCGTATTACATGTCCAACATGTTATCATTAGGTTATACTAATACACAAAGGATTGCACTTGCATTTGCGCATCCCGACGTCCTCCGATTGGCTCTAAATACACAATAGTCCTAAAGATGGCCATTTTGACACTTCGTAACTATTTCAAATTGAAAACCTTAAAGAATAAAAGTTATAGGCCTATTCGTCCTCGTTCCAAATCATCTTGAATCACCTCAATCGGAGTTTGTATGAAAAAGTTATGGCCGTTTTACTACAGGAGGTCAAAACTGTCCGAGCCAAACTACTATTCCAGCGCTGGGGCGCCAGAACTAAGTCAAACAGTGGCGTTGCAGCGTGAAATTAGAGCTGGGGCGCAAATTTCGATGCTAGGGGCGAAGTTCTGGGCTGGGGCTCTGATTTTTGGCGCCGAGGCGCGAAAAATCAAAGCTGGGGCGCAAATTTTGGCCTTGGGGCGCCAAAACTTATAGAACCCAACTACGAAGAACAAAATAACTAAATTCTGGAGTAATTAATATTGCTAACATCTACATTAAGACATAAAACTTATATAGATTACTCATAAACATTTACTTGTCATACATATACCAATTTAAAGTAATTAAACAACAATTTCAGAAAATTTAAATCCTTGAAACCATAGTTTAAAACCCAACTCCATTGTTGACGTTGTTTTACAAGGTTTAACACTGTAAACCACAATTATGCAACGAATTCATTCCTTTGAACTACGTTCTCATTCAGTTCTTACCCAATTAACATACATAAGGTTCAATTTCACAATTAGCATATAATCACATACTAATTTTTTTATCCTACAAAACATGTTCATGTACATGTAATCACTGTAAACCAAATTCTTTTCTTGCAGACTTAATTTAGCATATAATTCTATATATATGTTAAGCATACAATCACACACACACACACACACACACACACACACACACACACACACACACACACACATATATATATATATATATATATATATATATATATATATATATATATATATATATATATGCTTGTATAACAATTACAATTATAAATACACATAATTTCCTAATCAATTATAAAAACATGGTTTACAAAAATTTTTGTAAAAGCTTTATACACAGTAAAATTCAAGAACATATAGACTTAGAAATTACAGCGTAAATCATATATGTTAAGGTTATGTAACATACCTTTTGTTGCTTAAGAAATCCTTGTTAGAAGACAACGTGCTTGCTTGCACTTCACCAAACCTTTCTCCTCTCAACTCTCTCTGGTCTCTCTCAATTCTCTCTGATAACTCTCTCTGACAACTTCTCTTTTCCTTCTTAGGCTTATGGCAAATAACCCAAATACTCTTTATGAAAAAAATCAAAACCAACGCATGATTTACAAACGTCTAAAAACTGACGTCTACTAATTGCCCTTAATAAATTATCGGTTACCAAATTAATATATATATTATATTTATATTTTGTTTATTTAATTTATATTATTATAATTCAAAATTCAAAAATCCAAAACCATAAGGCTTTGTTTGGTAAAACTCTTTAAAAATTAAAGACTTAATATATTTAAGCCTTGTTTGACAAAACTAAATTAAACTCCTTTAATTTATTTTAATAAACCATTTATAATATAGTTTATGCTCACACTTAATTTACTAAATTAAATTACAACATTATAATAATTCATTTAATCATTATAAACTCTCTAACTTAATTTATTAATTAAATTAGAATATTATCTCATAACAATTAATTTTCTTAGCTCCTTAATTATTTACTTAGCAAATAATTAACCAATCAAGTCAAATCAAATTAAATATTTATTCAACAATAACCACATCCATTAAATATTTATATAACCCAATAAATATTTAAAAAGTATCATTAAAATTCTGAATTGTTACAGCTCATGTTGTATATTTAAGTTTGTATTTGTATTCTGTACCATATATTTGGCGACTCATAATAGGTGATGGATACCTATTTTGGGGGCGTCACAGTTGGTATCAAAGCTTAGGAATATGATCCCTGGCTGAGATGTGAGACTAGAGCTAGGAGGGGAGAGACGGGAAATTCCTTCGCTAGTATGACCTACCTAAGTTTATTTGGTCAGTCAGAGTATAGGGATAATATGTGGTATGTCAATTAACCCTTGTTCTGTGGCAGTGTTTGAAAATGGCATATGAAAATGTTGAGATAAGCAATGAAGCACATGAGACCGTTGAGTCACCAACTATCAATAACCAGGATAATGTGATGTCAGGCGAAGAAGGAATTAGAGATATCCATGTGGTGAGTGAAGAATTAATAGTTGCACCCGAGCTAGTCGCAGAGGTAGCAGTTGAGAGTGAGGAAGAAGAGGAACCTGAGGAGAATTTATTAGAAGAACTTTATGATCAAAATGTAGAATTGTAAAATCGTATTCATGAGTTAGAAGAACAGGTTGAAGAACGACAGGCGATCGTGGAGCAAAGGGATGCAACAATTCAAAATTGTTTTACCCAATGTGCGATGCTTGAACAGAAGCACTCTTTGGTAGAGTATAAGATATTAGAGCTGAAATCTGAGAATTCTATGATCAAAATTCTGATGAAAGAAGAAACAACTGAACGAATGAGAATGGAGGATGCGTGGGTAAAAGCCTCACGACGCGCTAATATTGTAGAAAAAGACGTCCGATCCAATAAGGCCAAAATAGATGAAATGGATTTCGCTTTTTGGACAGCAATTGGGAGAATCCAACATTGAGTTCGAAATTACCCTGTGTTGAGCGATCAGCCCCAATTCAATATGGATCGGAGAGTAATGATTCAAATCATGGATCAGGAATGCAACGAATCAATTGAGGGTGGAATGTACTCCATAGCGAAGTTAAGTCCAGTTGAGACGATGGCACCAAAGGTGTATACGGACAAAACAAAGTCGGTGGTGTCAGGAAGAGCATTTTTCGTGACGAGGAACCCGAATGAAGTTAGTACGGGTTAGTTAATTATAAATTCTTATGAAGTCTATACCTTATTAGATACAGGTTCTACCCATTCTTTTATTTCTCCTACTTGCGCTCAACGTTTAAATTTAACTCTGGAGAAATTAGACTTTGACTTATCTGTTGAAAATCCGTTGGGAGAAACCTTCGTTACATCCACTGTTTATAAATCCTATTTGATTCAAATCGACACTTTCACGTTACCTGTCGATCTTATCTCTTTGAAAATACTTGCATTTGATGTGATTTTAGGGATTGATTGGTTAACTACTCATCATGCTAAAATCAATTATTTTCGTAAGGTTGTTAGCTTTCATATTCCTAACCAACCTGTTATGCAAATTCAAGTAACCAAACCACTAAAGTCAAACACTTTCATATCAAGCCATAAAGCTATTTGTTTATTGAAAAAACGGATGTCAAGCTTTCTTAGTCCTTGTCACAGATTTACACAAAAATACGTCAGATTTGAATGATATTCATTAATAAATTTCCTAACGTATTTCCTGAAGAACTTCCTAGTCTACCCCCAGAGCGTGAAATCAAATTTTGTATTGACCTTAAACCCATTCTAAAACCCTCAAATATTTCTTCACCCTGAACGAACGTAACATGTGCCAAAGTCGTTGGCTCGAGCTGTTGAAGATTACGACCATACCATTCAATACCATCCTAGAAAAGCGAACGTGGTAGCTGACGCGTTGAGTGGAAGATCGTATTCGAGTGCGATATTGTTAACACAAAGACCCATTTTGTATGACTTACAAAAGATAAAGACTCCAAGAACCTACGTGAAGATAGCGAATATACGATTAGAATCGACTTTAATAGATAAAGTTAAAGCCGCTCAAGCTATAGATTCTGAGCTGATGAATATGAAGAAGAAAGTGAAAGAAGGTGCTATTCCGGAAGCAAGAATCGATGAAGAAGGAATACTTCGAGTCAACTTCAGACTTTATGTTCCTAACGATTCTGACTTGAAGTATAAAATTTTGATGGAGGCGCACAACACACTGTTTGCAATCTATCATAGGAGTACCAAAATGTATTGTGATCTTCGACATACATTTTGGTGGAGCAATATGAAGAGAGAGATAGCGGGGTTTATCTTAAGGTATCTAACTTGTCAACGAGTCAAGACGGAGCATCAAGTTCCAAAAGGTCCATTGCAACCACTTGAAATTCCAGAATGGAAGTGGAAACACATTACCATGGATTTCGTTACTGGTCTTCCCAAGGTTTCTCAAGGCATAGATGCGATTTGGGTCATTGTTGATAGATTGACCAAATCTGCTCATTTCATACCGATACGAGAAACTTATACACTTGAACATCTTGCTCATATGTACATAAACGAGATTGTAAGATTGCATGGTATGCCAGTATCCATAGTTTTTGATCGAGAGTCAAGATTCACTTTACGATTTTGGGTTAGTTTATAAAAAGCTATGGGCACGGATTTACGATTTAGTTCAGCATATCATCCTCAAACGGATAAACAGTCGGAGAGGACTATTCAAACTCTTGAAGATTTAATAAGACTCAGCGTCCTTGACTTCAAAGGAAGTTGGGACAAGTTCTTACCATTGGTGGAGTTTTCCTACAACAATAGTTATCAAGCAAGTATTGGCATGGCTCCATTTGAGGTGTTGTATAGAAGAAAGTGTCGTTCTCCAGTATGCTGGGATGAGGTGGGTGAAGCAACGTTGTTGGGACCGGAGTTGGTATGTATAACTACGAAAAAGATTCAAACGATCCGACAACGTATAAAAACCTCACAAGATCGACAAAAGAGTTATGCTGATCTTCATCGAAAGGACGTGGAATTCAATATTGGAGATCATGTGTTGTTACGTGTTGCTCCATGGAAAGGAATTACGAGATTTGGAAAGAAAGAAAAGCTCAATCCTTGATTCATTGGCCCATTTATAATCCTTGATCGAGTAGGAACTGTGGCCTATAGACTCTCCTTACCGCCAAGTATGTCTCGTGTTCATAACATTTTTCACATATCTATGTTACGTAAATATGTGAAAGACCTGAACCACATTATTGAATTAGAACCGGATGAGATAGTGAAAGATTTAACGTATGAAGCGGTACCTGTTAAAATCTTGGATAAGAAGGATCATATTCTACGCTCCAAGGTTATACCTCAAGTCAAAGTTTTGTAGAGAAACCAAAATGTTGAGGAAATAACCTGTGAGTTAGAATCTAAAATGAAGTCAAGGTATCATCACCTCTTCAACATACCAGGTACGTAACTTTTATGAATAAAGATTAATTTTTCTCGAATTATATTTTTAAATATTATGGTGTGGATTTGATATAATGTTATAGTTGTGGGTAATATTTACAAATTTTGTAAAGTAAGCAAGTGGTTATAAAATATTCGATTGGTCGGGGAATATTTATTTTAACAGGGAATATTCGTATAACGACACCATCATTGGTGGACCCCACAACGGAATAACTGTCGGAGTTAGAAAACGACAGAAATATCTTTTTATAAAATAACGGCGAAAGTTTTACCGTTAAATTATTGAAATACCCAGTGGTTAAAGAACAGTAATACTCGTGGTTGCATAGTAACACACGATATTGATTATTGATGCTTACGTGAGAAGTCACTCAGTTATACTCAATTATTGCTACAGTAATTGCTGCATAGTATCTCACGTTATTTGATTCAATTATTGTCACAGTATCATCTGCATAATATTTTATATTATTTAATCAATGATTGAGACGACAAAGTTATTCATATTATTATTTATAATATTGACGATGTCTAGAAAGTTCTATCGAGGAGAGGTTTGGTCACCTAATTGCGCGCCAATAGGGAGAAATCCTTATCGAAAAGCCCCCTCTTTCCTAGGAATGATCTGGTTGTTAAATATTGTGAGTTATAATATTAATGATGAATAATTGTTAATAGATTAAAAATGTATTTATTAAAGATAAGTGATTTGTGGTAAATATTTATTCAATTTTTGATATAAATAAAGGGGTTTGTTATGAGGTGTTTGTTATAAGTTTGAATTATTATTCCATGAGAAGATATGCTAATTTTTCAGACAGTTGGTTGAAGTTATAATAGTAAATCAATATGGATCGTTGGTTGAAGATATAATAGTAAATCAATATGGACCACTGGTGGAAAGTTATATTAGTAAATCAATATGGATCGCAGGCTTAAAGTTTTAATAGTAAATCAGTATGGACCATTGCTTTAAGTTTTAATAATAATCACGGGTAAGCTAATCATAAACTCTTGCAAAGTTTATACCTTATAAGATATCGGTTCTACCCATTTTTTTTCCCTCCTGCTTGTGCTCAACGTTTGAACTTGATTTCGGAGAAATTAGACTTTAACTTGTCTGTTAAGACTCCGTTAGGAGAAACTTTCATTACATCCACTTTTTATAAATCTTGCTTGATCTAAGTTGGCACCATCACATTACCTGTTGATCTTATTTCTTTAAAGGTACTTGCATTTGATGTGATTTTAAGGATTGATTATTTTCAAAAGGTTGTTAGTTTTCATATTCCTAACCAACCTGTTATACGAATTCAAGCAACCAAACCACTAAAGTCAATCACTATTATATCAAGCCATAAAGCCATTCATTTATTGAAAAATAGATGTCAAGCTTTCTTAGCCCATGTTATTGATTTAAAAAAAATATGTCAGATTTGAATAATATTTATGTTGTTAGTTAATTTCCTGGCGTATTTTCTAAGAACTTCCCGGTCTACCCCCAGAACGTGAAGTTGAATTCTTTATTGACCTTGAACCTGGTACAAAACTCATTTCTAAAACCCCATATCGAATGGATCCTATTGAACTTCAGGAGTTAAAGGTCCAACTACAGGAGTTATTAGACATCGGTTTTATTCGTCCTAGTACATCTCCTTGGGGTGCTTCTGTTTTATTCGTAAAGAAGAAAGACGGGAGTATGTGACTTTGTATTGACTACCAGGAATTGAACCATGTCACCATCAAGAATAGGTATTCGCTACCTCACATTGATGACCTGTTCGACCATTTACAAAGAGCACAATTTTTTTCAAAGATCGATCTTCGTTCTGGATATCATCAGTTGAGGATTAAAACTGAGGATATTCCAAAGACTGCCTTCAGAACTCGGTACGTGCATTATGAATTCTTAGTCATATCTTTTGGATTGACTAATGCTCCTGCCGCTTTCATGGATATAATGAATCGTGTGTTCAAAGAATATTTAGATCAGTTCGTTGTTATCTTTATTGATGACATCCTCATCTATTCCAAAAGTCGTGAAGATCATGAGCACCATTTAAAGCTGGTACTTCAAAGGCTTCGTGATAACAAGCTATATGTCAAGCTGAAGAAATGCGAGTTCTAGCTTGATGAAGTAGCATTCCTTGGGCACGTGGTGTCAAAACATGAAGTATCTATTGACCCGGCGAAGATTGAAGCAATACAAAGTTAGGAGCAACCGAAGTCGGTGACCAAAGTACGTAGATTTCTAGACTTAGCTGGTTATTATCGGAGATTCGTGGAAGGATTTTCTCGAATCGATACTCCATTAACTCAGCTAACTCGAAAAGATACAAAATTCATATGGAGCGAGGAATACGAGAAGAGTTTCCAAGAGCTCAAGAGGAGACTCATTTCGTCACCTGTTCTGACAATACCATCTGATTCAGATGGATTTGTTATCTACAGCGATGCTTTAGGCAAAGGGTTGGGATGTGTTCTCATGCAACATGGGAAAGTCATAGTCTATGCCTCGCGACAACTCAAAGAATATGAGAGGAATTATCCTACTCATGATCTGGAGTTGGCAGCAGTTGTTTTTGCATTGAAAATCTGGAGACACTACCTGTATGGGGGAGAAAGTGGAGATTTATATGTATCATAAAAGCCTCAAATATTTCTTCACCCAAAAGGAACTCAACATACGGCAACGACGTTGGCTCGAGCTGTTGAAATATTATGACCATACTATTCAATATCATCCTGGAAAAGCAAACGTGGTAGTTGACGCATTGAGTAGAAGATCGTATGCGGGTACGAGTGCGATGTTGTTAACATAAAGACCCATTTTGTACGACTTACAAAGGATGAAGATAGAGTTAAAGGCTCCAAGTACCCACGTGATGATATCAAACATACGAGTAGAACCGACTTTAATCGATAAAGTTAAAGTTGCTCAAACCATAGACCCAGAGCTGATGCGTATGAAGAAGAAAGTATAAGAATGTGTTATTCCAGAAGCAAGAATCAATGAAGAAGGAATACTTCGAGTCAACACCAGACTTTGCATTCCTAACGATTCTGACTTGAAGCATAGAATCATGATGGAGACACACAACACACCGTTTGCAATTCGTCTTGGGAGTACCAAAATGTATCATGATCTACGACATATATTTTGGTGGAACAATATGAAGAGAGAGATCGCAGCGTTTATCTCAAGGTGTTTAACTTGACAACGTGTAAAGGTAGAGCATCAAGTGCCAAAGGGTCCATTGGAATCACTTGAGATTCCAAAATGGAAGTGGGAACACATTATCATGGATTTCATTACGGGTCTTCCCAAGGTTTCTCAAGGCATAGATGCAATTTGGGTTACTGTTGATAGGTTAACCAAGTCTGCTCATTTCTTGCCTATACGGAAGACTTATTCCCTTGAACGTCGTGCTTGTATGTATATAAATGAGATTATGAGATTGTATGGCATGCCAGTATCCATAGTTTCGGATCATGACCCAAGATTCACTTAACAATTTTAGGTTAGTTTGCAGAAAGCTATGGGCACGGATTTACGATTCAGTTCGGCATACCATCCTCAAACGGACGGGCAATCAGAAAGGACTATTCAATCTCTTGAAGATCTATTAAGACTCTACGTCCTAAATTTCAAAGGAAGTTGGGATAAGTACTTATCATTTGTGAAATTCTCCTACAACAACAGTTATCAAACAAGTATAGGTATGGCTCCATTTGAGGTATTGTATGGATGAAAGTGTCGTTCTCCGGTATGTTGGGACGAGGTGGGTGAAACAACATTGTTGGGACAAGAATTAGTACGCATGACGATTGAAAAGATCCAAATGATTCGACAACTTATACAAATGGCACAGGATCGACAAAAGAGTTATGTGGATCTTCATCGAAAGGACGTAGAATTTAATATTGGGGATTATGTATTGTTATGTATTGCTCCATGGAAGGGAGTTACAAGATTTAGAAAGAGAGAAAAGCTTAATCCACGTTTTGTTGGTCCATTTGAGATTTCTAACCTAATAGGAAATGTGGCCTATAGACTCGCATTACCTCCAAGCATGTCTCGTGTTTATAATGTTTATCACATATCTATACTTCGTAAATATGTGAAAGATCCAAACCACATTATTGATTTAGAACCAGACGAGATAGCCGAAGATTTAATGTACGATGAGGTACCTATCAAGATCTTGGATAGGAAGGAGCATGTCCTGCGCACAAAGGTTATAAGTTTTATGGTGGAACCATGCTATTGAGAAAATAACCTGGGAGTTGGAATCAGAAATGAAAGCGATATTCCCTCACCTTTTCGAAACACCAGATACGTACGTCAATTTCGAGGACAAAATTTCATAAGGAGGGGAGGTTGTAAGACCCCAACCTTTTATAAATAAAATTGAATTTCTTCTATTCATTATTTTGAAATAGTAAGGGGTGGATTTGATTAATCTGGTTAGTTATGAGTAAAATGTGCAAATTTTGTAAAATAAGCAAGTGGTTATAAAATATTCATTGTTGTCAGGGAATATTCGTTTGGTCGTGGAATATTCTTGTTGTCGGAAAATATTCGTACGACTGCGCATCCATTTATGGGCCCCATAATGGAAAACTGTCAGATGAAGAAAACGACAAGTATGACTTTTTTATAAATAACGACGTAGTTATTACCTAATACACTGTTGGAATACCTGGTGGTTAAAGTACAGTAGTACGTGTGGTTGTACAGTAGCACACGGTATTGCACAATATTTTTGGATTATTGATTCTTACGTAAGAAGGCACTACTCAATAATTGTTATAGTAATTACTGTTCAATATTTTATTTTATTGATTTAATAATTGTTACGTTTATATTTTATATTATTGTTGTTTCAATAATTGTCACTGTACAGTATTTCCCATTATCAGATCAATAATTCATATTATTTGAATAATATTATTAGATAACATTATTGGCAATGTCTAAGGAAGTTCCGTCTAGGAAAGGGGTTTGGTCACCTAATTGCGCGCCAGTAAGGAGAAATCTTTATCAAAAAGCCATCTCTTTCCTAGGAACGGCCTGGTTGTCATTATTGTGATTCTGTAATATTATTTGTGAATAATTAATTATTAATTTATATGATAAGGAAATATTTATTTTATGTGGTTATAAATGAAGGAATTAATGCTGATGTATTTTATCAGTATTTTGTCGGAATGAAGGTATTAACAATCATTTGTATGTGAATTTTGGTCATTTTCTGTTTGAAATTTGAAAAAACTTTCTTCTATAAAGTTGTAGAGAATTAAATTTCCTATGGAATGGACATAAAATTCGTGTTTTTCTGATAAAAGGGATATTTATTGTGAATTATTGAAGTTTCGAAAATAAATGTTTTTTTATTAAAAACATGGGTGGGTCCCACTTTTGTTTTTTGGTGAAAAAATTCTGAAGTTTCAAGTGTGGTGTGCGTGAATGACAGAGGGTAGAGCCACCGGTAGCAGGTTAGTCTACTTTGGCATTCTGGCATTTTCCTATAAATAGGGTGCTTAGTTAGAAATAAAAATCACACCAGAATCGGAAGTTTCTTTCTCTATAATATCGAGCGTATTTTTGTGAGTATTTAGATACTTTGAGACTTGCTAAGCAGTGCAAGTTTTCTTTAGCATTATATTCGATATTTCAGTCAGAAGTACTATTCTTTTGAGATAAGAGATGTTATTTTCTTCGTAAATGATGTTATTTCTTCCAATATCATTATACCGAAATATTGATATAAATTTTATTGTGAAATTTTTTACCTTTTTGTGTCAGAATTACTAGTCACGTATACGACACTATTCATGAATACGATACTATTCACAAAAAAATTAAATTTTCTTGTTTTTGCCCAAGCTGTCTATTATGGTTACTATCTTTGATTGTATCCATGTTTTGATCTTCATTCTTGAATTTTGCTCCATAATTGATATGATGGAGTATTTTTGAAGAATAAACCAAAGTACAAATCTATATCTTTGTCCTTTTATCTCACTGGATTCATTTTCTTTAAGATATTTTTCATCATATTCGGTCCTAAATGGTGATATAACTGAATATCTTTGGCCTGTAGTGCAAAGATGAATGATTACCTGATGAATATCTTTGGCACGTACTGCAAAGATGGACAGGTGTTGAGACGAACATGACCAACTGATGATACAAATGAATATCTTTGGCCTGTAGTGCAAAGATGAAAATTTGATTCAAGATATATATTGATTGATGTTACAAGGATAAAATATTGACGATGGACTTTTAAATCATAGAATATAGTAGATTTCATTCTCTACTTAAGTCTTCTAATGAATTGTTATTTTCGCTGCGAATATTGATCTAAAATTTGTTGTCCATTATATTTTATCTGACCTATTGAAGGCTAACAATAATTTGTTTTGCATTATCTTAGTCATAATATTCTTTACTGGGATAGTTGAGCTCACCATTTTTCTTTTTGTTCCATTTTTCTTCTCAGGAGGCGAGAATATAGCGGGAACTAGTCGGGGTGTGGAGTGATATTTCAAGTCAGCTGTTTTAGCAATCCTCACTATTTTGTAAAATAGTGTATCAATAATTATAATGAGGACTTATTTGAGTTTGGATATTGCCTAGAAGATAATATTTGTATTTAAACTCACAGCATATGTGTTGTCGTATTTTTCACGACAATTGTAATAATGAAGTTGTAGTTGTTTTCTGTACCATGTATTTGGTGACTCAGAATGGGTTGTGTGGACCTATTTTAGGGATGTCACGTGATGTTTCTTCAAAAGAAGTTCGCCATAACCCAAGTCATGATGCCATCCGGAGCCGAACTTCGACTGAAGCCGGACTCTGACTCCAAAGACATATGACGCCATCCGAAGTCAAACTTCGACAGAAGCTGAACTTTGAGTTCGGAGACTTATGACACGACTACCCAGTATCCAATTCTGCAATTCGCGAATGAACACAACATAAAACCAAATTAGGCCATAACTTCACATAAACAACGAATTCAGTATTACCTATGTGTTCTGAACTTAACAAAAATATTTAATGACATTCTTAGCATATTTTTAACAACTTAAATCACATAAACAACTGAATTTGAACTCATAATTTTCATGTTCTTGCCATTTTTCAAAGTTTTGTCAAATTTCATGAAATCACAAATTACAGATTCGTTATAACACGAAATCAGTCCGTTTAAGTTTCGTTATTTTCTTTTTTACATGTATAAACATAATCAATTATCAATTCACCGATTAATATGTAATTGAAGCATGAATTTTCGTACTTTAAGCCATATTCATAGGTTCTTACTCTGTAAACTATAAAATTCCAATTTAAACATAATTACATGGATTTGATTACTCTAAAACACAGATAAATCATATATAATTGAACTATACATGTTAATAAATATATACAACATCATATATTTAACAATTAACCATAATATTCATTTGCAGATAGTTAAAAATGTGATTTTCATGAAAACTTTTAAGAACGCAAATTAAAAGTTGAGATCAAGTGATTACCCTTGATTTCTCTATTCAGATACCCAATGATGAAAGGAAACTTCTTCAATTCTCTAACTCCTTCTTCTTTAATTTCACTATTCTCTCAAATCTCTCTCTTTTCTCTCTGTATTCTCCAACTGATATGATATAATGAAGTCTGATGATAATATTTATTACGTATACAAATAACTGATGGAATCATGGGCAGCAGTTAAGCGCAACAAGGAATTAACTGCTCCCATGTTCCTTAGGTCATGTTTGGCTAGCACCAAATTATATAATTTCTCATTATTTTAATTAATTCATTTATTATATAATTTATTTGTCACACTTTAATTAATCAATTAATATTATTTAACTCAATTAAATAAAAAGTAATATTACCCATTAAATCACCTCATCGTATAATTAAAATTCTCATTTATTTTTTATAACAAATCAATAAATCTCCAATTAATTATTTAATTAATTATAACAACATTAAAATTATTTAGCAACTCATTAATTTAATTATCCCAATTAAATTCACACTTTTAACTATAAAATTTTTAACTATAAAATTATTCCACATTAATTTAATAAATGTAACACATTTAATTAAATTAATCTACCACAATTCCACCATATAATTATTTAACTCAATTAAATAAATTAACAAAATATTTATTTAATTCAATAAATATTTAAAAATTAATTACAAAATTCTCGCTCGTCATAAGGGCCTAATGGTATAAAATTTACAGATTCAATTAACAACATCTCATTTGTTCTGCCCATAACAACATTTCTCTAAGCCTATTTCTTTAGGAAATCTAATGGGGTTTTTACCATTGATTTTCCTAGCTCACCTCTTTTTGGTTATTGGATCCAAACCGGTGCTCCCATGGAGCGGACGACCTAGCGGGTATCCATATAGTTCATTGTCTAAATACAATGAACATGTGAGAAATATATATAACTATTTATGTACTTAGGAGTTACACACATACACACACACACACACACACACACACACACACACACATATATATATATATATATATATATATATATATATATATTGAGAGTTATATGTATTGTAATTATTATAATTAATTTGGGAGTTACAAATGAATTACATAATTAACAATATTAATTCTTGTTTAATATATATATATGTTACACCTTTATATATAAGATGAAATGGTACTGATCTTGGTACAACAATACACAAAAAAACATGATTAGCATATATTCTCAAAGCCATTAGAAGTCATCTTGTTAAGCTAGAAAGTTTGAAGTTACACGAACTGTGGAGTTTATATTAGGTACTCATAATAACGTAGTCCAAATTACTATTGAGAGCATTGTTCGATGAGTTCGTGATTCTAATCGTTCGTTGTTGTGGGCATACGCTTCAAGAGGTAACTAGAAAATGAAAATTTTCCAGTTCATATCCGCTGCGTGTATGCTATATATTATTACATTGGCGTCAGAGCCAGTTTGTGCTAGAATTCGTGCTATACATATTGTCCATGATGCCATGCATGTGTTTTTAATTTTTTTCTACAAAAACAAAGCTTAAATAACACAATAATAAAATTTGGTGCTAATTGGTTTTATATTTCAAAAGATATTTCAAACCTTAGTTGCTTGAAAATGTTTATTAAAATCCAAAACTGTTTTTCCTCTAAGTTCTTATCAAATTTTTGATCTCATGATTGCGTATATTTTTTCGATACGATTCCTTGGATATATTATTTCCATTTTTTGGACTTAAAACGAATTAGTTATGGTCGTTTTAAAAAAAAGGTATCAAACTATAAATTTCCACCTGAAAACCCAAGCTGGAGGTTGAATATGATGATATGGCAGACACGTTAGCGCCACGTGGCATCTCCTATTTTTCCAGTGTCCTGACACATGTCAGTTGACCAAGTCATGTCAACGACACGTGGAAGATGACGTGGAAATTAATAGAGTTACAAGGCAACACGTCAGGTGACACGTGGCCAAATCACGTGGTGTCGCGTGTTATGGTTAACGGTCAAAGCTGACACATCAGCTGTCATATGACCCAATCATGTGGTGCCACGTGTAAGTCAACTAGGACAGGTCATCTTCTGCCACGTGGCCCAATCAGAGTCTGCCATGTCAACAGAAGCGCCACATCGACAACTTGCTTGGAGATGCCACGCCATGTGCGCGTCTGGGTAACATGGACCATGCTCAGCAATAGCGCATGCAGCCCACGGGACGTCTTCCCAATTTTTACCGACGATGAAATCTTGACAGTAATTTTTATTTTTTATTTCTGAATTTATAGTATATTAAAATTAATTTTTTGATATACTTGGAATTTTCAGAAATTGAAATAGTAGTTAAAAATTGTATTAAAAGTATTAGAAAGTTGGTCTTCTGTCCAAAAAATTTCAGATACCATAATGTTATTTTCCCATTTTTCCTCCAAGGGTGTTGAAAAATGATTATAAATAGTGGCCTAAACTATTTTTCTTGTCAAAATATGCATGTATAATTTGTTAGTTATTGCATAATTAATGTTTTTGAATGATAACAAAATTTCGTGACTGCATGAATTATGGTTGATTAATATGCATGAATATTGGCAGTATATAATATTATATGCATGGTTTGTGGGTGAACATTAGTATATAATATTATATGCATGGATTGTGGGTGGACATTATGGTAACATATAACAGTCCATATAAATCTATACTGCATGATTACTGTAATCTCATCTCAATTGACTGACATGGAATGAAATTTGGTCAACTGATTAGTTGATTCAAATTTGTTCTAGAAGCTTCAAAAGGTATATGCTCTAAATATAGTATATTGTTAACAAACCATATCTTTCGTATCCCTTCATATTAGATGATTGATATCATATCTCTTCGGTTGAGCTTATCAAGGAAACAATATATCTATTGATTTGGTGCTGATTTTTGTGACTGAGGATTTCATGGAATCAGCCCTCTCATATATAGCCGTTGGAAGCTCTACTATATATATCTCTCTTGTGACGCCCCCAAATCCGAGTCTCTTTCAACCCGGCATATGGTGCTCCACGGTGCTACAGTTCACACAAACATTCAATTGAAATATCTCAAAAGAACGAATATATCTTTTATATATATATATATATATATATATTCCAAAGCAATAATACCATTCTCCAGGTTCTTTATAACCGTTACATTTGTTCTTGTCATAATATCAAATATTATCATTTCAAACCTATACTACTACATAGGTAATCTACAACTTCGCTTTAGCCTTCTCTTTGTTCTTGTCGAGTCCTTCGGTCCATTCGGTCTACGCTGCGTTCATATGGTTCAAGCAAGAGTGAGCATAACAAGCTCAACAAGAACAACAATTTCATTTTAAAGGCATGCTTGAAACATAAGAATCGTATATCTTCAGTAACTGGATAATAGTTACGAAGTACTATCAATAACTCAAAATAGCCTTTCTTTTCCTTCAAAATATTTTACAATAACAATATTCATCAATTCATCAATTCTGGTTCAAGACGTGAACGTCTTATAATTTCTTTGAAAAGGACAACCCGGCACGAAGTCCGTAAGTCCGGCATATCTTACGAGCACTTCTAGGTGATCAGTCTATAGTACTCTATGTTGATCAACACTACATCCATTAAACGTGTGTATGTTTAAGTTGTGGCAACCTCACGTGCCCATCGAATACTCGATGAAAATACATTTATTTATTCATATTCATGCTTACCTTGAATTCGTACCAATTAGTTGGCGTAGGATAGCGTTAGCAATTCTATATTGAAAGACTTGTAAATAAATCAATCAACTTATCAAGATTAGTCTAGCCGAGTTAAAACGGGCATCGACGCTTTCTTTAAAACCATATATGCATCTCATAACTTGAATCATTTGAAACCTGACTAACACGAAGGTTAGACAAGGGTTTAAGAAAAAACTTGCCTTCAGCGTCTGCTACCGAATAATTACGTTACCTTTGAGTCTTTACAGTCTCTACAACACATAATCACATAACATACCTCATTAGGTCATGAATGAACATACTTGGTTCCTAAAGAATCTTATCCTTCTTCTCAATCCAATCCCGTATTAGATTTGTTATTTATTGGTTCTGGCTTTTCGTCATTCTTTTACATCGTCCTTACCAACTTCTTTCTCTTTATATATCTTAATTGAAATTATTTCATTAATACAACTCGGTTCGAGTTAAACATCCTTCCTTACGGCTTACTAACGTCCTTACGTTATTAATCGAAACTCGATCGTCATTGGTAAAGTATTTAAATATCATTCATGATTTATTTACTTAACCTTTACGTTCTTCGTTCCCGCTTAATTGATTATCTTCAACCTTTAGTGTATTACTTAAGATTGATAATGTCCTGAATGAGGTTACATTACATAAATTAAGAATTTAATTAACTCTTCATTTTCTTCCCCTTTACTTTTCATTTTAAAACATTCCTTTCTATCTACATTTTAGTGCTGGCGCTGCGGCGCCAGATTTTACTCTGTACCTCGCGCTGCGGCGTGGCTTTTTGGTTCCAAAAATTCGGTCTCGGCGCTGCGGCGCCAAGCTTAGTGCATTTGGCCGCGCTGCGGCGCCAACTAACAATGGACTCATCCCGGTCTTGCGCTGCGGCGCCGGCCATTCCTTCCTTGAGTGGCGCCGCGGCGCTTACTCTGTGCCTCAGATAATTTTTACAGATTTTTCTTTTGGTGAGATTCCCGGCCTCGTAACTTTTTCGTTATATGTCCGAAATGGCTCGTTCAAGAGCCTACGGTTCACAAATCACATACTCTACTTGATCATGCAAGAATTTTATCTATTCGACTTCGTTTGCTAAAAAAAATCCACCTATTAGTCCATTTTTAACGAAAACGATTAATGTTCGTGAACGTTCAACGCTCGTTTATTCGTTCTAAGTCGAAATCCAGCCATTTTCGAGTCTGCAACTCTATAATGACAAATATGACTTGTCTCCATTGAAAACCAATGTTTCCAAGCTCAATATCAAAATTCGACTTCCATTCCGAGAATTTCACGAATTCGACGTTTGTCGTCTAATCGTGTGAATTCCGGCGAAACTTCGTTACTTGAGATTTTTAAACCATTTCACTTGGATTCAATCCATTATACTATCATCTTGACATGCATGCTTTGTTAACTTATAAACATGATAAGTTATTACTAGTTCATTGTGAATTTATGACTTATGAAAATTTCAATTACTTTTGTTTTCATTTCTCATAACGTATGACTTCTTTTCTCATGATTTCCTATGGCTTCAATCTTTTAACCACCATCCTTGCTTCTTATTATCATACCATCTTTTCAAGAGAACATATGAAAAGTTCATATAAGTTCCTTATGAACTCATAACTTATTATTGGTTTGGATTTCTTATTCACTACGTATACGGCTTATTAAGACTTAAGCCTTTGATTTATCATTTCTTAGCATATTAGTTCTACCAATACCCCCTTCTCTATCTATGGAAGAGAAAGAGAATCATGGTTTAAGATGGCTTACCCTTAATGAGCACTTGACTAAGCTTTGTTCTTCTTCTTGCTAACTCTTCTTCTTCCTTCTTGCTTATGTGAATAATGAAAGACTAACTTATGCTAACTTATTCTCTCAACCAAATAAGCTCTCAACTTATAAGTGGGATGAAATGAAACAACCTCCAAATGAATGCATAAGCTCCCTATTTATAGAAATTCCTAGATGAGGGTATAAGGGACATAAGGCACTCCACCTCCTTAATCACCTCCTTACTATTCCTTGCTTTGCCCCTAAGTAAACTTGGCCTCCACACAAAATACTTGGCCACCAAATCACTTAGCCATTAAGTTATCTTTCTCCCCACAACACTTGGTCACCAAGATTTACCACATGATCATGGGTTGCCCCATGGATCACTTTAACCCATTGGACCTTAGCTTGGGCTTAGATTTAATTAGATTAGCTTAAGCTTTGGGCTTGCAATTAAACAAACATTGGGCTTGCATTAATTCTATTGGACTTAACCATTTCCATACTTGGGCTAACATACTACTTAACAAATCCTACAAGTTCATTACATTTGGCTTAAAGCCTTTTAACGTATAATTTACGTACAATTCTCGTATTCTAACTCGTATACTTATTCAATACATACAACATACCATCATTTATACGTACTCGTATAATACCCCGTATCATACTTGTATTCATTACTTCGTATAATACCTACGTATTATACGATTATTGATTAATTCATTAATCGCATTACATTTCCTTCCCGTAAATCATTTTCCTTAAACGTTAGGTTTTAAGTCCACAGGCGAAATATTACGTTTTTCATAACTGAAATATTATTGGATATTCCATCTCACCTCGATATTCTATCATTACATATTTCTCAGAAGTTCAAAAATAATTCCCGAGCAGAAACGCGTGAATAGTGTTTTTCGAAAAATTTCTCGGAAAATTTTTATTTTCGTCTTGGAAATTCAAACACTTTAATTCCACCATGTAGCCAAAATCCTACGATGTTCTGGCATTTCTAGGTCATATAACGACCTTCAATTAGCTTGCTCCATAAATAATCAATTAAATTCATTTAATCATTATAATTAAATAAAATTTTAATTCTTCTAAAAATTCGATTTATCTCGGGCCTTACATTCTTCCCTCCTTATAAGGATTCTGTCCCCAGAATCTCGCTAATAATTATATAAACAAATGAGAAAAAGTTCTCTTCATTTTTAAATCTTGAGTTCCCACAATGCTTCTTCGACATTGGGGTTCTTTCAGTTCACCTTCAACAAAGGTATTATCTTATTTCACATGACTTATTACTTCTTATCAATAATTTGAGTTGGAAGTCAAACATTTACTAACATATTACGCTATCTTCTATATCATCTCAGTTATCCTTTTAACTCAGACTTATTTGGAACTCAAATTCCTCCCTCAAACCAAGATTATACTTAGTCTTCTCTTTATCTTGCATCCTTTTCTTCATTTGTCTGCATTCCTCGTTACCTAATTGTACTTACTTAACTCGTTCCATTATCGTGGATTGAGTCTATGTTGTGCATAACATTTATACCCCTTCATTCCGTAATCTAACTTCTAACTCCGTTCTCTTCATCTGCATTAATAACTTATTCTGAGTCGTTAACATTGATAGCTTTTCCTTACTCTTCCTATCCAATGCGTCGGTTACTCTTATCCATTCTAATCACCTTCTCTACCTCCTATTCAACTGCTTCTGAGTGGAGATATATTTCTCACCTTTCTCCTCGTATAAATACTATCTTCAGATTTTTAATTAAAAACACTACCACTGCCAATTCTAGATCATAAGTAGGATAGACCTTCTCATAATCCTTTAACTGGCATGATGCATACACAATGACATCGCCATGCTATAAGAGCACGCAATCATGTCATCCATGCAAAACATCGAGATACACTACAAAATTCCCCGTATCATCTTATAAAGACAATACTAATGCCTTACTTAACCTTTTTCTTAAATCTTGTGATGCTAATGGTACCTTCAACCATAGCACCTCACAAGGGTACCTATCAATTTGCCACCGACCTATTCGGTGCCCCTTACGAAAATCTAACTTTAGTACATTAGTCCACCCAAATGATATACCCAGAAACTTGTCATTACTATAATGAGTTCTGAACGTCACCTTAGGTACCTTCTTCTTCTTCCTTATTTTCAGCTGACTATACCTTGTACGAAATTTTATATTAGAAAAATTCTTTGCCCCTTCAACTGATCAAATAGATCATCGATCCTGGGCCATGGGTATTTACTCTGAACCGCTAACTTACTCATATTACGATAGTCGATACGTAACCGTAACGACTCCTCCTCTTCCTTAACACTAACCTAACTTGCGTCATTGTTCGACAATAATAATGTCGCGGTATTTTATTATCGTAAATTACTACCTTAGATTTTCTGAGAAAACTAAAGGTTCACGCTTTTCTTATAACAATTTATTATAGTTCTATGGTTAATCAACCCATTCATACCGAGAATTTCCTCAAATCCTCTCGACATTAATCGGAATTTATATACCGATACTTGCTTACTTCTATTATTCATGAAACCATTTCCACGAATATAATTTAACGAAATTTAATCCTTCCTCCTCTATCTTAATGTTTTAAAGGTATTTATAATCCCTTCCAGACAGACTCCTAGATAAGTCTTTTCACATGTCTTACACACCTCGATCCTTCACTTAGGATCCCCTTGTCCCACTTCAGTATTCCCATAGTTAAAAATTCCTTTCTTCTTGGCATACTGCCACTGGCATTCTCTACCTTGGTTCATCCCTGTCCCTCGATCTTACTATCCCTCTCTTTGGGTATTGAGTCAACGCCTCACTACCACCCTCTGCTATAATCAACTTCTCCAGAATGGTCTCATAGGAAACCCTCTGGAACACCAAAATCCTACTATAGAGACAGGGTTTCAGGCCCTGCTCAAACCTACGAGCCTTGCTTTCCTCAGTGTCCACTTGATGTGAAACAAACCTTGCCAATTGCATTTATTCTCACCTTGGGGAACCGTCATGTCCCCTAATTTAAGTTCTAAAAACTAAATTTCCATCCTCTCTCGCATGTTTGTAGGGAAATAATTCTCGAAGAAAATTTTCTTGAATTGTTCCCACGTTACCTCCTCTACTCTAGTCCCACCCTGGTGAGCCTCTCACCAAAAGTTGGTTTCTCTAATCTTCGCGTAAGTTGCAAAAGAAATCCTTTGCGCCTCTCCTATGTTTGTAATAATAAACACCTTCTCTATTTCTTTTACCCAAGTCTGGGCTTCTATTAGGTCCGTCGTTCCTTTGAACTTCGGTGGACCTATGCTTTTAAACTCTTTAAAGGTAGTCGTTCTGACTACTCTAGGTTTTCGCGGGTATTCTACCTCTAGTTTGGTTAAATGCAGCCGTTAATAAATTAACGAACTCTCACATAGGGTTGTTTTGATCCCATTGGTTATCATTACGTGATTCTGCTTCCTGATTACGTTGTCTTTTCCTTGGCGGCATTGTCAAATTAATCAAATAAAATTTCATTCTTATCTATGTACTTACTTTGTTATTATTCACCACATACCAACTCATGCCATAACAAATCATCTCAATGAAAACTTCATTATATTCGTATACTTCTTAATAGTTTGAAACTATTTACAATTTGCGTTCATAGCCAACAGCTATTACATTTTTATCCCGAAATTGAACTTCACAAAAATTTAGATTTACAAAAAGACTACCCTTTTAAACAAAAGAGAGTTTTACGTCACTACACACATACTTATAACTTTAGATTTTTAATAATGCATAACAACGTCCTCGTGCTTCTCATTCGCAATCATCGCTACAGTATCCCGACTAATAGTATGACGGGTTTATCCTGACTCATTGGAATAACAAGCAACTTTCAGCTTGAAATCCTTATGAGCACTCTTGATAGACACGTAATTCATACATTTTATTATCCCTAATTTTGTCCTTTTAATTATATTAGTTTATTAAATTAATATGTTTTATTTTATTTTGTAGGATTTAATATTTGTTGCAATAAAGTCAAAATCTTGGTGATCAAGCGATATTTAATGTTCTTATTCATGTAAGGTATATCCAAGAAGAATCCAACAATCCAACAATCTTGGTGTGCAAGTCAAATCCAACAAGAGAAGGGAAAGTATATCTAGAAGATCTTTTTGAGAAGTTGATTGGGAACAAAACTGTCCAAGTTTAACGAACCTAAATTAGGGTTCCAAGTTATTTTCCCTATAAATATGCCTCTTGTTTTAGAGAGAAGGGCACCACTTGTTATTTTCTTTTTCTTAGTTTTTCACTAGTGTAGAAGGGAGTAAGATATTTAGAGTTTGTTTTTCTCTTATTCCAATTACGTGTGAAACTACTGTCAGGGAGTATTTGTATCTTTCTTTTATTTATATAATAGAAATTCTCTTTTTAATTATTATTCTTATTTCATGTGAATTGTAGTACTAATATTATTTGTTTTTGTTTTTAATTCTATGTCTAACTAAATTTCTAATACCTAGGATTATGATGAAACTAAGTATTTCATAATAATATTTTCTTTCCGTTCCAAAATTTATGCCTAATTATTTTCACCTTTATATTTTCCTCCGCATAAATTGCATATGATTTTTATATTGATTGCGAGGTTTTGATAAGTTATAGTTAATCTGTGAATTTTTCATAACTTATGCTTGTCCATATTAATTATATGAATCATTATTTTTAAAGGGAATGAAGAATAATTTGGAAATTGATTTAGGAAATAAGAAATTATTTATTATGTTAATATTTGGTGGATTCTGATTCCTATGTATCTTTTCTCATTAATAGTTTCTGTTATTAATTAGTAGCTTGAATAATTTAGTTAATAGATTTTTTCCACCATATTTATTTCTAATTCGCCTAAAATATTAATTAAGGATATATTAAAGAATTAATCTAGTCTCTGTGGGTTCGACCTGTACTTGTCAGTTCTTCAATTTAATACTATGCACTTGCAGTTACATATATTTATCACATCAAGTTTTTGGCGCCGTTGCCGGGGACTAGAATTAATTTTTATTTATTCCTTAATTTTTATTTATTCGAATTAGCTTTAACTCTAATTTTTTTTCAGGATTATTGAAGTTGGTCGAAGGAGCGAAAAGATAAAAATTTTGTTGTTGCGCCTTCTTCGATACTTCGTATCTCCATATTTAAAAAAAAAAGTTTAGTTTTTTATTATTATTAATTTTTTTTATTTGCCGCATTCATGCATTCACTCACGTAGAGCACATCCTGTTAGGTTTTTATTTTTATTTTTATTTTTTGTCAAATATAAACTGTGGTGATTGCTGGAGGATTGAGGTACGTCAAAATTTCTCCTTCTTTCGTAATCCACATAGTTTTAGGACACTTTATTTGTTTACAGTTTTTTTTTATTATTTGTGCATTTTCATCTTTAATCTAACAATAAGGGCACAACCCTTAACAAGATAAGGTGGGGATTTCATCACCCTTCTTTGGCCCACAAACAACCCAATTTGCATTTTGCATGACCATGACCTAATAAAATCAAGTAGACGCTGGCCCCTAGGACTCTCGAGCTCAATTAGGACAAGAAACTCCAAGAGGAGTCTGAATTTTAAATTAATCAAACTACTGGTGTCTAGGCAAGTGGTTCAAAAGGTATACGCCTAAAGATTGTGTGGTTAATCAATTAGTCACCGTTTCTATGGAGAGACTCCCACCTTTCTTACACTTACCTGGCTAGTGGTGTGATTAATTTCGAATTTGGTGGACCTTGCGGTGTAACTTGGAACAGTTAGGAGCTGTCTAGATTTTAATTAGGTTGACCTTAGAAGTAAATTTATTTTTATTTTATTTTTTTTTTGTTTTTTTTTGTGCTTATCTATTTATTTGTTAAGTAGTGTATGCAAAAAGTGTGGATTAGGGACGAAACATCCCTATTAGTGAGAACACTTAATTTTTCGGATTTCACTTTAAAAGATCTCACTTTAAGAAAAATGGAGGGCGCACAAACTGTTTCTTTAAGGGATCGATGTTATCCTTCCCGCTCTGCCCAACCTTCATGTATCAGTCTACCACCGGTAACTGGTAACAATTTTGAACTTAAGCTGCATTTTATAAATATGTTACCTAGGTTCACAGGGATAGAAGATGCATATTTATTTATTCAGGAATTTGAGGAAGTTTGTGCCCTAATGAAAATTCAACAATTGTCTGATGACTCAATTAGGCTAAGATTTATAACATTTGCTTTAAAAGATAATGCTAAAAATGGTTATATAGCCTACCAAATAATTTCATATCAACCTGGGAGGGATTTGTTGTTACATTTCTAAAAAAATATTTTCCAAATCATAAAATTGCTAAAATTAGGACTGCAATTCATCAATTTTGCCAACTTGAAAAAGAGTCCTTTTGAAAATATTTTGATAGATTTAAAAATTTGTTATCCCAGTGCCCACACCACGGAATTGAGAAATGGAGATTGTGTCAAATTGCTTACGAAGGTTTAGACTATCCCACTAAAACAATGTTAGAGTCAATGTGTCAAGGGGATTTTTTGAATAATGATGAGGAAAAAGCTTGGGAGTTTTTAGAAGACTTAGCAGAAAAAACCATACAATGGGAAACCACCCGAGAGACCGATAAACCTAGTTCATCTAGGGGTGTTCATATAATTGACAATTCAATTTCTACCGAAGCTAAGTTGGCTGGTGTACTTAAAAGACTTGAAGATTTAGAAACTAGGGGACAATCATACGTGAACCAAGTCTCAACACCAACACCTTTGTGTCTAAGTAATTCACCAAGCCATGTGATTGAGGAATGTCCTAGAGTCATGTCCCAACTCGAAGAATATGAACAAGTCAATTCAATGTTTCAAAGACCTGCGAATGACCCATTTGCACCCACTTATAATCCAAGTTGGAGAAATCATCCTAATTTTGCATGGAACCAAGGACCCCACCCGAATAACTCTTCAAATCAGGTCAATCAGTCTCTAAATCAATCTTTTCAACCTTATCAAAAGCCAAATCCCGGTCCGTACCAAAATTTAAGTTCAACAACCCAATATCCACCAGGTTTTTCTAATGAAAGTGAGAAGAGACTTAACGTTTTAGAAAAGAGCATAGAAACTTTAATGAAATCTCATAATAATTTCAATAATTTCATGCAAAACACTAACCAAACCTTATCTCTTCTAGAGATCCAAATGAGTCAATTGGCCACTATTGTTAGTGAAAGAGAGAAGGGTAAACTTCCTAGTCAACCCGAGACCAATCCAAAATTTCCAGTCCCTAATCAAAAACCTTATCATGGTAATTCACATGAAAACAACCAAGTCAATCATGTGAATTCTATAATTTCTTTAAGGTCTGAAAATTATTTTAATAATCATGCTGGCATTGATAATGAAGAAGAGAAAAATTTAAATGTTGAACCTAACAATCCATCTTCAAAGTCAGCCCAACCTAAAAAGCCCACAAACTCTGAGTCAGTAGGCCCACCTACTAAGCTTGTGTCAAAAGATGATCAAACCACACCTTATGAGTCAATTGAAAAAGTCTTCAAACCAAAAGTCCCATTCCCTCAAAGACTTATTTCAAACAAGCAGTCAGCCCAGTTGGACAAAATTCTAGAAGTGTTCAAACAAGTGAAAATTAATATTCCCCTTTTAGATGCCATTCAACAAGTTCCCTCATATGCTAAATGTCTAAAAGATTTGTGCACACAAAAAAGAACCACTCATGTTCCTAAAAAAGCTTTTCTAACAGCCCATGTTAGTTCTATCTTGTCATGTCAAGTCCCTGTGAAGTATAAGGACCCCGGTTGTCCTACAATTTCATGCATCATAGGTGAAACATTAATTGAAAAAGCTTTGCTTGATTTAGGAGCTAGTGTGAACCTGTTACCATTTTCTGTGTACCAAACCTTAGGCTTAGGGGAGCTGAAAAAGACAAGTGTCACACTCCAACTAGCTGACTGTTCTGTTAAAGTACCAAAAGGAATAGTTGAAGATGTACTCATTAATGTTAGTGATTTTGTCTTCCCTGTTGACTTTATTGTCCTTGAAACCCAGCTTGTTGCCAATCCTAAGAGTCAAATTCCTGTCATTTTAGGTAAACCATTTCTAGCAACTTCTAATGCGTTAATCAATTGTAGAAATGGACTAATGAAATTGACATTTGGGAACATGACAATTGACTTAAATGTGTTTAATGTGAGAGAGCAACCTAGTGATTTGTTTGACCAGTCCGTTGAAGTGAACATGATTCAACAAATGTCAGGAAATGAACTTATGGGGGAAGATGAAATTATTAACTTTTGTCTAAATCATTTTGGTCAAAATTGGGATGAAACTAAATACTTGAATGAGGTCAATGAGATGTTGGACTCCACAGCCCAAAAATCTTACTCTAGATTGAAACCTATAGTTGAATCAAGTTTGACACATTTTTAGCATTTTCACGATAATCAAATTGACCTTTAATCCTCTTATGATCATTTTAAGTCTACCTTGGGTCCATCCGAAGCGCCTTCCAGAAACACTAAATGTGATTTAACAAATGAACCAAAGGTTGTGGACAATAATAATCTTCCATGCTTAGATAATGAGATCATATCTCCCATTTCAGATAATGCATGTGTTAATCAAGTGGTGTCTAAACATCTTGGTCTAACAGTTATTCAAAATGATGAAAATATTTTAGTGCCCCATGGTAACAAATATGGATGGCAAGTTTGGATTGATTTTATGAAGTTAGAATTTTTCAAAAGGAACCATCATTTTTCGTTATCATTCTTTGACTCAATTTTAAAAGAATCAGTCGGGTATGCTCACAACTGTTCTTCTAACTATTTCCAATTACCCAGACCTCCTGAAAATCATACGCAATCCATTCTAGGTTGTCTGTTTGTATCCCTGATCATTTACAGTCGCATAGTTTTTAGGATACATAAAATTTATAGATATGTACATTTGTTTTCTTTCTCACCACATTTTCTTGCAGAACAAATGCCCCGCATACAAGGTATAATTTTTTTTCACATCTTTGTTCTCTTTTTCTTCATTTGCATACATTGAGGACAATACATGATTTAGGTATGGGGGGAGTTTGTTTGTATTATTGTATTAGATTTTTTTTTATTTTTTTATTTTTTATTTCTCTTTTTAGGAAAAAATAGTAAAAAAAACACGAAAAAAGTAAAAAAAAAAAATTTGACTTTTTATGCATTGGATTAATTCTAATAAGTGTTTGTGGATCAAAACTCATAAGTAAGATTGAAATATTTAGAACTCTTAAATTTTTGATAAGATACAAAATCTTAGTTCGAAACACCATCTGAATTAAAATTAATTTCATAAGTATTTTTGCACTTCACGTTTGCACTAATTCTTAGTTGTGGGGTATAAACCATGATTCGAGTAATTTCAAAAAAAAAAGAAAAAAAAAGAAAAGAATGAAAAAAAAATGAAGTTGAGAAAAGTTGAAAAAAAAAGGAATAAATAACTGCTTCAATGTCCATTAAACGAAATAACTGGGTATCCAAGCTTCGGGAAGCATTGATATTCACGCTGAAAATTGTGATGGATAAAAGCAGCTTGACTAGTCTAGTTTTGTGGCCTTTGTTACTCGAGTAAGTAAGCCCTTAGGGGTGTCTCTACACCTAGTGCCCTAAAGCCATCTGGTTTGGGAGTCATTGGTCCAACGCTCGCTCTACATGGGTAACTCTGAAAAGCCTAAGAAAATGAGACATTACACAAGTCAAGAATCAAAATTGAAAAAAAATGGAAAAAAGGAAAAAAAGAAAAAGAAAAATGAGCTTGCTTGGTTTTCATGGTAAAAATCCCTACTAAGAGTTACATCATATACACATGCATGCATCACATGAAATTGATTTAATGAAGGATGGTGTCTAAAATAAAAAGATTGAGTATTTTTTATAAGGTAAAAGTGTGATTTTGAATTTAATCTTGCTTATGTATAATGTCCATAGATATTTAGAAGTTTTCATTCAATTTCATAATTTGTTGAACCTAAAAATATTTTTTAAATTTTTGTGGGTATATTCACTGCAAACCCTCACGAGACACAACTCGTCCACTTGGGTAACCTTGGGGTTTAAAGGCTTATTGCACATGCTAAGTGCAATCGTGTTTCCTAGGAAAATGAGGTAGTGTAATTTTTGTTTTATTTTTATTTTTATTTATTTTACTCGAGGACGAGCAAAAGCTAGGTATGGGGGTATTTGATAGACACGTAATTCATACATTTTATTATCCCTAATTTTGTCCTTTTACTTATATTAGTTTATTAAATTAATATGTTTTATTTTATTTTGTAGGATTTAATATTTGTTGCAATAAAGTCAAAATCTTGGTGATCAAGCGATATTTAATGTTCTTATTCATGTAAGGTATATCCAAGAAGAATCCAACAATCCAACAATCTTGGTGTGCAAGTCAAATCCAACAAGAGAATGAAAAGTATATCTAGAAGATCTTTTTGAGAAGTTGATTGGGAACAAAACTGTCCAAGTTCAATGAACCTAAATTAGGGTTTCAAGTTAGTTTCCCTATAAATAGGCCTCTTGTTTTAGAGAGAAGGGCACCACTTGTTATTTTCTTTTTCTTAGTTTTTCACTAGTGTAGAAGGGAGTAAGATATTTAGAGTTTATTTTGCTCTTATTCCAATTACGTGTGAAACTACTGTCAGGGAGTATTTGTATCTTTCTTTTATTTATATAATAGAAATTCTCTTTTTAATTATTATTCTTATTTCATGTGAATTGTAGTACTAATATTATTTATTTTTGTTTTTAATTCTATGTCTAACTAAATTTCTAATACCTAGGATTATGATGAAACTAAGTATTTCATAATAATATTTTCTTTCCGTTCCAAAATTTATGCCTAATTATTTTCACCTTTATATTTTTCTCCGCATAAATTGCATATGATTTTTATATTGATTGCGAGGTTTTGATAAGTTATAGTTAATCTGTAAACTTTTCATAACTTATGCTTGCCCATATTAATTATATGAATCATTATTTTTAAAAGGAAGGGAGAATAATTTGGGAATTGATTTAGGAAATAAAAAATTATTTATTATGTTAATATTTGGTGGATTCTGATTCCTAGGTATCTTTTCTCATTAATAGTTTCTGTTATTAATTAGTAGCTTGAATAATTTAGTTAATAGATTTTTTCCACCATATTTATTTCTAATTCGCCTAAAATATTAATTCAGGATATATTAAAGAATTAATCTAGTCTCTGTGGGTTCGACCTGTACTTGTCAGTTCTTCAATTTGACACTGTGCACTTGCAGTTACATATTTTTATCACATCAACTCTCATGGATGTAGGACATCCGTGCTATCTTCCGGTCCTTCTCCCCCAGTTCTCTACGAAGCTCATCGGCCTCTACCTTATAATTCCTAACCTGCTCTGCCATAAGCACCTGCTTATCATGCTCTAACTCAAAATCTGCTTCTGCAAACATCTTAGCTTCATGGAGATAACTAATCTCTTCACTCTAATTTTATACAACTGTACCCAGTTGTACATTCTTGTCAAGCTTGGCCAGATACAATGCTTTCATTGCATCTGGAGGTAATGACTCTAGTGTAGGTACCACCGTAATAATCGATGTTACCTCTCTTTCTTCCTCCACCTCATTCATCATACTAAGGTATGACGTTATATCCATATCTCCCTCGGAGTAGTCTTCCTCAAAAAAGGACTACTCTGGCTCCGACTCCTCTAAAATTACTATTGGTACCTCCACCACTGGCATAGGTACAGGCTCTACTCGGTTCACAAGCTCTTCGCTCACCGCGTGTATATCTCTATATATCAAGCCATCGATCGACATCCTACAATAACACATAACATGTTGATTACAACATAACACACAATAGTATAAGCACAAATCACATTAAATTTATTTAGGGTTACTTTCCATCTTTTAAATCTTTCAGTACTGAGTTTCCTCAATACCTTATTGACTCATTCAACTTAAGTAAAGCTCGAGTGTACTTCCTTCGGACTTCTCTTCCTTAACGAGGTTATTAGCCTAAGGTTCTTCCCCCCTTAACTTTTATAACCTAATGCTTTGATACCAACCTGTGACGCCCCCAAATCCGGGTCTCTTTTAACCCGGCATATGGTGCTCCACGGTGCTACAGTTCACACAAACATTCAATTGAAATATCTCAAAAGAACGAATATGTCTTATATATATATATATATATATATATATATATATATATATATATATATATTTTAAAGCAATAATACCATTCCCTAGGTTCTTTATAACTGTTACATTTGTTCTTGTCATAATATCAAATATTATCATTTCAAACCTATACTATTACATAGGTAATCTACAACTTCGCTTTAGCCTTCTCTTTGTTCTTGTCGAGTCCTTCGGTCCATTCGGTCTACGCTGCATTCATAAGGTTCAAACAAGAGTGAGCATAACAAGGTCAGCAAGAACAACAATTTCATTTTAAAAGCATGCTTGAAACATAGGAATCGTATATCTTCAGTAACTGGATAATAGTTACGAAGTACTATCAATAACTCAAAATAGCCTTTCTTTTCCTTCAAAACATTTTACAATAACAATATTCATCAATTCATCAATTCTAGTTCAAGACGTGAACGTCTTATAATTTCTTTGAAAAGGACAACCCGGCACGAAGTCCGTAAGTCCGGTATATCTTACGAGCACTTCTAGGTGATCAGCCTATAGTACTCTATGTTAATCAACACTACATCCATTAAAACTGTGTACGTTTAAGTTGTGGCAACCTCAAGTGCCCATCGAATACTCGATAAAAATACATTTGTTTATTCATATTCAGGCTTACCTTGAATCCGTACTAATTAGTTGGCGTAGGATTGCGTTAGCAATTCTATATTGAAAGACTTGTAAATAAATCAATCAACTTAACAAGATTAGTCTAGCTGAGTTACAACAGAAATCGACTCTTTCTTTAAAACCATACATGCATCTCATAACTTGAATCATTTGAAAACCTGACTAACACGAAGGTTAGACAAGGGTTTAAGAAAAAACTTGCCTTCAGCGTCTGCTACCGAATAATTACGTTTCCTTTGAGTCTTTACAGTCTCTACAACACATAATCACATAACATACCTCATTAGGTCATGAATGAACATACATGGTTCCTAAAGAATCTTATCCTTCTTCTCAATCCAATCCCGTATTAGATTTGTTATTTATTGGTTCCGGCTTTTCGTCATTTTTTTACATCGTCCTTACCAACTTCTTTCTCTTTATATATCTTAATTGAAATTATTTCATTAATACAACTCGGTTCGAGTTAAACATCCTTCCTTACGGCTTACTAGCGTCCTTACGTTATTAATCGAAACTCGATCGTCATTGGTGAAGTATTTAAATATCATTCATGATTTATTTACTTAACCTTTACGTTCTTCGTTCCCGCTTAATTGATTATCTTCAACCATTAGTGTATTACTTAAGATTGATAATGTCCTGAATGAGGTTACATTACATAAATTAAGAATTTAATTTACTCTTCATTTTCTTCCCCTTTACTTTTCATTTTAAAACATTCCTTTCTATCTACATTTTAGTGCTGGCGCTGCGGCGCCAGATTTTACTCTGTACCTCACGCTGCGGCGTGGCTTTTTGGTTCCAAAAATTCGGTCTCGGCGCTGCGGCGCCAAGCTTAGTGCATTTGGCCGTGCTGCGGCGCCAACTAACAGTGGACTCAGCCCGGTCTAGCGCTGTGGCGCCAGCCATTCCTGCCTTGAGTCGCGCCGCGGCGCTGACTCTGTGCCTCAGATAATTTTGACAGATTTTTCTTTTGGTGAGATTCCCGGCCTCGTAACGTTTTCGTTATAAGTCCGAAATGGCTCGTTCAAGAGCCTACGGTTCACAAATCACATACTCTACGTGATCATGTAAGAATTTTATCTATTCGACTTCGTTTGCTAAAAAAATCCACCTATTAGTCCATTTTTAACGAAAACGATAAACATTCGTGAACGTTCAACGCTCGTTTCTTCGTTCTAAGTCGGAATCCGGCCATTTTTGAGTTCGCAACTCTATAATGACAAATATGACTTGTCTCCATTGAAAACTGATGTTTCCAAGCTCAATATCAAAATTTGACTTCCATTCCGAGAATTTCACGAATTCGACGATTGTCGTCTAATCGTGTGAATTCCGACGAAACTTCGTTACCTGAGATTTTTAAACCATTTCACTTGGATTCAATCCATTATACTATCATCTTGACATGCATGCTTCGTTAACTTATAAACATGATAAGTTATTACTAGTTCATTGTGAATTTATAACTTATGAAAATTTCAATTACTTTTGTTTTCATTTCTCATAACTTATGACTTCTTTTCTCATGATTTCCTATGGCTTCAATCTTTTAACCACCATCCTTGCTTCTTATTATCATACCATCTTTTTAAGAGAACATATGAAAAGTTCATATAAGTTCCTTATGAACTCATAACTTATTCTTGGTGATTTCTTATTCACTACGTATACGGCTTATTAAGACTTAAGCCTTTGATTTATCATTTCTTAGCATATTAGTTCTACCAATACCCCCTTCTCTATCTATGGAAGAGAAAGAGAATCATGGTTTAAGATGGCTTACCCTTAATGAGCACTTGACTAAGCTTTGTTCTTCTTCTTGCTAACTCTTCTTCTTCCTTCTTGCTTATGTGAATAATGAAAGACTAACTTATGCTAACTTATTCTCTCAACCAAATAAGCTCTCAACTTCTAAGTGGGATGAAATAAAACAACCTCCAAATGAATGCACAAGCTCCCTATTTATAGAAATTCCTAGATGAGGGTATAAGGGACATAAAGCCACTCCACCTTCTTAATCACCTCCTTACTATTTTTTGCTTTGCCCCTAAGTAAACTTAGCCTCCACACAAAATTCTTGGCCACCAAATCACTTAGCCATTAAGTTATCTTGCTCCCCGCAACACTTGGTCACCAAGATTTACCACATGATCATGGGTTGCCCCATGGATCACTTTAACCCATTGGACCTTATCTTGGGCTTAGATTTAATTAGATTACCTTAAGCTTTGGGCTTGCAATTAAACAAACATTGGGCTTGCATTAATTCTATTGGACTTAACCATTTCCATACTTGGGCTAACATACTACTTAACAAATCCTATAAATTCATTACATTTGGCTTAAAGCCTTTTAACGTATAATTTACGTACAATTCTCGTATTCTAACTTGTATACTTATTCAATACATACAACATACCATCATTCATATGTACTCGTATAATACCCCGTATCATACTTGTATTCATTACTTCGTATAATACCTACGTATTATACGATTATTGATTAATTCATTAATCGCATTACATTTCCTTCCCGTAAATTATTTTCCTTAAACGTTAGGTTTAAGTCCACGGGCGAAATATTACGTTTTTCATAACTGAAATATTATTGGATATTCCATCTCACCTCGATATTCTATCATTACGTATTTCTCGGAAGTTCAAAAATAATTCCCAAGCAGAAACGCGTGAATAGTGTTTTCAAAAAATTTCTCGGAAAGCTTTTATTTTCGTCTTGGAAATTCAAACACTTTAATTCTACCATGTAGCCAAAATCCTACGATATTCTGACATGTCTAGGTCATATAACGACCTTCAATTAGCTTGCTCCATAAATAATAAAGTAAATTCATTTAATCATTATAATTAAATAAAATTTTAATTATTCTAAAAATTTGATTTTTCTCGGGCGTTACATCTCTTCCTCGGCTATTGGAGGACAGAACTTGGAAAAGCTTCAATTAGTCTCATACGTTCTATTCAAAAGCGATTCTGAGTTTCTTTCCAGCAACCCTTTTGTGTTGTTCTTAAATTTTGTTATGCTGGAAACTTGATAATCTTTAATCAATATCCTTGTTCTCAGTTTAAGTCGTGTATCGGCTTGGTCTATCTAGAGTTGATAGGATCTGTTTGTAGACAAGCTTTCAAGGCTGCAGTAGTGCAGGGGTCTCAGTGGTGAGAAGGATTGCAGAGGTGCAAGAAGGGGCAGTCGTGTCCAACGGAAAGCTTTCTCAAACAGGGAGTTATTTTGTATTTAATTAAGTTAAATTGAAATAAAAAGAGTCTCCAATCCTAGTTGGGATTGGACGTGGATTAGGCCACTAGATTAGAGGATAGGGGTTGAACCACGTAAAAATCTCGGTGTGATTTTTACTTCTGTTTATCTCTTTAACTGTCATTCACGTTCTGCACTTTTTTGTTATTCACGCCACTATCCAGACACTAAAGCAGACAGGTCTAGCTGTCTGATAATAATAAATGAAGAACAGACACTAAAGCAGACATGCGTAGCTGTCTGAATTATACCTGTAGCAAAAAATTTAAAATAGTTTTCACCATTTTTTACTTTAAGCTTAAACACCTATTCACCATCCCTCTAGGTGTGCACATACATAAAATTACATAATTTATTATTATAAATTGTGTATTATTGAGAAAATTTTTAGAATGTTAATAACCTGTTATTAGACTATATAAAAAATTTTGGTAGCTATACTATGTCTTTGACATGGTGTTGCATATTATTTGGAATAAAATGAGTAATTATGAAACCACAATTTATTTTTTATAAATTGTATATTGTTCAGAAAAATTTCAAAATATTATTTATGAATAAATGATATGTTTAAAATTTTCTGGTAGCAATATAAGGTGTTTGGCATATTATTGTATATTATGTGATATAATATTATGTTTTATTTAATCCTTTTAAATATTTAGAATATTTATTATGCAATAGATTTTATCTATTCTTTAGTACGCATATAAATGATTATTTAAAATGCCATGAACACTTATATATGATTGAATTTAGTGGGAGGAATTTAAGAAGTTTTTTGAATTCTATGCATATCTTTGCACTAAATAAACAATAATTAAATAATTAAATATACACACAAACTGTGATTCCTAAGCTTAGCAAAGTTTCCCTTTTGTGTTTATACTTGATTATTTTAGTAAATTTATGTTATGTGGCAAAGATAAGTTAATATTGTGGTGAACTTTTAAAATTTTCTAATAAGGTTCTCTCGATTATTTAGATGGCTAGGTTGTACCTCTTGACAATCAAATTCGACACTTAAAGGAAGATAGTTGAACGCACAATTAGACAACATCTTCAGGTTATGGCAAATATGATTGAGAACTTAGGAGATATTGGCAACCATTTGACTGATGAACAACAAGTTTGGGTAGTTATACGCTCACTTCCCGATAATTGTGAGCATCTTAGAGTTAACATAGCTAAAAATGAGAATATCAAATCTTTTGAATATATTTGTCATCACCTTAAGCGCTTAGAGGTTGAGGAACTAGAGGCTGAGTATGTAAAGGCTAAGAAAATAAAGACTGCTAATGCTAGTGTATTTCAAAATACAGAATGCACTGAACAGAAAGAGGTACTTACTTATCAAGCTATATGTCTAGTTACTTCTAGTACCTTTGTGGCTCAATATCTCTATATGTGGATTGTAGATTTCGGAGTAACAGATCACATAGCTAGAGATCGTGATGGGTTAGTAGAGTACCGCTGCATTTCGACTGGCAGAAAAGTATACATGGGGAATGGCTCTAGTGTGAACGTGCTAGGAATTGGCACTTACAAACTAGAGATGCGAGGATGTTCTGCATTAATTCTGCATGATGTACTTTATGCGCCAGATGTCTGGCATAAATTATTTTTTGTTCTTACTAGTTTATGACATGGGTTTTTTGTGGTTTTTGAGAAAGAACAAGTTATTATCTCTTATGGGACAAGTATTTATGGATATGATTTTATTAATAATGGTTTAATGGTTTTGGATATTATTAATTCTAGTTATAATAATGATTCATATCCATGTTCTTATCTTACTTCTGTTGAGACTGAACATAGTAGTTCAATTAAATGGCATGCTAGATTAGGCCATATTGGACAAGACAAGATGACCAGGTTAGCTCGAGAAGGTCTTTTAGGCCCACTCGCTAAGGTCAAATTGCCTACTTGTGAACACTACTTGGCAAGTAAGTCTACTAGGAAAATATTTGGTAAAGCCACAAGGGCAAATACACCATTGCAGCTTATTCATTCGAATATATGTGGCCCAATGAATGTGAAGGATAGACATGGTCATTCTTATTTCCTATCTATAATAGATGATTTCACGCAATTCGAACATACATTCTTAATCTCTCATAAGTCAGAAGCACTTGATTGTTTTAGACGTTATTTGATTGAGGTTGAGAATCAATTAGAGAAAAATGTTAAAGCATTTTGAACTGACCGAGGCTGCGAGTATATATCTGATTAGTTTAAGGAATTATGTGAGGAAAAAGGAATCATTAGGTGACTGAAAATTCCCGGTACTCTGCAACAAAATGGTGTAGCGGAAAGAAGAAATCAGACACTACTTGATATAGTAAAATCTATGATGACGCAATCTAATTTGCCTATCTCTTTTTGGGGAGATACATTATTAACTGTGACACATATACTTAATCAATTACCTTCAAAATCAGTACAGTCCACCCCATATGAATTATGGACCGGTAGAATGCCTTATGTTCACAACACTTTTCATAAATATGGGAAGTTGGGCCCAAGGGGTAAGAAGTGTATCTTTATAAGGTACTCTAGACACTCTAAAGGTTATGTGTTTATAGGTGAATGGTCTGATGGGACTATATTTGAAATTGAGTCACGAGATGTAGAATTTCTAGAAACGGATTTTCCGAGCAGAGATTGTGACGCCCCCAAAACTGGGTCCTCTGACCTCGGTTCGATCATCACTATAAAATACAAACATCCACCTCTAAACAACATATGATAACTAAAATGCGGAAAATAATAAACGTACGTCGTTCATTCAAAAGGTGTTACTAGTCCCAAGATTCGATAACCTTAATAAAGTCTTACAAATATACCCTATAATAGTAAATAGGGTTCATGGCTTAGCTGCAATATAATTCATGATATAGCAAGGATGAGCAATAAATTTTCTCAACAAGTTTAAAGATAACAATAAAAATATATCATGATGAAAGAAAAATATCTGACAGAGAATTCAACAATATGAATATCTGAAGGATTCAACAATATGAATATTATAAGTAAAGATAATGATTGCTTTTAGAATAACTGCTAGTCAAGTAGACTTTGAACTATAACACTCCAATGGAATCAATCGTCAATTGACCCTTTGGTTACTAGCTACAGAATCAGTACTTAAGGGGATCAGCCTCTCGTACACCATGTATATGCATAACATTTAAATCTGCTCTTTGTATCTTATATTAGATACCTGGGGTACTCCCTTATCATAGAAGGGGTATTCTTTCAGTCTAAGAATCCTTACCATCAATTGGTTTGGATAGCTTTTATAAAACTTCGTATACTTGTCTGACCGAACAAAGGTTCAGACTCTATCTAACACAGTTCAATGATTATAGAACTTTAAATGAAGTACAAGTCCAAGACTGTACAAACTCAAGTGCACTAAGTACGAATATCAATAATATCGATGTGGATTAATTGTAAGGTAACTAAACCACTTAATAGCATGCTTGGAAATAAAGTTCAAGCTTAAACAAATAACTTTCAATTCAACAATAACCTTCTCAATTCAATATGAGAAGGATAGGAAACTTTCACAATCAAATAGTGAAGTTCAAGGAAACTTGCTCAATAATAATTTGAGTAAAGTTAGGGAACTTGCTTACGATATGCGTCGAATAAAGTAATGCAAGGGTTTAGGATACTTGCTCAATATAATTTGAGTAAGTTTAAGGAAACTTGCATTCAACATACGAATCGTATGAAATTCAAGAACTTACACACCATCCAAAGTTTGTGTAAGTTTAGAAAACTTGCCTATTTACTCAGCTACAATAATTCTAGCTTTAATTAACTTGCATTGAAATGACCTAACATTAACAAGTCGGTCTTTTCAATTAGTACGTGTAAACTAATATGAGTCCACACTTACAAGAATCAAATCATTACATAGCATGCTTCTATACATGTATCATTACATTACCCGATTAGTTTCTAACACACTATGTCATAGTTGAAATCACTATTGACTTTTTTGTTGTAAACATTAATTCATCATAGGATATTTCCAATAACATGCTTATTAACACATGGCTACTATACTGGACATGTATTACAGATTAGAGTAACCATATAAGCATGCATCAGTTCTCAATTTAATAACAGAACTCAGATCTCACTACAGGACCGCGCGGCCGCGCTTGGTTTGTACTAGGGAGTGGCGCGGCCGCGCTGCTCCTGGTGCAAACCAAGATAGGGCTGATTCTGTAGAAGCCAGTGTACACACGTCATGCACATAAATGAAATCATGCACAACACACATGTCATGATGTGAATAACTAAATTTAACCCTTCATCAAACATATCATAGATCATTATTCATTTTCATTTATTCAAGACTTCACATGTTAAGCTAACAAGGTCGATCATGTCTAGTCATTATACACATGCTACATGGTCCTTTGGCCTCAACTATACATTCATATGCTAGATATCAAAAGCATACTTACAAGTTCTCAACTTATAATTTATCAAGTTTATTTTCAAAACTTTAAGTCTCTATTAGTAAAACTTCTTCAAGCATGCAAGATACGTCTGTATTATCTAATTCATGCTTTCATATGTATTTGTGCACCTACTCAAGTTATCTACATATGTTCACAAGGTTAGAATGCATATTACTCCATGTATACAATTTCTAGTTTTCAAAGCTTTTAAGTCCTCTTTGAATAACCAAGTCCAAAGCAAACCTATTATAGCTTACTATATACACAACCACCTTAGCTCACAGGTTCAGGTCATTTGTATGCATATAATAATTAAAGTAGCATGATTGTCCTCTTACTGAGTCATTAAAGCAGTACCCAAGAAAAACACCACGCGCGGCCGTGCGGTAACAAGCTATAGAAGTGGCGCGGCCGCGCCACTTCGTTCAGAGGCCAAAATAAATGGCTCTGCTTCTGTAGAGCCTTAACATATGTTTGGCAATTTCCAAAACTAGACTATCTGAAACACTACCAAGCATTCATACCTACTCAAGTAACACAAATACATGCTAATTCATACTTCTTAACAAAGATTTCACGAGAATTCCAAGAATTTGACAAAAACCCAATTCAAGAACAAAATAGGAATTATACCTCCTTGAAGCTTAGATTGATTAATTACTCCCTTCTGAGATTACCAATCTCTTCTTTGGATCACAACTCACTCAATGCTCAGCCACACCCACTCTCTTTCTACACTTATCAGACAAATTCTTTAGCAACTGAGAAATGAAGAAGGAGAGGATATATATAGAGAATTCATTGTCCAGACATTGCTCTTACACCATGGTTTGATTCAACAGAGATTGGGAAGAAATGTTGGGTATAGAAGGGTTGGCCAACAGCCAAATCCTAGCCATCATCACTGCTAATGCTATGAAGCTGGAGTTTTACGCAATGAAGAAAGTAGCACACTGTTATGTACTAGTGGGACTCTCAATTTGGGACAAGAGTAATATCTCAGCAATAAGCTTGGTTTGGATACTAAAATTCCCAAAACGTAATATTAATGTATTAATGCTACTACACAATAGAAAGTTGGGGATTATTTATGTACTCACATGAATTAATTAATTCTTACTATATAGTCTATATTTATAATATATAGATATATTAATGTGTCACCTTGTACTATATAAAATATATAGTTAATTACCATATAACAAAGATTTACTATATTCCATGCTTGCACAAATAAATCAAGAAAATATATAATCATGTTATATTTATTAATCTCTTACTAATTAATTATTATTTATTTATAATAATTATTAGTTAACACATTATCAATTAATTACTCATAATTGAAATTAATCAATATGTTCAACTGTTGTCACCATATTCAAATAAATTGAATATTTAGTTACTAATAATCCTATCAATTCTTTGATATCAAACTCTTGGGGTTAGTCCACTAATTTAAATCAACTATTAGTGACTCCCTTTAATCATTTCGTAAATTCACATAACCACATAAAGTTTAAATAAACTCACAAAGCTAACTCATTAAAAATTAAATCACATATTTAATTAAATAAGGAGTTTTAAAATCGTGGACGTTACATCCCTCCCCCCTTATAAAAATTTCATCCTCGGAATTGTAAAAATAAGGTTACTCAAATAAAAACGGATAATTCGCTCTCATTTTCTCTTCTAGCTCCCACGTAGCTTCTTCGACTGTGTGATTCCTCCAGAGAATCTTAACAGAATGGATGATCTTATTCCTCAGCTTCTGTTCCTTCCTATCTAGTATTTGGACAGGAACTTACTCGTACGATAAGTCTTTCTCGACTTGGATTGGTTTATAGGAGATAACGTGCTTTTAGTCCGGTTTATACGGCCGCAATACTGACACATGAAACACATTGTGGATGTGCTCAAGTTTAGGAGGTAACGCTACCTTATACGCCACTTCATCGACTCACCTCAGCATCTCTAACGATCCTATGAACCGAGGGCTTAACTTGCCTTTCTTCCCAAAACGAATCTTCCCTTTCCAGAGAGATACTTTCAGAAATGCATAGCTTCCTAATTCAAAATCTTTCTTCTTACGATGTAGGTCCGCATACTTCTTCTGGCGATCTTGAGCTGCTACTAGCCGGGCTCTTATCACCTTGATGATTTCTACCGTCTGTTGTACCAATTCTGGTCCCAACAGTGGACATTCTCCAACTTCGTCCCAGCATAAAGGCGTTCTACACTTTCTCCCATACAGTGCTTCGTACGGTGGCATTCCAATACTGGCGTGATAACTATTGTTATACGCGAACTCTACTAATGGAAGGTGATCCTCCCAACTATCCTTGTAGTCCATCACACAAGCTCGGAGCATGTCTTCAAGTGTTTGAATCGTTCTCTCGCTCTGCCCATCGGTCTGCGGATGATACGCGGTACTCATTCGTAGTTGTGTCCCCATTCTTTTTGGAAGACTCTTCCAGAAGTTTGAGGTGAATCGCAGATCTCTATCTGATACAATAGATACTGGCACCCCATGCCTAGAGATAATTTCATTGACATACAATTTGGCTAACTGGTCCAAACTATACTTAATCTTAATCGGTAAAAAGTGAGCTGACTTAGTAAGACGATCTACAATCACCCATATGGCGTCGTGCCCTTTCTGCGTTACCGGAAGTCCCACCACAAAGTCCATTGTGATGTGCTCCCATTTTCATTCTGGAATCTCTAATGGTTGTAATAACCCGCTTGGTCGTTGGTGCTCTGCCTTGACCCTCTGACAAGTTAGGAATCTACTTACGCATTCGGCAACCTCTCTCTTCATGTTTGGCCACCAGAAGTGGTGACGCAAATCTTGGTACATCTTCGTGCTTCCTGGGTGTATCGTGTATCTCGTACTGTGCGCTTCTTGCAAAACCTCCTCTCTCAGTTCTGGTACTAACGGTACCCAAATTCTTCCTTCAAATCTTAACAGTCCAGTGCTATCAACCTTAAATTTTAATTCATCACCTTCAGTCAATCGCTTCTTGATGTTATTGTAATCTTCGTCCTTTTTTTGTGCTTCTTTAACCTTATCCAATAAAGTTGGGCTCGCTGTTACCGTAAATAATTGCTCGTCGGTCTCCATCGGATATCTAATTTCCAAGTCTAGTCGTTCAAAATCTCTCACCAATTCTTCTTGAATGGTCAACTTCAATAACTTCTCTCTACCTTTTCTGCTCAAGGCATCTGCCACTACATTTGCTTTGCCTGGATGGTACAAAATTTCACAATCATAATCTTTGATCAATTTTAACCATCGACTCTGCCTCATGTTTAACTCTCTTTGCGTGAAGATATACTTCAGACTCTTGTGGTCCGTATATATCTCACACTTCTCGCCATAAAATTAATGCCTCCAAATCTTCAAGGCAAAAACTACTGCTGCTAATTCCAGGTCATGAGTCGAATATCCCTTCTCATAATCTTTTAGCTGACGTGAACCGTAAGCAATGACCCTGCCGTGTTGCATCAGTACACAGTCAAAACCCTTGTGTGACGCATCACTATACATGATAAACCCTCCTGTATTGTCTGGTAAAGCCAACACAGGTGCTTGACTAAGCCTCTTCTTCAATTCTAGGAAACTTTCTTCATACTTCTCCGTCCAAACGAACTAAACTATTTTTCTGGTAAAATTGGTCAACGGTGATGCTAATTTCGAAAAATCCTGAATAAACCTACGATAGTATCCCGCCAATCCTAAGAAACTCCAGATTTCTGTCGGCGTCTTTGGTTGTTCCCAATTGATAATCGCTTTTACCTTCGCTGGATCCACCGAAACACCATTCTTGTCGATAACGTGCCCTAAAAACTACACCCTCTGCAACCAAAACTCACACTTGGAGAATTTTGCATACAGCTTCTCCCTCCTTAATGTTTCCAACACTATTCAAAGGTTCTTGGCGTGTTCTTCCTCCGTCTCTGAATAGACTAGAATGTCATCGATGAATACGATAACAAACTTATCTAAATATTTTTTTAACACTCTGTTCATCAAGTCCATAAATGCTGCTGGCACATTCGTTAATCCAAATGACATAACCAGAAACTAAAAGTGTCCATACCAAGTTCTGAATGCCGTCTTTGGAATGTATTCCGGCCTCACTTTCAGTTGGTGATAACCGATCCTCAAGTCAATTTTTGAAAAGTACTTTTTCCTCTTCAACTGATCAAATAAATAGTTAATCCTGGGCAACGGGTACTTGTTCTTAATGGTGGCCTTTTTCAACTCTTGGTAGTCGATACAAAGTCTTAGCGACCGATCTTTCTTCTTTATGACTAAGACTGGTGCTCCCTACGGCGATACGCTCGGTCGAATGTATCCCTTATCTAACAACTCTTGCAATTGAGCCATCAGTTCTTTCATCTCTATTGGTGCCATACGATACGGCGCTTTGTATACTAGTGTTGTCCCTGGTGCCAAATCAATGACAAACTCAATCTCTCTATCCGGTGGCAATCCCAGAATCTCGTCTGGGAAGACATCCACGAAATCCCTTACAATAGGTATCTGACTCAGTTCGCCCTCGACTCGTCGAGTATCAACCACGTGAGCCAAATAACCTATACAACCCTTCCTAAGCAATCTCTGCGCTTGCACCATCGTCAGACAATGAGATTGTCTTGACGATTTACTACCATAAAATACCACCTTTGACTTATTCGGAGTCTTAAGGTGTACACACTTCTTCTTACAGTCTATCACTGCTCCGTGAACCGATAACCAATCCATCCCAAGGATTACATCGAACTCCCCCAAACGAATCGGTATCAAATCCACTTTGAGCTTAAATCCTCGCAATTCGGCATAATAATTCCTATGAATGTATTCTACTGGAATAATTTTCTTATTCGCTACTTCTACGTTCATAGGGTGTTCTAATCTCTCACGGGGTAAGTCTAACTGTTTAGCAAATTCTTCGAAAACAAAAGAGCAGGTAGCACCCGAATCAAATAACATGTATGCATCTATATCGTTGATCGGAATGATGCCTGACACCACGTCCTTAGACTCCACTGCATCCTGTACGGTCATGTTGAACATTCGTGTCGTTGGTCTATGGGCTTGACTGGCTAGCCCTCCAATGTTTAGCCCGTTGTTGTTGTTGTTGTTGCGGTTGTCGCTAGCTGCATCGCCCTTTTTCTTCGGGCAGTTCTTGATTTGATGGTCTGTGGCTCCACACGAGAAACATCCTCCCTTCTGCTTATTCGGACACTGAGGAGCCATGTGCCCCGGTTGTCCGCAACGATAACAAACACTCTTCCCCTTCATGTACTCCCCCGAGTGATTCCTCCCACAGTTGTTACACTTTATACTTTTCTTGGCCTCCCCTCCGTACTTATTACCTCCAGAGGATTGGCTCTCCGTCCATTTACGTTTATTGGGATTGCTGCCTCTGCTATTTCCCCCTTTCTATCCATCTTGACCAGTCTTCTTCTCTTGTTTGAATCGAGTGATGGCTTCATTGCCTCCTTCGGCGATGATAGCCCTTTCCAAAAGATCAGAGTAAGTCATAATCTTCAATACAACCACTGCTTTCTGCACCCATGGTTTCAGTCCTAATTCGAACCTCATTGCCTTCCTAGCTTCCGTGTCAACCTGATGTGCCGCAAATCGGGCTAACTCGTTAAATTTTGTCGCATACTCTGCGACAGACATACTACCTTGCTTCAGTTCTAGAAACTTAACTTCCATATCCTGTTGCGTATTCTCTGAGAAGTAATTCTCAAGGAATAGCTCCTAAATCTATCCCAAGGAATAACTCCTTCGTCTGCTAGTCCCTTATTGGCCTTCCACTAATACTTAGCTTTGCCCTTCATCATGAAAGTGGCAACACTCGTCTTCTGTGCTTAGGCCACTCGTGCGACCTCAAACACCTTCTCAATCTCTTCTATCCATGTTTGGGCTTCAATTGGGTCCAAGGTTCCTCGGAACTCCGGTGGTCATACCAATTTAAAGTCCTTAAAGCTAGCCAAGTGTTGTCCTGGCTGCCCTGCTGCTGGTGGGGGTCTGATTTGCATTGCCTCAGTTAAAAGGTTAACGAAGTTTTGCATTGGATCAACATTTTCCCCTCCACCATTGTTAACGGAACCTTCCTCCCTCTGATTCCACTGAAGTCTCCTAGGCGGCATGATCTGAGGAAAGGAAGAAATAATTAAGTTTTATGTGATATGCTATCCATGTTACCATTAAGAAGTTTAAGACGTCTATCAATCATTTTTTTTATTTAAATAAACCACTTCAATATCACAATAAAACTCGATGGATTTCTTCATCCCATCACTTACATACTCTACTTGAGTTTTCTACTAAGCTTATAACCTAGGTTTTGCATTCCTAACGTTTATAACCTACAGCTTTAATACCAACCTGTGACGCCCCCGAAATCGGGTCCTTTGACCCCGGTTCGATCATCACGATAAAATACAAACATCCACCTCTAAACAGCATACGATAACTAAAATGCAGAAAATAATAAACGTACGTCGTTCATTCAAAAGGTGTTACTAGTCCCAAGATTTAATAACCTTAATAAAGTCTTACAAACATACCCTATAATAGTAATTAGGGTTCATATTACATAACAGTAATTTAAACTAAGCACAAAGTAAAATATGCTTCTGACAACAATTCTACATCTTTCCTTTACCCTTGTCCTTTACTGAGGTCTCGGGCTTAGCTGCAATATAATTCATGATATAGCAAGGATAAGCAACAAGTTTGCTCAACAAGTTTAAAGATAACAATAAAAATATATCATGATGAAAGGAAAATATCTGACAAAGAATTCAACAATATGAATATCTGAAGGATTCAACAATATGAATATTATAAGCAAAGATATATAATGATTGCTTTTAGAATAACTGCTAGTCAAGTAGACTTTGAACTATAACACTCCAATGGAATCAATCGTCAATTGACCCTTTGGTTACTAGCTACAGAATCAGTACTTGAGGGGATCAGCCGCGCGTACACCATGTATATGCAAAACATTTAAATCTGCTCTATGTATCTTATATTAGATACCTGGGGTACTCCCCTATCATAGAAGGGGTATTCTTTCAGTCTAAGAATCCTTACCATCAATTGGTTTGGATAGCTTTTATAAAACTTCGTATACTTGTCTGACCGAACAAAGGTTCAGACTCTATCTAACACAGTTCAATGATTATAGAACTTTAAATGAAGTACAAGTCCAAGACTGTACGAACTCAAGTGCACTAAGTGCGAATATCAATAATATCGATGTGGATTAATTGTAAGGTAACTAAACCACTTAATACCATGCTTGGAAATAAAGTTCAAGCTTAAACGAATAACTTACAATTCAACAATAACCTTCTCAATTCAATATGAGAAGGATAGGAAACTTTCACAGTCAAATAGTGAAGTTCAAGGAAACTTGCTCAATAATAATTTGAGTAAAGTTAGGGAACTTGCTTAAGATATGCGTCGAATAAAGTAATGCAAGGGTTTAGGATACTTGCTCAATATAATTTGAGTAAGTTTAAGGAAACTTGCATTCAACATACGAATCGTATGAAATTCAAGAACTTACACACCATCCAAAGTTTATGTAAGTTTAGGAAACTTGCATGTTTGCTCAGCTACAATAATTCTAGCTTTAATTAACTTGTGTTTAAACGACCTAACATTAACAAGTCGGTCTTTTTCCCAAAATAGGTATACAACACTCATTCTGAGTCGCCAAATACATGGTACAAAAAGTAAACTACAACTTCAATAATACAATTGTCGAGAATGAATTCTACTATCTTCTAAGATTTAAAAGTCCATCATCAATATTTTATCCATGTAACATCAATTAACAATCATCTTTAACCAAATATTCATCTTTGCACTACAGGTCAAAGATATTCATTTGTATCACCAATCAGTCATGTTAATCTCAACACCCGTTCATCTTTGCACTACAGGCCAAAGATATTCATACGGTAATCATACATCTTTGCACTACAGGCCAAAGATATTTAGTAATATCATCATTTAGGACTGAGGATGATAAAAAATATCTTAAAGAAAACGAATCCAGTGAGACAGAAGGACAAATAGTAGGGATTCGTATAACAGTTTATCCAAGATTAATAATACTTCATAATAATCAATTGTGAAGCAGAATTCAAAAATAAAGATCAAAACATGGAAACAATCAAAGATAGTAACCATAATAGACATCTTGGACAAAAAGAAAAAATTTTATTTTTTGGTGAATAGTGTCGTATTCGTGAATAGTGCCGCATACGTGAATAGTAACTCCGACACAAAAAGTTCTAAATTTGATAAAAAAAACTCATATCAATATTTTAGCATAATGATATTGAAGAAAATAATATCATTTAACAAAAAAATATTATCCCTTACCTCAAAATATCAGTACTTCTATTCGGAATATCGGTATAAGGCTGAAGAAAACTTGCATTGATGAATAGAAACTCACAAAGTATCTAAATACTTCCAAAATACACTCAATAATCTAGAGAGAGAAAGAGAGAAAACTTGTTTCTGGTGTGATTTTCAATTCTAACTTAGCCCTCTATTTATAGGAAAATGTTAGCACGCCGAAGCAGACTTAACCTGTAACCTGATGGCTTTACCTGCTACTATTCCCACCCACCACATTTGAATAAAAATCGCAGCACATTTTTACCAACCAAAAGTGGGGCCCACCAATTCTAGAATTTTCCGTCAAAATGATAAATTTTACAACTTTTACAATTTCTGAACCAGTCATCTCGTAAAATTCATAACAAATCATACGTTCATTTTTAACGGTTCAAAATTTATGGACATATACTCAACTTATATATGAATTACATATCCAAAAATTACCACGATCCAACGGTCGGATTAAAAATTATAACCCCCGTAATATTTCTTAAAAAACCCAGATTTGATTTTTAATACCTCCATTCCGATAAAAATACTGATAAAACACCTCAACACTAACTCTTTCATTTTTAACCACAATAAATATATCCAACATTTATATCCACATAAAATAAATATTTCCTTATCATATGAATCAATAATTAATTATTCACAAACCATATTACAGAATCACATTTATGACAACCAGGCCGTTCTAAGGAAAGAGGGGGCTTTCCAATAAGGATTTCTCCTTACTAGCGCGTAATTAGATGACCAAACCTCTCTTTAGACATAACTCTCTAGACATTACCAATAATGCTATCTAATAATATTATTTAAATAATATAAATTATTGATCTGATAATGAAAAATACTGTGCAGCAACAATTATTGAAACAACAATAATATAAAATATCAACGCAGCAATTATTGAATCAATAAAATAAAATATTAAACAATAACTACTGTAACAATTATTGAGTAGTGCCTTCTTACGTAAGAATCAATAATTGGTGCAAAACCGTGTGCTACTGTATTTTAACCACCGGGTATTCCAACAGTATTAACGGTAACAACTACGCCGTTATTTATAAACAACTTATACTTGTCGTTTTCTTCATCCAATCGCTTTCCTTTATGGGGCCCACACAAGGCTGCGCCGTCGTACGAATATTCCCCGATAAAATGAATATTTTATAACCACTTGCTTATTTTACAAAATTTGCACATTTCACCCATAACCAAAGTATTATATCAAATTAACCCCTTATTATTCACAATAATATTTAGAGAAAATTTGATTTTATTCATTAATAAGTTGGGGTCTTACAACCTCCCCTCCTTATGAAATTTCGTCCTCGAAATTGGCGTACGTACCTGGTGTTTCGAAAAGGTGAGGATACCTCGCTTTCATTTCTGATTCCAACTCCCAGGTCATTTCTTCAATAGCATGGTTTCTCCACAAAACCTTAACTTGTGGTATAACCTTCGTGCGTAGAACATGCTCTTTCCTATCCAAGATCTTAACAGGTACCTCCTCGTACGTTAAATCTTCGATTATCTTGTCTGGTTCTAACTCAATTATGTGGTTCGGGTCTTTCACATATTTACGAAGCACAGATACGTGAAAAACATTATGAACACGAGACATGCTTGGAGGTAATGCGAGTCGATATGCCACATTTCTTATTCGGTCAAGAATTTCAAATGGACCAACAAATCGTGGATTGAGCTTTCCTCTCTTCCCAAATCTTGTAACTCCTTTCCATGGTGCAACACGTAACAATACATGATCCCCAATACTAAATTCTACATCCTTTCGATGAAGATCCGGATAACTCTTTTATCGATCTTGTGCTGTTTTTATACGTTATTGAATCGTTTGGATCTTTTCTGTAGTTATGCGTACCAATTCTGGTCCCAACAACGTTGCTTCTCCCACCTCATCCCAGCATACTGTAGAACGACACTTTCGCCCATACAAGGCTTCAAATGGAGCCATACCTATACTTGCCTGATAACTGTTGTTGTAGGAGAATTCCACCAGTGGCAAGTACTTATCCCAACTTCCTTTGAAATCTAGAACACAAAGTCTTAATAGATCTTCAAGGGTTTGAATAGTCCTCTCTGATTGCCCGTCCGTTTGAGGATGGTATGCTGAACTGAATCGTAAATCCGTGGCCATAGCTTTCTGCAAGCTAACCCAAAATTGTGAAGTGAATCTTGGGTCACGATCCGAAACTATGAATACTGGCATGCCATGCAATCTCATAATCTCATTCACGTACATACTAGCAAGACGTTCAAGGGAATAAGTCTCACGTATAGGCAAGAAATGGGCAGACTTGGTTAATCTATCAACAATGACCCAAATCGCATCTATGCCTTGAGACACCTTGGGAAGACCCATAACGAAATCCATAGTAATATGTTCCCACTTCCATTTCAGAATCTCAAGTGGTCGCAATGGACCCTTTGGTACTTGATGCTCCACTTTTACACGTTGACAAGTTAAACACCTCGAGATAAACTCCGCGATCTCTCTTTTCATATTGCTCCACCAAAATGTATGTCGAAGATCGTGATACATTTTGGTACTCTCAGGATGGATTACAAACGGTGTGCTGTGTGCCTCCATCATTATTCTATGCTTTAAGTCAAAATCGTTAGGAACACAAAGTCTGGAGTTGACTCGAAGTATTCCTTCTTCATCGATTCTCGCTTCTGGAATAGCTCCTTCTTGTAATTTCTTCTTCATACGCATCAGCTCCATATCTGTAGCATGAGCAGCTTTAACTTTATCGATTAAAGTCGGTTCTACTCGTATATTTGATATCATCATGTGGGTACTTGGAGCCTTCATCTCTATCTCCATCCTTTGTAAGTCATACAAAATGGGCCTTTGTGTTAACAACATTGCACTCGTACCCACATATGATCTTCTACTCAATGCGTCAACTACTACGTTTGCTTTTCCAGGATGATATTAGATGGTATGATCGTAATCTTTCAGCAGCTCGAGCCAACGTCGTTGCCGCATGTTGAGTTCCTTTTGGGTGAAGAAATAATTGAGGCTTTTATGATCTGTATAGATCTCCACTTTCTCCCCATACAGGTAGTGTCTCCAAATCTTCAATGTGAAAACGACTGCTGCCAACTCCAAATCATGAGTAGGATAATTCCTCTCATATTCTTTGAGTTGTCACGAGGCATAGGCTATGACTTTCCTATGTTGCATGAGAACACATCCTAACCCTTTTCCTGAAGCATCGCTGTAGATAACAAATCCATCTGAACCAGATGGTATTGTCAGAACAGGTGCCGAAATGAGTCTCCTCTTGAGTTCTTGGAAACTCTTCTCGCATTCTTCACTCCATACAAATTTTGTATCTTTCAGAGTCAGCTGAGTTAACGGAGTACCGATTCGAGAAAATCCTTCCACAAATCTCCGATAATAACCAGCTAAGCCCAGAAAGTTACGTACTTCGGTTACCGACTTCGGTTGCTCCCAACTTTGTATGGCTTCAATCTTTGCCGGGTCGACAGATACTCCATGTTTTGACACCACGTGCCCAAGGAATGCTACTTCCTCAAGCCAAAACTCGCATTTCTTCAGTTTGGCATATAGCTTGTTTTCACGAAGCCTTTGCAATATCAGCTTCAAATGGCGCTCATGATCTTCACGACTTTTGGAATAAATGAGGATGTCATCAATAAAGACAACAACGAACTGATCTAAATATTCTTTGAACACACGATTCATCATATCCATGAAGGCAGCAGGAGCATTAGTCAATCCAAAAGACATGACTAAGAATTCATAATGCCCGTACCGAGTTCTGAAGGCAGTCTTTGGAATATCCTCAGTTTTAATCTTCAGCTGATGATATCCAGAACAAAGATCGATCTTTGAAAAGAATTGTGCTCCTTGTAACTGGTCAAACAGGTCATCAATGCGAGGTAGGGATACCTATTCTTGATAGTGACATGATTCAATTCTCGGTAGTCAATACAAAGTCGCATACTCCCGTCTTTCTACTTTACAAATAACACAGGAGCACCCCAAGGAGATGTACTAGGATGAATAAAACCGATGTCCAATAACTCTTGTAGTTGAACCTTTAACTCCTGAAGTTCAATAGGAGCCATTCGATATGGGGTTTTAGAAATGGGCTTTGTACCAGGTTCAAGGTCAATAAAGAATTCAACTTCACGTTCTGGGGGTAGACCGGGAAGTTCTTCAGGAAATACGTCAGGAAATTCACTAACAACAGAAATATTATTCAAATCTGACGTGTTTTTGTTCAAGTCCATAACATGGGCTATGAAAGCTTGACATCAGTTTTTTAATAAACGAATGGCTTTATGGCTTGATATGACAGCGATTGATTTTAGTGGTTTGGTTGCTTGAATTCGCATAACAGGTTGGTTAGGAATATGAAAACTAACAACCTTACGAAAACAATCAATTTTGGCATGATGAGTAGTTAACCAATCAATTTCTAAAATCACATCAAAAGCAAGCATCTTTAAAGAGATAAGGTCAACAGGTAATATGATTGTGCCAACTTGGATTAAGCAAGATTTATAAACTATAGATGTAATGAAAGTTTCTCCTAACGGAGTCTCCACAGATAAGTCAAAGTCTAATTTCTCCGGAGTCAAGTTTAAACGTTGAGCACAAGCAGGAGAGATAAAAGAATGGGTAGAACCGGTATCTAATAAAGTATAAACTTTGCAAGAGTTTATGATTAGCTTACCCGTGATCACCTTGTTTGGGTTCCTCGCGTTTTGGACAGTCACGACAAACGCCCTTCCATGAACCACCGACTTTGACTTGTCCAGAACAGCCTTCGGAGTCACTATCCCCGTTGAACTTGATTTCGCAATAAGACAATCTTTAGCTATATGACCTTCCTTTTTATAGTTATAACATACCTTGAACTGTTGTTGTGACGCCCCCAAAACAGGTATACAACACCTATTCTGAGTCGTCAATAACATGGTACAGAAACAACTACAACTTTATTAATACAACATAAAAATTGTGAGTGTAAATACAAATATTGTCATCTAGACAATATCCACACTCAAATAAGTCCTCATTACAATTATTGGAACAATATTTTACAAAAAAATGGTGAGGACTACTAAAACAACTTCCTAGAATCCTCATTCCATACCCCGACTAGTACCTGCTACATTCTCGACTCCTGAGAAGAAAATGGAACAACAAGGAAAAGGGTGAGCTCAACTAGCCCAGTAAAGAATATTATGACTAAGATAATATACAACAAACTATCGTTAGTCTTCAACAGGAAAAAATTTAATAGAATACAATAGACAACAAGTTTTAAATCAATATTCGCAGCGGAAAATAATAATTCGTAGAGAAGTTACGTAGAGAATGAAATCTACGATTATCTATGAATTTAAAAGCCCATCATCAACATTTTATCCATGTAACAACAATCAATAAATATCTTGAATCAAATAGTCATCTTTGCACTACAGGCCAAAGATATCCATCAGTTGGTCATGTTCACCTCAACACCTGTTCATCTTTGCACTACGGGCCAAAGATATTCATCAGAAATTATTCATCTTTGCACTACAGGCCAAAGATATTCATCAGAAATTATTCATCTTTGCACTACAGGCCAAAGATATTCAGTTATATCATCATTTAAGACTGAGGATGAAGAAAAATATTTTAAAGAAAACGAATCCAGTGAAGCAAAATAACAAATATTAAGGATTCGTATTTCAATTTATCCATGTCCAAAAATACCTTATCATAGTGAAGTAAAATTCAAGAATGATCAAAACATGGATACAATCAAAGCTAGTATCCAGAATATATATTTGGACGAAAAGAAGGAAATTTCATTTTTCGGTGAATAGTAACTCGTGAATAGTAACTCATGAATAGTAACTCATGAATAGTAACCCCGACATGAAAAGTTCCAAATTTGATAAAAATTCAGATCAATACTTCGGCATAATGATATTGAAGAAAATAATATCATTTAAGAAGAAATAACATCCCTTACCTCGGAAAGACGGTACTTCTGACTGGAATACTAGATATAGTGCTGAAGGAAACTTGCACCGTATAGCAACACTCAAAGTATCAAATTCTCACAAGAATACGCTCGATATAGAGAGAGAAATAGAGAGAAACTTGTGTTTCTGGTGTGATTTTCAATTCTAACCTAAGCACCCTATTTATAGGAAAATGCTTAGAACACCAAAGCAGAAAATTTAATATAATAATAATATATTTATCAAATTTTCCTTAGCCCACCTCTAGACATCTGATCTCAGCCCATTTATATCACATGTTAGCCCACTTAAATGCCAAAAAACGTTTTTCTTCAAAATAATAAATAAAACTTCCAAAAATCAATTATTTCGGAACTTCAGAACTTCAATAATTCATAATAAATAGCCATTTTATCAGAAAATTCGAATCTCGTGAGTTTTTATAGGAAATTCAATTCTCTACAACTTTGCAGAAGAAAGTTTTTCTAAATTCTAAACAGAAATTGACCGAAATTCATAAACGGACGATTTTATAGTCAATAATAAATTTTCGGTCAAGAATTATGTCCACCAACACACAAAACATGTGTTAATCATTTAATGCCACAAAAATACTCTTCCTCCTCATATACCCATATATCCCACATTCATTGTAAAAATACCACCATCAATATATTATTAAAATAATATATTTAAATAAATTATTTTATCAGAAAAAGATAAAATATTAATTTTCAACAATTGTCACATTAAAATTTTTCTCTATCTATATCCACATAAAATCACTATTTTCCTCGTCATATAAATCAATAATTAATTATACACAAATAATATTACAGAATCACAGTACTAGCAACCAGGCCGTTCCCAGGAAAGAGGGGGCTTTTCAATAAGGATCTCTCCTTACTGGCGCGTAATTAGATGACAAAACCTCTCCTTAGATAGAACTTTCTAGACATTGCCAATAATGTTATCTAATAATATTATTCAGACAATATGAATTATTGCTCCGATAATAAAAAAATACTGCGTAGTGACAATTATTGAAACAACAGTAATATAAAATATCAACGCAGTAATTATTGAATCAATAAAATATAATATTGAACAGTAATTACTGTAACAATTATTGAGTAGTGCCATCTTACGTAAGAATCAATAATTGGTGCAATACCGTGTGCTACGCGTATTACCGTGTTTTAACCACCGGGTATTCCAACAGTATTAATGGTAACAACTACGCCGTTATTTATAAACAACTTATTTTTGTCATTTTCTTCATCCAATCGTTTTCTGTTATGGGGCCCACACAAGGCTGCGCCGTCGTACGAATATTCCCCGACAATAAGAATATTCCACGACCAGACAAATATTCTCCGACAACAATGAATATTTTATAACCACTTGCTTATTTAAAATATTTGCGCATTTTACCCATAACTAACCACATTAATCAAATCAACTCTTACTATTTCAGAATAATAAATAGATGAAATTAAATTTTATTTATTAATAATTTGGGGTCTTACAACCTCCCCTCCTTATGAAATTTCGTCCTCGAAATTGACATACGTACCTGGTGTTTCGAAAAGATGAGGATACCTCGCTTTCATTTCCGTTTCCAACTCCCAGATCATTTCCTCAATAGCATGGTTTCTCCACAAAACTTTAACTTGTGGTATGACCTTCGTGCGTAGGACATGCTCCTTCTTATCCATGATCTTGACAGGTACCTCCTCGTACGTTAAGTCTTCAACTATCTCGTCCGGTTCTAACTCAATAACATGGTTCGGGTCTTTCACATATTTACGAAGCACAGATATATGAAAAACATTATGAACACGAGACATACTTGGAGGTAACGCAAGTCTATAGGCCACATTTCCTACTCGGTCAAGAATCTGAAATGGACCAATAAATCGTGGATTGAGCTTTCCTCTCTTCCCAGATCTTGTAACTCCTTTCCATGGAGCTACACGTAATAATACATGATCCCCAATGTCAAATTCCACGTCCTTTCGATGAAGATCCACATAACTCTTTTGTCGATCCTGTGCCGTTTGTATACGTTGTCGAATCGTTTGGATCTTCTCTGTAGTCATTCGTACCAACTCTGGTCCCAACAACGTTGCTTCTCCCACCTCATCCCAACATACTGGAGAGTGACACTTTCGTCCATACAATGCTTCAAAGGGAGCTACACCTATACTTGCCTGATAACTGTTGTTGTAGGAGAATTCCACCAATGGTAGGTACTTATCCCAACTTTCTTTGAAATCGAGGACACAAAGTCTTAATAGATCTTCAAGAGTTTGAATAGTCCTCTCTGATTGCCCGTCCGTTTGAGGATGGTATGCCGAACTGAACCGTAAATTCGTGCCCATAGCTTTTTGCAAGCTAACCCAAAATCTTGAAGTGAATCTTGGGTCACGATCTGAAACTATGGATACTGGCATGCCATGCAACCTTACAATCTCATTCACGTACATACTAGCAAGACGTTCAAGGGAATAAGTCTCCCGTATCGGCAAGAAATGAGCAGACTTGGTTAATCTATCAACTATAACCCAAATAGCATTTATACCTTGAGAAACCGTGGGAAGACCCGTAACAAAATCCATGGTAATGTGTTCCCACTTCCATTTCGGAATCTCAAGTGGTTGCAATGGACCCTTTGGTACTTGATGCTCCGCCTTTACACGTTGACAAGTTAAACACCTCGAGATAAACTTTGCAATCTCTATCTTTATATTGTTCCACCAAAATGTATGTCGAAGATCACGATACATTTTAGTACTTCCAGGATGGATTGCAAATGGTGTATTGTGTGCCTCCATCATGATCTTGTACTTTAAATTAGAATCGTTAGGAACACAAAGTCTGGAGTGGACTCGAAGTATTCCTTCTTCATCGATTCTTGCTTCTGGAATAGCACCTTCTTGCACTTTCTTCTTCATACGCATCAGCTCCGGGTCTGTAGCTTGAGCAACTTTAACTTTATCGATTAAAGTTGGTTCTACGCGTATACTTGACATCATCGCACTCGTTCCTGCATATGATCTTCTACTCAACGCGTCAGCTACCACGTTTGCTTTTCCAGGATGGTATTGAATAGTGTGGTCGTAATCTTTCAACAGCTCGAGCCAACGTCGTTGCCGCATGTTGAGTTCTTTTTGAGTGAAGAAATATTTGAGGCTTTTATGGTCTGAATATATCTCCACCTTCTCCCCATATAGATAGTGCCTCCAGATCTTTAGTGCGAAAACGACTGCTGCCAACTCTAGATCATGAGTAGGATAATTTCTCTCATATTCTTTAAGTTGTCGCGAGGCATAGGCTATAACTTTCCCACATTGCATGAGAACACATCCTAACCCTTTGCCTGAAGCATCGCTGTAGATAACAAATCCATCCGAACCAGATGGTATTGTCAGAACAGGTGCCGAAATGAGTCTCCTCTTAAGCTCTTGGAAACTCTTCTCGCATTCTTCGTTCCATACGAATTTGATATCCTTCCGAGTCAGCTGAGTTAACGGGGTAGCGATTCGAGAAAACCCTTCTACGAATCTCCGATAATAACCAGCTAAGCCTAGAAAGCTACGTACATCGGTCACCGTCTTCGGTTGCTCCCAGCTTTGTATTGCTTCAATCTTCGCCGGGTCCACAGATACTCCATGTTTTGACACCACGTGCCCTAGGAATGCTACTTCCTCAAGCCAGAACTCGCATTTCTTCAACTTAGCATATAACTTTTTTTCACGCAGCCTTTGGAGTACCAGCTTCAAATGGTGCTCATGATCTTCACGGATTTTGGAATATATGAGGATGTCATCAATAAAGACAACAACGAACTGATCCAAATAATCCTTGAATACTCGGTTCATCATATCCATGAAAGCCGCAGGAGCATTAGTCAATCCAAAAGACATGACTAAGAATTCATAATGCCCGTACCGAGTTCTAAAGGCAGTCTTCGGAATATCCTCAGTTTTAACCTTCAGCTGATGATATCCAGAACGAAGATCGATTTTTGAAAAGAATTGTGCTCCTTGTAACTGGTCAAACAGGTCATCAATACGAGGTAGCGGATACCTATTCTTGATGGTGACATGGTTTAATTCCTGATAATCGATACAAAGTCGCATACTCCCGTCTTTCTTCTTTACAAATAAAACAGGAGCACCCCAAGGAGATGTACTAGGACGAATGAAACCGATGTCCAACAACTCTTGTAGTTGGACTTTTAACTCCTGAAGTTCAATAGGAGCCATTCGATATGGGGTTTTAGAAATGGGCTTTGTACCAGGTTCAAGATCAATAAAGAATTCAACTTCACGTTCTGGGGGTATACCGGGAAGTTCTTCAGGAAATACGTCAGGAAAGTTACTAACAACAGGAATATTATTCAAATTTGACGTGTCTTTATTCAAATCCATAACATGGGCTAGGAAAGCTTGACATCCGTTTTTCAATAAACGAATGGCTTTATGACTTGATATGACAGTGATTGATTTTAATGGCTTTGTTGCTTGAATTCGAACAACAGGTTGATTAGGAATATGAAAACTAACCACCTTACGAAAACAATCAATTTTGGCATGATGAGTAGTTAACCAATCAATTCCTAAAATAATGTCAAATGCAAGTATCTTTAAAGAGATAAGGTCAACAGGTAAGGTGATGGTGCCAACTTAGATCAAACAAGATTTATAAACAGCGGATGTGATGAAAGTTTCCCCTAACGGAGTCTCCACAGATAAATCAAAGTCTAATTTCTCCGGAGTCAAGTTTAAACGTTGAGCACAAGCAGGAGAAATAAATGAATGGGTAGCACCGGTATCTAGTAAGGTATAAACTTCACATGAATTTATGATTAGCTTACCCGTGATCACCTCGTTTGGGTTCCTTGCATGTTGACCAGTCACGACAAACGCTCTTCCAAGAACCGTTGACTTTGACTTTTCTGGGGCAGCCTTTTGAGTCACCGTCCCCGCTGAACTTGGTTTCGCTATCATACAATCTCGAGCGATATGTCCTTCCTTTCCACAATTATAGCATACCTTGAACTGTTGTGGACAGTTTGGGCTGATATGTCCCTCTTTTCCACATTTATAGCATATGACCGGTGGTCGTTCTCCTCCCTTGGAACCAGTTGCTGCTGGTGCTGACGTCTTCGTATTATCATTGTTGAATCTCCTCTTTTTAAAATCTCCTCCCGACTCACTTCTTCTATTTTCATAGCCACGATTACCACCAGAGTGGTTGTCGTTCTTGTCTGTACTTTTCTTTCTCCGCTGATTATCATTGTTCTGATGACTGTTGTCACCGATATGATTCTGGTTGTGGTCCCTCGGTTGACCGTACTCGTTATCTCGCTCCAACAATTGAGCCCTGTTGACAACATCTGAATAGAGAGAAAATTTATGAGAAATGAGATATTGACGTATGCCGGGTTTCAAACCTCTCAGAAACATCCGTGTCATACGTTCCTCATTCTCCACCAAATGAGGTGCAAACCTAGACAACTCGGCAAACTTCGCCTCGTACTGGGACACCGTCATGTTATTCTGCTCCAGTCTAATAAACTCTACCTCCTTCATATGACGAATACTTTCAGGAAAGTACTTGTCATTGAATAGCTTCTGAAATATCTCCCAAGACATGCTGAGTGCAGCTGGATGGGTACGCTTCACAGATTTCCACCAGTAGTCTGCCTCGCCACGGAACATAAAGGTGGAAAATGGAACCTTCTGTTCCTCCGTGCATCCCAAGACATCAAATATCTTGGTAATTTGCTTGAACCATGTCTCCGCCTTAATCGGATCCGACTTTCCCCAGAATTCTGGTGGTCCCAACTCTTTGAACTGCTTGGCTGTGACCAGCTGTGCGTTGCCATTGTTTCTTCCTATATTTTGAACAGGAATCTCCTTCGTCTGGTTTTGCATGAATCGCAAAAAGCTTCTAAACATCTCATCGTTCACCGTCTGCTCAGTGGTGTTGTTCACAGGAGGAACATTGCCAGCCTGTTGCACGTTCTCCTCGTTGGTGAGTACAGGTGTCTCCACGGTTTCATTTACTCCACTGTTAACATTCTCAGCCGACATTCTCAAATACTGCCATAAAACAAGGGTTAATTTAACAAATTAACAAATCACATAATATCCCTATATTATGACCAACCAACAAATAAGCTTAGGTAGGACACACTAGCGAAGGATTTACTCGTCTCTCCCCTCCTAGTTCTATTCCCCGATCTCCGCCAGAGATCATATCCCTAAGCTCTGATACCAACTGTGACGCCCCCAAAACAGGTATACAACACCTATTCTGAGTCGTCAATAACATGGTACAGAAACAACTACAACTTTATTAATACAACATAAAAATTGTGAGTGTAAATACAAATATTATCATCTCGACAATATCCACACTCAAATAAGTCCTCATTACAATTATTGGAACAATATTTTACAAAAAAAATGGTGAGGACTACTAAAACAACTTCCTAGAATCCTCATTCCATACCCCGACTAGTACCTGCTACATTCTCGACTCCTGAGAAGAAAATGGAACAACAAGGAAAAGGGTGAGCTCAACTAGCCCAGTAAAGAATATTATGACTAAGATAATATACAACAAACTATCGTTAGTCTTCAACAGGAAAAAATTTAATAGAATACAATAGACAACAAGTTTTAAATCAATATTCGCAGCGGAAAATAATAATTCGTAGAGAAGTTACGTAGAGAATGAAATCTACGATTATCTATGAATTTAAAAGCCCATCATCAACATTTTATCCATGTAACAACAATCAATAAATATCTTGAATCAAATAGTCATCTTTGCACTACAGGCCAAAGATATCCATCAGTTGGTCATGTTCACCTCAACACCTGTTCATCTTTGCACTACGGGCCAAAGATATTCATCAGAAATTATTCATCTTTGCACTACAGGCCAAAGATATTCATCAGAAATTATTCATCTTTGCACTACAGGCCAAAGATATTCAGTTATATCATCATTTAAGACTGAGGATGAAGAAAAATATTTTAAAGAAAACGAATCCAGTGAAGCAAAATAACAAATATTAAGGATTCGTATTTCAATTTATCCATGTCCAAAAATACCTTATCATAGTGAAGTAAAATTCAAGAATGATCAAAACATGGATACAATCAAAGCTAGTATCCAGAATATATATTTGGACGAAAAGAAGGAAATTTCATTTTTCGGTGAATAGTAACTCGTGAATAGTAACTCATGAATAGTAACTCATGAATAGTAACCCCGACATGAAAAGTTCCAAATTTGATAAAAATTCAGATCAATACTTCGGCATAATGATATTGAAAAAAATAATATCATTTAAGAAGAAATAACATCCCTTACCTCGGAAAGACGGTACTTCTGACTGGAATACTAGATATAGTGCTGAAGGAAACTTGCACCGTATAGCAACACTCAAAGTATCAAATTCTCACAAGAATACGCTCGATATAGAGAGAGAAATAGAGAGAAACTTGTGTTTCTGGTGTGATTTTCAATTCTAACCTAAGCACCCTATTTATAGGAAAATGCTTAGAACACCAAAGCAGAAAATTTAATATAATAATAATATATTTATCAAATTTTCCTTAGCCCACCTCTAGACATCTGATCTCAGCCCATTTGTATCACATGTTAGCCCACTTAAATGCCAAAAAACGTTTTTCTTCAAAATAATAAATAAAACTTCCAAAAATCAATTATTTCGGAACTTCAGAACTTCAATAATTCATAATAAATAGCCATTTTATCAGAAAATTCGAATCTCGCGAGTTTTTATAGGAAATTCAATTCTCTACAACTTTGCAGAAGAAAGTTTTTCCAAATTCCAAACAGAAATTGACCGAAATTCACAAACGGGCGATTTTATAGTCAATAATAAATTTTCGGTCAAGAATTATGTCCACCAACACACAAAATATGTGTTAATCATTTAATGCCACAAAAATACTCTTCCTCCTCATATACTCATATATCCTACATTCATTGTAAAAATACCACCATCAATATATTATTAAAATAATATATTTAAATGAATTATTTTATCAGAAAAAGATAAAATATTAATTTTTAACAATTGTCACATTAAAATTTTTCTCTATCTATATCCACATAAAATCACTATTTTCCTCGTCATATAAATCAATAATTAATTATACACAAATAATATTACAGAATTACAGTACTAGTAACCAGGCCGTTCCCAGGAAAGAGGGGGCTTTCCAATAAGGATCTCTCCTTACTGGCGCGTAATTAGATGACCAAACCTCTCCTTAGACAGAACTTTCTAGACATTGCCAATAATGTTATCTAATAATATTATTCAGATAATATGAATTATTGCTCTGATAATAAAAAAATACTGCGTAGTGACAATTATTGAAACAACAGTAATATAAAATATCAACGCAGCAATTATTGAATCAATAAAATACAATATTGAACAGTAATTACTGTAATAATTATTGAGTAGTGCATTCTTACGTAAGAATCAATAATTGGTGCAATACCGTGTGCTACGCGTATTACCGTGTTTTAACCACCGGGTATTCCAACAGTATTAATGGTAACAACTACGCCGTTATTTATAAACAACTTATTTTTATCGTTTTCTTCATCCAATCGTTTTCTGTTATGGGGCCCACACAAGGCTGCGCCGTCGTACGAATATTCCCCGACAATAAGAATATTCCCCGACCAGACAAATATTCCCCGATAACAATGAATATTTTATAACCACTTGCTTATTTAAAATATTTGCGCATTTTACCCATAACTAACCACATTAATCAAATCAACTCTTACTATTTCAGAATAATAAATAGAGGAAATTAAATTTTATTTATTAATAATTTGGGGTCTTACAGTTGTGGGCAGTTTGGGCTGATGTGTCCCTCCTTCCCGCATTTGTAACAAACGACCGGTGCTCGTTCTCCACCCCTAAAAGCAGTTGATGTTTATCCTGACGTCTTCACGTTATCATTGTTGTACCTTCTCTCCTTGAAATCTCCTCCCGACTCGCTTCTTCTATTATCACGGCCACGATTACCACCAGAGTGGTTACCGCTTTTGTCCGAATGTTTTCCTCCCTGCTGGTTTTCATTATTTCGATGACTGTCGCCACCGGTATGACCCTGGTTATGGTCCCTCGGTTGCACATACTCATTATCTCGCTCTAATAATTGAGCCCTGTTTACAACATCTGAATATAAAGAAAATTTATGAGAGATAAGATATTGTCGAATCTCGGGTTTTAGACCTCTCAGAAACATCCTTGTCATTCGTTCCTCATTTTCGACCAAATGAGGTGCAAACCTGGATAACTCTGCAAACTTCGCCTCGTACTGGGACACCGTCATGTTGTTTTGTCATTGAACAGTTTCTGAAATGTTTCCCAGGACATGTTGAGTGCGTCAGGCTGGGATCACTTCACAGACTCCCACCAGTAGTCTGCCTCACCGTGAAACATAAAGGTGGCGAATGGAACCTTCTGTTCCTCCGTGCATCCCAAGACATCGAATATCTTGGTAATTTGCTTGACCCACGTTTCTGCCATGATCGGATCCGGCTTTCCCTTAAATTCTGGTGGTCCCCATTTCTTTGAACTGCTTGGCTGTGACAAACCGCGCGTTGTTATCATTTCCACCCGTATTCTGCACACGAGTCTCCCTCGTCTGATTTTGCATGAACTGTAAAAAGCTCCTAAACATTCCATCATTCATCGTTTGCTCGGTAACATTTTTTACAGGAGGAATATTGCCTTCCTGTTGCACGTTCCCCTGGGTGGTGATCAAAGATGTTTCCACGGTCTGATTTACTCCATTATTAACGTTCTCAGCTGCCATTCTTAAATACTTCCATAAAACAAGGGTTAATAGTCATGTCATATATTATCCCTATACTCTGACCGACCAAATAAACACCAAATAAACTAAGTCAGGTCATACTAGCGAAGGAATTCCCCGTCTCTCCCCTCCTAGTTCTTGTCTCACATCTCAGCCAGGGATCATATCCCTAAGCTCTAATACCAACTGTGACTCCCCCAAAATAGGTATACAACACCCATTCTGAGTTGCCAAATATATGGTACAAAAAGCAAACTACAACTTCAATAATACAATTGTCGTGTAAAATATGACAACACATAATGTGAGTTTAAATACAAATATTGTCTTCTAGACAATATCCACACTCAAATAAATCCTCATTACAATTATTCAAACACTATTTTACAGAAATAGTGAGGACTGCTAAAATATCTTTCTAGAACCATCACTCCATACCCCGACTAGATCCTACTATGTTCTCACCTCTTGAGAAGAAAAATGGAACAAAAAAGAAAAGGGTGAGCTCAACTAGCCCAGTAAAGAATATTATGACTAAGATAATATACAACAAATTATCATTAGTATTCAACAAGGAAAAATCTGATAGAATATAATCGACAACAAGTTTTAGATCAACAACTGCAGCGGAAACAGCAAACCATTAGAAGAGTCAAGTAGAGAATGAATTCTACTATCTTCTAAGATTTAAAAGTCCATCATCAATATTTTATCCCTGTAACATCAATTAATAATCATCTTTAACCAAATATTCATCTTTGCACTACAGGCCAAAGATATTCATTTGTATCACCAGTCAGTCATGTTCATCTCAACACCTGTTCATCTTTGCACTACAGGTCAAAGATATTCATCAGGTAATTATACATCTTTGCACTACAGGCCAAAGATATTCAGTAATATCATCATTTAGGACTGAGGATGATCAAAAATATCTTAAAGAAAATAAATCCAGTGAGACAGAAGGACAAATAGTAGGGATTCATATAACAGTTTATCCAAGATCAATAATACTTCATAATAATCAATTGTGAAGCAGAATTCAAAAATAAAGATCAAAACATGGATACAATCAAAGATAGTAACCATAATAGACATCTTGGACAAAAAGGGAAAATTTTATTTTTCGGTGAATAGTGTCGTATTCGTGAATAGTGTCGTATACGTGAAGAGTAACTCCAACACAAAAAGTTTCAAATTTGATAAAAAAAAACTCATATCAATATTTTAGCATAATGATATTGAATAAAATAATATCATTTAAGAAGAAAATAATATCCCTTACCTCAAAATATTTATACTTCTGTTCGGAATATCGGTATAAGGCTGAAGGAAACTTGCACTGATGAATAGAAACTCACAAAGTATCTAAATACTTCTAAAATACACTCAATAATCTAGAGAGAGAAAGAGAGAAAACTTGTTCTGGTGTGATTTTCAATTCTAACTTAGCCCTCTATTTATAGAAAAATGTTAGCACGCCGAAGCAGACTTAACCTACAATTTGATGGCTTTACCTGCTACTATTCCCACCCACCACATTTGAATAAAAATCTCAGCACATTTTTACCAACCAAAAGTGGGGCCCACCAATTCTAGAATTTTCTGCCAAAATGACAAATTCCGCAACTTCTACAATTTCTGAACCAGTCATCTCGTAAAATTCATAACAAATCATACGTTCATTTTTAACTGTTCAAAATTTGTGGACATATACTCAACTTATATATGAATAATATATCCAAAAATTATCACGATCCAACGGTCGGATTAAAAATTATAACCCCCGCAATATTTCTCAAAAAATCCTGATTTGATTTTTAATACCTCCATTCCGATAAAAATACTGATAAAACACCTCAACATTAACTCCTTCATTTTTAACCACAATAAATATATCCAACATTTATATCCACATAAAATAAATATTTTCTTATCATATGAATCAATAATTAATTATTCATAAATAATATTACAGAATCACATTTATGACAACCAGACCGTTCTCAGGAAAGAGGGGGCTTTTCAATAAGGATTTCTCCTTACTAGCGCGCAATTAGATGACCAAACCTCTCCTTAGACAGAACTTTCTAGATATTGCCAATAATGCTATCTAATAATATTATTTAAATAATATGAATTATTGATCTGATAATGGAAAATACTGTGCATCAACAATTATTGAAACAACAATAATATAAAATATCAACGCAGCAATTATTGAATCAATAAAATAAAATATTGAACAATAACTATTGTAACAATTATTGAGTAGTGTCTTCTTACGTAAGAATCAATAATTGGTGCAATACCGTGTGCTACTATATTTTAACCACCGGGTATTCCAACAGTATTAACAGTAAAAACTACGCCGTTATTTATAAACAACTTATACTTGTCGTTTTCTTCATCCAATCGCTTTCCGTTATGGGGCCCACACAAGGCTGCGCCGTCGTACGAATATTTCCCGACAACAAGAATATTCCACGACCAAACGAATATTTCCCGACAAAATGAATATTTTATAACCACTTGCTTATTTTGCAAAATTTACACATTTCACCCATAACCAAAGTATTATATCAAATTAACCCCTTATTATTCACAATAACATTTAGAGAAAATTTGATTTTATTCATTAATAAGTTGGGGTCTTACATTTTTAATTAGTACGTGTAAACTAATATGAGTCCACACTTACAAGAATCAAATCATTACATAGCATGCTTCTATACATGTATCATTACATTACCCAATTAGTTTCTAACACACTATGTCATAGTTGAAATCACTATTAACTTTTTAGTTGTAAACACTAATTCATCATAGGATATTTCCAATAACATGCTTATTAACACATGGCTGCTATACTGGACATGTATTACAGATTAGAGTAACCATATAAGCATACATCAGTTTTCAATTTAATAACAGAACTCAGATCTCACTACAGGACCGTACGGCCGCGCTTAGTTTGTACTAGGGAGTGGCGCGGCCGCGCTGCTCCTGGTGCAAACCAAGACAGGGTTGATTCTGCAGAAGCCAGTGTAAACACGTCATGCACATAAATGAAATCATGCACAACACACATGTTATGATGTGAATAACTAAATTTAACCCTTCATCAAACATATCATAGATCATTATTCGTTTTCATTTATTCACGACTTCACATGTTAAGCTAACAAGGTCGATCATGTCTAGTCATTATATGCACGCTACATGGTTCTTTGGCCTCAACTATACATTCATATGCTAGATATCAAAAGCATACTTACAAATTCTCAACTTATAGTTTATCAAGTTTATTTTCAAAACTTTTAAGTCTCTATTAGTAAAACTTCTTCAAGCATACAAGATACGTCTATATTGTCTAATTCATGCTTTCATATGCATTTGTGCACCTACTCAAGTTATCAACATATGTTCACAAGGTTAGAATGTATATTACTCCATGTATACAATTTCTAGTTTTCAAAGCTTTTAAGTCCTCTTTGAATAACCAAGTCCAAAGCAAACCTATTATGGCTTACTATATACACAACCACCTTAGCTCACAGGTTCAGGTCATTTATATGCATATAATAATTAAAGTAGCATGATTGTCCTCTTACTGAGTCATTAAAGTAGTAACCAAGAAAAACACCACGCGCGGCCGCGCGGTAACAAGCTATAGAAGTGGCGCGGCCGCGCCATTTCGTTCAGAGGAAAAAATAAATGGCTCTGCTTCTGCAGAGCCTTAACATATGTTTGGCAATTTCCAAAACCAAACTATCTGAAACACTACCAAGCATTCATACCTACTCAAGTAACACAAATACATGCTAATTCATACTTCTTAACAGAGATTTCATGAGAATTCCAAGAATTTGACAAAAACCCAATTCAAGAACAAAATAGGAATTATACCTCCTTGAAGCTTAGATTGATTAATTACTCCCTTCTGAGATTACCAATCTCTTCTTTGGATCACAACTCACTCAATGGTCAGCCACACCCACTCTCTTTCTACACTTATCAGACAAATTCTTCAGCAACTGAGAAATGAAGAAGGAGAGGATATATATATAGAGAATTCATTGTCTAGACATTGCTCTTACAACATGGTTTGATTCAACAGAGATTGGGAAGAAATGTTGTGTATAGAAGGGTTGGCCAACTGCCAAATCTTAGCCATCATCACTGCTAATGCTATGAAGCTAGAGTTTTACGCAATGAAGAAAGTAGCACACTGTTTATGTACTAGTGGGACTCTCAATTTGGGACAAGAGTAATATCTCAGCAATAAGCTTGGTTTGGATACTAAAATTCCCAAAACGTAATATTAATGTATTAATGCTACTACACAATGGAAAGTTGGGGATTATTTATGTACTCACATGAATTAATTAATTCTTACTATATAGTCTATATTTATAATATATAGATATATTAATGTGCCACCTTGTACTATATAAAATATATAGTTATTTACCATATAACAAAGGTTTACTATATTGCATGCTTGCACAAATAAATCAAGAAAATATATAATCATGTTATATTTATTAATCTCTTACTCATTAATTATTATTTATTTATAATAATTATTAGTTAACACATTATCAATTAATTACTCATAATTGAAATTAATCAATATGTTCAACTCTTATCACCATATTCAAATAAATTGAATATTTAGTTATTAATAATCCTATCAATTCTTTGATATCAAACTCTTAGGGTTAGTCCACTAATTTAAATCAACTATTAGTGATTCCCTTTAATCATTTCGTAAATTAACATAACCACATAAAGTTTAAATAAACTCACAAAGCTAACTCATTAAAAATTAAATCACATATTTAATTAAATAAGGAGTTTCAAAATCGTGGACGTTACAGAGATGAAGTTAGCAAGGATAAAGATTTTTATGAGATGGAGGAAAAAAATGGCGCACCTAATTAGATGGTTGAGAGTAAGGAATCTAATCCTTTGGCTCCTATAGAAAGTGGGAGTGACATCATTTCAAGTACTCTTCCGTCAAATGAAGAGTGACCTGTTATTCAATTGCGAAGAAGTCAAAGAGGCAATATTCCACGTCTCTCTTTGAGATTGAGGGAAATGCTTTTATAGTTAATACGAAAGATCATGAGAAACCTCGATCTTATCAAAAAGCTATGTCATATGCATCTAGTGGAAAGTGGAAAAATGCAATGGATGAGAAAATGGAATCTATAAGAAGTAATCAAGTTTGGGACTTGGTTAATCTTCCGAATGAGCGAAAAGATGTTAGGAACAAATGGGTTCTCAAAGTTAAATGCAAGTCCTATAGTTCCATTGAAAGATATAAAGCTCTCCTTGTAGCTAAGGGTTACACTCAACAAGAAGGGATTGATTATGAGGAGACTTTTTCATCTGTGGTGAGATTTGCCTCGATCCATCTCTTATTAGCTATGGTTGCATATTTAAATATAAAACTATACCAAATGGACATAAAGAAGGCATTTCTCAATGGAGAACTTACCGAAGAGATATACATGGAACAACCAGAAGGTTATATTGAAAAAAGTTTTAAGCACAAAGTTTGCAAGCTTAAACATTCCATTTATTGCTTGAAACAAGCATCTAGACAATGGTATCTTTAGTTTCATCGAGTAATCATTGATGATGGGTTTACGATGATAAAAGAGGATCATTGTGTATATCTCAAAAGGTCTAATGGAAATTTTTTTATCCTTTCAATATATGTTGATGACATTCTACTTGTTAGGAATGATAAGGAGATAATAGTCTCCACTAAAAGGTGGTTGTTCTCTAACTTTGAAATGAAAGACCTGGGAGAAGCATATGTTCTTGGAGTAAAGATCTTTAGAGATCGATCAAGAAAGCTTCTTGGTTTGTTCCAAGAGACTTACCTTAAGAAGGTTTTTGAATTATTCTAGATGAACAAATGTAAACACATTGACTCTCCTATTGCAAAAGGTGATGTTATTGTCCCTGAGAATTGTCTTACCTCTCCCAAGAAATTGAGAAAATGTCCCATGTTCCATACGCTACAACTATTGGAAAGTTAATATATGCAGTTCAGTGCACACGACCAAACATAACATTTGTAGTTCATGTTCTTGGTCGATACCAGTCAAACCCTAGAATTGCTCATTGGAAAGCAATTAAGAGGATCTTGTGATACTTGAGAGGCATATTAGATTACATGTTATGTTATGGAGGATTCAATATTCAAATATTTGGATACTCCAATGCTAGTTATGGAGGTGATCATGGAAATTAGAGATCTACCTCAAGATATGCATTCTGCTAAATGGAGGTGTCATCACCTAGCTAAGCAAGAAACAAACTTGTGTGACTTTATCCACGATGAAGTCAGAGTTTGTAGCATGCACATTTGCCATACAACAAGCCTTATGGCTAAGGAGGTTCTTTAAAGATCTTAATGATGTACCTCATGCTTTGGATCATGTGACAGTTTTTTGTGATAGCACAACAACACTTGATTTTATCAAGGATCCCAAGTATCACGACAGGACAAAGCATATTGATTTGAGGACGTGCTTTATTCAAGAGAACCTAGCAAATCATGAAGTGGTACTAAAGTACTTACCCACCGATCAGATGATTGTTGATCCCCTAACGAAATTGATTCCTAGATATGCATTTCAAAGACATGTTCGCTCTTTAGGACTTCGTAGGGTTTAATGTACTTATGACATTTTAATGTATCACCTATTGTTTGGCTTATATTAGAATTTCATGTTATTGAATATTGTATTGGAATTAATTATCATTTACTGCAAAAGACTTGCTATTTCTCACATTGTCTTTATTGGCATATGATAAATTGAGTTCACATAGTTATTAACAATAATTACATATTTTATATATATATATATATATATATATATATATATATATATATATATTCTAGAATTATATGTCTAATAGGTTGATTGGCTCTCTCTCACGAGCAATCACCTTTACGCTTTGGTTAACGAGCAATTGATGTTTTAAATAAAATTCAATTGGCACTGAAAAAGCGAGCGAAGATGAGATATTTCATTTAATTTTTGATTTGGATATCGAGCTATTGATGTTTTGGATAGCGGTCAATTGACGTTTAGTAGCGAGAAAAATAATATTTTTAATATATCACCTTGGTTAGTCCCACTATCTATAATTCGAGTTAGGCACTCGAGGAGTGACTGCACTATGATCCGCACGGCATGACTATATGACATATGCTCTGTGACGCCCCCAAAATAGGTATACATCACCCATTATGAGTCGCCAAATACATGGTACAAAAACAAGTACAACTTCATTACTACAATTGTCGTGCAAAATACGACAACACATAAACTGTGAGTTTAAATATAAATATTATCTTCTAGATAATATCCACACTCAAATAAGTCCTCATTACGATTATTGAAACACTATTTTACAAAATAGTGAGGATTGCTAACACAACTGACTGGAAACATCACTCCACATCCCGACTAGTTCCCGCTATATTATCGCCTCCTGAGAAAAATGGAACAAAAAGGGAAAGGGTGAGCACAACTAGCCCAGTAAAGAATATTATGACTGAGATAATATACAACAAATTATCCTTAGTCTTCAACAGGGAAAAATTTGATAAAATATAATAGACAACAAGTTTTAGATCAACAATTGCAGCGAAAACAACAATCCATTAGAAAAGTCAAGTAGAGAATGAATTCTACCATCTTCTAAGATTTAAAAGTCCATCATCAATATTTTATCCATGTAACATCAATCAATATGCATCTTGAATCAAATATTCATCTTTGCACTACAGGCCGAAGATATTCATTTGTATCACCAGTTGGTCATGTTCATCTAATCACCTGTTCATCTTTGTACTACGGGCCAAAGATATTCATCAGTTAATCATTTATCTTTGCACTACAGGCCAAAGATATTCATTAATATCATCATTTAGGACTGAGGATGATGAAACATATTTTAAAGAAACGAATTCAGTGAGACAAAAGGATAAATATTAGGGATTCGTACTACAGTTTATCCAAGTTTAAAAATACTCCATAATAATCAATTGTGGAGCAGAATTCAAAAATAAAGATCAAAACATGAATACAATCAAATATAGTAACCATAATAGACATCTTGGACAAAAAAGAGAAAAATTCATTTTTCTGTGAATAGTGTCGTATTCGTGAATAGTGTCGTATACGTGAATAGTAACGTCGACACAAAAAGGTAAAAATTCTACAATAAAATTCATATCAATATTTTGGCATAATGATATTAAAGAAAATAATATCATTTACGAAGAAAATAGCATCCCTTACCTCAAAAGAACAGTACTTCCGGCTAAAATATCAGGTATAAGGATGAAGAAAACTTGTACTGAATAACAACTCTCAAAGTATCTAAATACTCACAAAAATACGCTCGATAATATAGAGAGAAAAAAGAGAGAAAACTTATTTTTGGTGTGATTTTCAATTCTAACTAAGCACCCTATTTATAGAAAAATACTTAGAACGCCAAAGCAGACTAACCTGCTACCTGATGGCTTTACATGCTACTATTCATGCCCACCACTTTTGAAATAAAATTTCAGCACATTCTCACCAACCAAAAGTGCGGCCCTCCCATTTTAGAAATTTTTAAAATATTTTAAATAATCAGCAACTTCAATAATTCATAATAAATAGTTATTTTTATCAAAAAAAAATTCAAATCTCATGTCTATTCCATAGGAAATTTAATTCTTTACAACTTTGTAGATTTAAGTTTTTCCAAAATCCAAACGAAAAATGACTGAAATCCACATATGGACGATTTTCAACACCTCTATTTTGACAAAAATACTGATAAAATACCTCAGCATTAATTCCTTCATTCATATCCGCATAAAATAAATATTTACTTATCATATAAATTAATAATTAATTATTCACAAATAATATTACAGAATTACAATTATGACAACTAGGTCGTTCCCAGGAAAGAGAGGGCTTTTCGATAAAGATTTCTCCTTACTAGCGCGTAATTAGGTGACCAAACCTCTCCTTAGACAGAACTTTCTTAGATATTACCAATAATGTTATCGAATAATATTATTTAAATAATATAAATTATTGATCTGATAATGAAAAATAATGTGTAGTGTCAATTATTGAAACAACAATAATATAAAATATCAACGTAGCAATTATTGAACCAATAAAATAAAATATTGAACAATAATTACTATAACAATTATTGAGTAGTGCCTTCTTACATAAGAATCAATAATTAAAAAATACTGTGCAATACCATGTGTTACTGTGCAACCACGCGTATTACTGTATTTCAACCATCAGGTATTTTAACAGGGTTAACGGTAACAATTACGTCGTTATTTGTAAAAACTCAAACTTGTCGTTTTCTTCATCCGTCGTTTTTCGTTATGGGGCCCACAAATGGTTGCGTCATCGTACGAATATTTCCCGACAGTAAGAATATTCCACGGTCAAACGAATATTACCCGACAACAATGAATATTTTATAACCACTTGCTTATTTTGTAAAATTTTCACATTTCACCCATAACCAAAGCATTATATCAAATTAACACCTTATTATTCAAAATAATAATTAGAGGAAATTCGATTTTATTTATAAAAAAGTTAGGGTCTTACAACCTCCCCTCCTTATGAAATTTTGTGCTCGAAATTAACGTACGTACCTAGTGTTTCGAAAAGGTGAGGGTACCTCGCTTTCATTTCTGATTCCAACTCCCAAGTCATTTTCTCAATAGCATGGTTCCTCCACAAAATCTTAACTTGTGGTATAACCTTAGTACGTAGGACATGCTCTTTCCTATCCAAGATCTTAACAGGTACCTTCCCGTACGTTAAATCTTCGGCTATCTCGTCTGGTTCTAACTCAATCATGTGGTTTGGGCCCTTCACATATTTACGAAGTACAGATATGTGAAAAACATTATGAACACGAGACATGCTTGGAGGTAATGCTAGTCTATAGGCCACATTTTCTATTCGGTCAAGAATTTCAAATGGGCTAACAAATCGTGGATTGAGCTTTCCTCTCTTCCCAAATCTTGTAACTCCCTTCCATGGTTCAACACGTAATAATACATGATCCCCAATATTAAATTTCACGTCCTTCCGATGAAGATTTGCATAACTCTTTTGTCGATCATGTGCCGTTTGTATACGTTGTAGGATCATTTGGATCTTCTCTGTAGTTATGCATACCAATCCTGGTTCCAACAACGTTGCTTCATCCACCTCGTCCCAACATACTGGAGAACGACATTTCCTTCTATACAACGCCTCGAATGGATTCATGCCTATACTTGCTTGATAATTGTTGTTGTAGGAGAATTTCACCAATGGCAAGTACTTATCCCAACTCTCTTTGAAATCTAGGACACAGAGTCTTAATAGATATTCAAGAGTTTGAATAGTCCTTTCTGATTGCCAATCTGTTTGAGGATGGTATGCTGAACTGAATCGTAAATCCGTGCCCATAGCTTTCTGCAAGCTAACCCAAAATTGTGAAGTGAATCTTGGGTCACGATCCGAAACTATGGATACTGGCATGTCATGCAATCTCACAATCTCACAATCTCATTCACATATATAGGAGCAAGACGTTCAAGGGAATAAGTCTCTCGTATAGGCAAGAAATGAGCAGACTTGGTTAATCTATCAACAATGACCCAAATTACATCTATGCCTTGAGAACCCTTGGGAAGACCCGTAATGAAATCCATAGTAATGTGTTCCCACTTCTATTTCAGAATCTCAAGTGGTTACAATGGACACTTTGCACTTGATGCTTCGCCTTTACACGTTGACAAGTTAAACACCTCGAGGTAAACTTCGCGATCTCTCTCTTTATATTGCTCCACTAAAATGTATGTCGAAGATCATGATACATTTTGGTACTCCCAGGATGGATTGCAAACGGTGTGTTGTGTGCCTCCATCATGATTCTATGCTTCAAGTCAGAATCGTTAGGAACACAAAGTCTGGAGTTGACTCGAAGTATTCCTTCTTCATCGATTCTTGCTTCTGGAATAACACCTTCTTGCACTTTCTTTTTCATGCGCATCAGCTCCATGTCCGTAGCTTGAGCAACTTTAATTGTATCGATTAAAGTCGGTTTTACTCGTATGTTTGATATCATCACGTGGGTACTTGGAGCCTTTACCTCTATCTCCATTCTTTACAAGTCATACAGAATGGGCCTTTGTGTTAATAACATTGCACTCGTACCCGCATATGATCTTATACTCAATGCGTCAGCTATCACGTTTGCTTTACCATGATGATATTAGATGGTATGGTCGTAATCTTTCAACAACTCGAGTCAATGTCGTTGCCGCATATTGAGTTCCTTTTGGGTGAAGAAATTTTTGAGGCTTTTATGATCCGTATAGATCTCCACTTTCTCCCCATACAGGTAGTGTCTCCAGATTTTCAACGCGAAAACGACTGCTGCCAACTCCAGATCATGAGTAGGATAATTCCTCTCATATTCTTTGAGTTGTCACGAGGCATAGGCTATGACTTTCCCATGTTGCATGAGAACACATCCTAACCCTTTTCCTGAAGCATTGCTATAGATAATAAATCCATCTGAACCAGATGGTATTGTCAGAACATGTGCCGAAATGAGTCTCTTCTTGAGCTCTTAGAAACTCTTCTTGCATTCCTCACTCCACACGAATTTTGTATCTTTCAGAGTCAGCTGAGTTAATGGAGTAGCAATTCTAGAAAATCCTTCCACGAATCTCTGATAATAACCAGCTAAGCCCTGAAAGCTACGTACTTCAGTCGTCGATTTCGGTTGCTCCCAACTTTAGATTGCTTTAATCTTCACCAGGTCAACAGATACTCCATATTTTGACACCACGTGTCCAAGGAATGCTACTTCCTCAAGCTAGAACTCGCATTTCTTCAGCTTGGCATATAGCTTACTATCACGAAGCCTTTGAAGTACTAGCTTCAAATGGTGATCATGATCTTCACGGCTTTTGGAATAGATGAGGATGTCATCAATAAAGACGACAATGAACTGATCCAAATATTCTTTGAACACACAGTTCATCATATCCATGAAAGCAGTAGGAGCATTAGTCAATCCAAAAGACGTGAATAAGAATTCATAATGCCCGTACCGAGTTCTGAAGGCAATCTTTAGAATATCCTCAGTTTTAATCTTCAGCTGATGACATCCAGAACGAAGATCGATCTTTGAAAAGAATTATGCTCCTTGCAACTGGTCAAACAGGTCATCAATGCGAGGTAGTGGATACCTATTCTTGATGGTGACATGATTCAATTCCCGGTAGTCAATACAAAGTCACATACTCCCGTCTTTCTTCTGTACGAATAAAACAGGAGCACCCCAAGGAGATGCACTAGGACGAATGAAATCGATGTCTAACAACTCCTGTAGTTGGACCTTTAACTCCTGAAGTTCAATAGGAGCCATTCAATATAGGGTTTTAGAAATGGGCTTTGTACCAAGTTCAAGGTCAATAAAGAATTCAACTTCACGTTCTGGGGGTAGACTGAGAAGTTCTTCAGGAAATACGTCAGGAAATTCACTAGCAATAAAAATATTATTCAAATCTGACGTGTTTTTGTTCAAGTCCGTGACATGGGCTAAGAAAGCTTGACATCCGTTTTTTAATAAACGAATAGCTTTATGGCTTGATATGACAGTGATTGACTTTAGTGGTTTGGTTGCTTGAATTTACATAACAGGTTGGTTAGGAATATGAAAACTAACAACCTTACGAAAATAATTAATTTTGGCTTAATGAATAGTTAACCAATCAATCCCTAAAATCACATCAAATGCAAGTATTTTTAAAGAAATAAGATCGATATGTAATGTGATGGTACCAACTTGGATCAAGCAAGATTTATAAATAGTAGATGTAATAAAAATTTCTCCTAACGGAGTCTCAACAGATAAGTCAAAGTCTAATTTCTCCAGAGTCAAGTTCAAACGTTGAGCACAGGCAGGAGAGATAAAAGAATGGGTAGAACCGGTATCTAATAAGGTATAAACTTCATAAGAGTTTATGATTAGCTTACCCGTGATCACCTCATTCGGGTTCCTCGTGTTTTGGGCAGTCACGACAAACGTCCTTCAAGGAACCACCAACTTTGACTTGTCCGGAACAGCCTTCAGAGTCACCATTCCCGCTGGACTTGATTTCGCTACAAGACAATCTCTAGCTATATGACCTTCTTTTCCACAATTATAACACACCTTGGATTGTTGTGGGCAGTTTGGGCTCATATGTCCCTCTTTCCTGCATTTGTAACAAACGACCGATGCTCGTTCTCCTCCCCTAGAAATAGTTGATGTTTGTGCTGACGTCTTCACGTTATCATTGTTGTACGTTGTAAAGTCCCGAGAGTTTGATCATATAATATATGATAATGATCCTTAGAGAAAGATAATGAACGGGTCAAAGAATATGTAATACTCAAATATAATTGAGTCTAAGTAAATATTATGAAATAAAACTTATAAGAATTTATTATCAAGAATGGTGAGAGTAGAAAATATAAAACCTATATTAAGGTAATGTGTTGAAGTTATTCAATGAATAGATTTGAGGAAAACCTGAGTAAGGTAGGGTTTCGGTGATTCCGAGGACGGAATCCTTATAAGGAGGGAAGGATGTGACATCCCAGATTTTTAGAAATTATAAATGAGAATTTTATAAATAAAAGTATTATTTATGAGATATGTTAGGTGTGAGTATGTGTATGTCATATATTGTAGAATATGTGAATTGATGTGAAGAGACTGTTATATATTAATTTTAATATATATAAATATTTAATTGAATTATTTATTGAGTTAAATAAATAAATTTTGTTTTGATTATAGAGTAATGTAATTAAGTGTAACAGATTAATTAAATGAATATTTAGTATTTAATTTAATTAATATAATAATTTTATGTTATAGTTCTAATTTAATTGAGATAATTAAATTAGATGAGTTATGTGATGATTGTTACACAAAATTATAATTAACAAGTAAATATAATTATGTGACAATTTGATAAGATTGATTGATGTTAAGCTATTGATTAATTAAAATAATGAGTATTTGTCAAACATGGTCTTAGGCTTTTCAAGTACAAATTGGTGTAACCTATGTATTAACTAGTAATTAGTATATCTAATAATTACTAGGAGTTACATATATTATATATTACTAGTATTGTATATTATATGTATATACTACAAGTTAGTATGTTAGTTTTAGAAAACAAACCAAAGAAAGAAGAAGAGAGTTAGAGAGAGTTGTAGGAAAAGAAGAAGAGGAAGAAAAAGAAGAAGAAGGGAAAGCTTTGAGAAGACAAAACAAGCTCCATCATCATCATCTCCATCTCTCTCTTAAATTCATACTAATAAAGTTATAATCTAAATTCTCTGTTTTAATTATATTTTTATGTTCTTCATAATGTAGATAATTGTTATGTAGAAGTTGTATTGAGAAATAGAGGAATTGAGATGAGCTAGAAGAAGAAGAAAAAAAAAGCTAGAAGAAGGTAACTTCTAAACTCTTATTTAATTCTTGATTTTTTTTGGTAGATTTATGTTCTAGGGTAGTAGATCATGCTTAATCTGTTTGTATTGGTTTAATCTTGGATTATCAAGAATCAAACAAGAGGATTCAAGAAAGAAAATAAAATGGAAAGAAAATTTGAAGAACAAAATTTGTAGGTTTTTAGTAATTGTGAACCTATCTTGTGAAATTCATACCTCTTTGGGTATAATGAGTTAGAAAGTGAGCCTTATATCAAATCGAAGATATGGAAGTAGGTTATATTCTGAAAGTGGAATCACATGAAAACTCTTTGTAGATTTCTTGCAATGTCTGTTTTAGTAAGGCTGGTTCGAAGGGAAAATAATCTGTCCAGAAAATCAAAACTGTTACAGTTCTGACTTTGAAAAATTCATATAAACTAGTGTGTTTTGAATCTGAAAAAACCTAAAACTGCAAAGTTGTAGATATGGAAGTTTACTAGTTAGACTCGCAAGATTGAGCCATTTTATGGACCGGATCATGTCCGAAATAAATTGTTTAGTAAGGATGTCCAGAAAATGAAATTTTCTAGACTAGTTGATGAATTACAGAATCTGGTTTAGATGGATAAGGGTCTGACTTTAAGGCCTAGATGAGGATGTAGTACACTGAGTAAGGGTTAATTCTATATAATAAGGAACAAAAACGGACATGTAACGAACGAGTTACGTTAAAAACGAAAACAACGTTTTGTTAAAGAAATTGTGAAGATGAGTTTTATAATTTTGTTTGAATTAAGATTTTGGGTGATGATATATTTTGATGATTAAAAATATTTTTTGACATTATAGATATGTGTTATCATATTCTATGCATAATTAACCATTTAAGATCAAGAGTTGAGATAAGTTAATGTGTGCACATAACGTGCTCGATAAAATGCCTAAAAGTAATAGTGTTTCTAAACTTTGGTATACAAAGTGTCTAACTAATGGCTAATATTGGATATTTAAGTATGAAAAGATGATAATACAAGAATAATAATGGAAAGAAATCGAAAAGGGTAATTTTTGATTTATGAAGGAAAATTAAACATGTAAACAATGTGTTAAATATGCATTTTTGAAACCAAAGTGGTAAAATAAAATGGTGTGATATACGCACATTAAACTACAAGTGAGATAGTCTAGCATGTGTGGTGATGAAAATGAAAATAAAACTGAGTTGCATATAAAATAGTTAGATGTCTATAAAGACATTATAAAGGATAATAAGATAAAGTAAGGTCTTAGAATAAATTTGACCATGAGATTGAGTATTGATTTTATTTATTATCAATCTCGCATACAGTGTAGGTTGTGCAAGGACGCGAAGTATTAGCGTGTTGGTAAAACGCCGGTAAAGGCAAGTCTTTCAGTTCCTTTTTGCTATGTGAACTTGATGATGAACTGCTTTAAAATTTTAGTGTATGATGTATTGTATATGTCAAAAGTATGAAATGTGAAAGTCAATCTATGACTATGATGATTGAGTAAGGAACTCAATCTTTATAGTTGTTATGTGAACTACAACATGTATGCTATGTTTGTTTTATGATTATTCTTATATGTTGAGCATGTTATTATGTGCTACGTGATGCAGGAAAACTGTTAGATTTTATTGGGCTGTCGAGCTCAACCTTGCAAATAACCATTTTTGCAGGTCAAGGATTGAAGGTAACACTATGTGCTACTTGAATGACGTGGATCAGAAATAATACACGGAGATTAATATTTTAACTAAAGTTGTTATTTCTATATAACATGATTAAGATTCATGAGATGTACTAAATGTTTTATGATGTATAATTTTATATTGAGTTGTAAAGCTAAAGTTAGAGTTATCTGATATGTAAAGGTTATCTGATTGAAATGTAAAATTTTATATAATAACAGTGATAAAGTGAATCATAAAATAAGATTGATTCAAAGACATGTAGATGATAAAGGTTTGATTCAGGGAATTAAATTAAGAAGACATTAAAGTTTAAATTATTCCATATTTTATAATGTTTAGCATCGAATAATGATGTAAAATCAGAAGGTAGATGTGTTATTAACGACCAAAGTTGAGAATTAAATTGTATGAATTTTGGGGTCGTTACATACCTTCTCTTCTTGAAATCTCCTCCCGACTCGCTTTTTTTATTTTCATGGCCACGATTACCACCAAAGTGGTTACCGCTTTTGTCCGAATGTTTACCTCCCCGCTGGTTTTCATTGCTCCGATGACTGCTGCCACCGGTATGACCCTAGTTGTGGTCCCTCGGTTGAACATACTCATTATCTCGCTCTAATAATTGAGCCCTGTTTACAAAATTTGAATATAAATAAAATTTATGAGAGATAAGATATTGTCGAATCTCAGGTTTTAGACCTCTCATAATCATCCGTGTTATTCGTTCCTCATTCTCTACCAAATGAGGTGCAAATCTAGATAACTTTGTGAACTTCGCCTCGTACTGAGACACAGTCATGTTGTTTTATTCTAGTCTGATAAACTCTACCTCCTTCATATAACGAATACTTTCAGGAAAGTACTTATCATTGAATAGTTTCTGAAACGTTTGCCAAGACATGTTGAGTACGGCAGGCTAGGTACGCTTCACAGATTCCCACCAGTAGTCTACCTCACAACGGAACATAAATGTGGTGAATGGAACCTTCTGTTCCTCCGTGCATCCCAAGACATCAAATATCTTGCTAATTTGTTTAACCCACGTCTCCGCCTTGGTCGAATCCAGCTTTTCCTTAAATTCTGGTGGTCCCAACTCTTTGAACTTCTTGGCTGTGACAAGCCGTGCGTTGCTATCATTTCCACCCGTATTTTGTACACGAGTCTCCCTCGTCTGATTTTGCATGAACTGCAAAAAACTTCTAAACATCTCATCATTCATCATTTGTTCGGTAGTGTTGTTTACAGGAGGAATATTGCTTTTCTATTGCACGTTCCCCTGGGTGGTGATTAAAGGTGTCTCCACGGTCTCATTTACTCCATTGTTAACGTTCTCAGCTGCCATTCTTAAATACTGCCATAAAAAAATGGTATACATCACCCATTATGAGTCGCCAAATACATGTGATTAAAGGTGTCCCTATATTATAACTGACCAACAAATAAGCTTAGGTAGGACACACTAGCGAAGGATTTACTCGTCTCTCCCCTCCTAGTCCTATTCCCCGATCTCCGCCAGAGACCATGTCCCTAAGCTCTGATACCAATTGTGACGCCCCCAAAATAGGTATACATCACCCATTATGAGTCGTCAAATACATGGTACAAAAATAAATACAACTTCATTACTACAATTATCGTGCAAAATACGACAACACATAAACTGTGAGTTTAAATACAAATATTATCTTCTAGACAATATCCACACTCAAATAAGTCCTCATTACAATTATTTAAATACTATTTTACAAAATAGTGAGGATTGCTAACACAACTGACTGGAAACATCACTCCACATCCCGACTAGTTCCCGCTATATTATCGCCTCTTGAGAAAAATGAAACAAAAAGGGAAAGGGTGAGCACAACTAGCCCAGTAAAGAATATTGTGACTGAGATAATATACAACAAATTATCCTTAGTCTTCAACAGGGAAAATCTGATAAAATATAATAGACAACAAGTTTTAGATCAACAATTGCAGCGAAAACAGCAATCCATTAGAAAAGTCAAGTAGAGAATGAATTCTACCATCTTCTAAGATTTAAAAGTCCATCATCAATATTTTATCCATGTAACATCAATCAATATGCATCTTGAATTAAATATTCATCTTTGCACTACAGGCCGAAGATATTCATTTGTATCACCAGTTGGTCATGTTCATCTAATCACCTGTTCATCTTTGTACTACGGGCCAAAGATATTCATCAGTTAATCATTTATCTTTGCACTACAGGCCAAAGATATTCAGTAATATCATCATTTAGGACTGAGGATGTAAGACCCCGAATTTTATGAAATAAAGGTATTCAATTTTTCTTATAATTACTATTCAGTAAATGGTTAAATTGATAAAAGTTTAAAGTTATGGGTGAAATATAAATTTTTTTTCAAAATAAGCAAGTGGTTATAAAATAATCATTGTTGTCGGGGAATATTTGTTTGGTCGTGGAATATTCTTTCTGTCGGGAAATATTCGTACGACGGCGCAGCTATTTGTGGGCCCCATAACGAATAACTGTCGGGTGAAGAAAACGACAAATTTGAGTTTTTACAAATAACGGCGTAGTTGTTACCGTTAACACTGTTAGAATATCCGGTGGTTAAAATACAGTAATACGCGTTATTGCATAGTAGCACACGGTATTGCATAGTATTTTTGAAATTATTGATTCTTACGTAAGAAGGCACTACTCAATAATTGTTACAGTAATTTCTGTTCAATATTTTATTTTATTGATTCAATAATTGCTGCGTTGATATGTTATATTATTGTTGTTTCAATAATTGTTGCTGCACAGTATTTTCTATTATCAGATCAATAATTCATATTATTTGAATAATATTATTAGATAGCATTATTGGCAATGTCTAGAAAGTTCTGTCTAAGGAGAGGTTTGGTCATCTAATTGCGCGCTAGTAAGGAGAAATCCTTATTGGAAAGCCCCCTCTTTCTGGGAACGGCCTGGTTGTCATAAATGTGATTCTGTAATATTATTTGTGAATAATTAATTATTGATTCATATGATAAGGAAATATTTATTTTATGTGGATATAAACGAGGGATATATTTTTGTGGTTAAAAATGAAGGAGTTAATGTTGAGGTTTTTATCCGTATTTTTGTCGGAATGGAGGTATTAAAAATCAGGGTTTTTGAGATATTTTGCGGGGGTTATAATTTTTAATCCGACCGTTGGATCGTGGTAATTTTTGGATATGTTATACATATATAAGTTGAGTATATGCCCACAAATTTTGAACCGTTAAAAATGAACGTATGATTTGTTATGAATTTTAAGAGGTGGCTGATTCAGAAATCAGGTTATAAATCATTTTTGGTGGAAAATTCTAGAATTGGTGGGCCCCACTTGTGGTTGGTGAAGAAATGTGCTGAATTATATTTCAAATGTGGTGGGTGGGAATAGTAGCAGGTAAAGCCATCAGGTTGCAGGTCAAACCTACCAAAATTTTCCTATAAATAGAGGGCTAAGTTAGAATTGAAAATCACACTAGAAACATAAGCTTTCTCTCTTTCTCTCTCTATATTATGAAGCATATTTTGTGAGTTTTTAGATACTTGGTGAGTTTCTATTCATCAGTGCAAGTTTCCTTCAGCATCATATCCGATATCCAGTCAGAAGTACTGCTCTTTTGAGGTAAGGGATATTAAGGGATTTTAAGGGTTGTTATGATTTTCAGTTTCGTAATTTTTCTGATCTTCAAAAATTCTGGAAAAATTTGAAATGATATTTTGATGAGTTTTCTTGATTGTGTCCAAAAATGGTGATTTTTGGATGTATAAATTGAGAGTTATGAATTTTATGAGAAAAGACTATTTTAAAAGTAACAGCTTATAATTCCTTGTGGTTAACTCCAAAATTGATGAAATTTTTATTGGGAGTACATGTATATGATAGAAGTATACTCTGTGAATTTCAGAATTTTTAGATAAAAGTATAATTTTTGATAAATGTCTAAATATTTGGCTATTTTGGCCATATAAAAAAAATAGTAAATGACTTTTAAAAATTCTGAAAAAATATATGTTCACTATGGGACTATATTATGCTAAATCCCAGAAAAGAAATATTTTTGGAACTGATTTGGTATTTTTCATGAAAATGGTCTAGTTATGAGTAAATGAATTAAATATGTTTTGTGAAGAAAGAAAATTGGAAAATAGGATTTTATGGCTTGAGAATCCTATATGAGGTATATGCAGATTTTTGATGAGGGTTTTGGTTATTGATGATGAAATTGTAAGAGTTGGCATTTTATGATGATTAAATGCATTAATTAGTAAAGTGTAAACAATTTAAATAAATTGTTTATAAATTTAAGTAATGTTATTCTTTCAATATCATTATACCAAATATTGGTATGGATTTTATTGTGAAATTTCTATCTTTTGTGTCGGGGTTACTATTCATGAGTTACTATTCACGATTTACTATTCATGAGTTACGAATATTACTCTTGAGATTAAAACTATATGTTGATCATATTATTTTTATCATCATATATAACATTTTTATAACCCTGATGTTGAAATTCTCTTTCACTTGAGTGTAAAGATGGGTAGATTATTGGTATGATCATGACTAGGGTTCTCTTTGGCCTGTAGTGCAAAGTTGAATTGTGACTGGTATGATCATGACCATTGAATTTATAATTGAATATCTTAAGCTTAAGTGCAAAGGTGAATTGATCAACATGGTTATAATTATTGTTTATATAAATTCTGAAATGATTATATATTTCTTTGAGATATGAATATATTTGGCCTGTAGTGCAAATATGAATTGTTGATGAATATCTTTGGCATGTAGTGCAAAGATGGTCTGTTGATGAATATCTTTGGCCTGTAGTGCAAAGATGAACTGTTGTTGAATATCTTTGGCCCGTAGTGCAAAGATGGTTTGTTGATGAATATCTTTGGCCCGTAGTGCAAAGATGGATTTGTTAGTATGATTATAAACAGGAACTGTGATTTGGTATAACCATGATCTTTGATGTTTCAGGTAAAGACAGGTGATGAAAATATTCTTCGTCCTGGGTGCGAAGAAAAATTTATAGTCACAATTATGATTATGAGTTATTCATATGATTGTGGAAAGGAACTGTTGAGTGATGTTACATGGATAAAACATTGTTGGTGGATTTTTAACATGGAGAAGATAATAGACTTTATAGTCTATTTGACTCTTCTAATGGATTGCTGTTCCGCTGCAACTATGGTTGAAATTTTTTATCATTTACCATATGTTCTAAATCTCTGATTTATTATTGATGAAGGCTATTGATAATTTATTTATCTTTAGTCATGATATTCTTTACTGAGCTAGTTGTGCTCACCCTTTTGCTTCACAATTCCTTTCAGGTAATAAGAGTGTAGCTGGGTCGAGCGGGGGTAACAAGGGAATAGAACGGTGGTTATCATTTAGTAGTTATATTTGGTGAAGAAAATAGGGTGAGGCGAACCCAACGTTGGAAGGGTGTTTTGTCACTATCATACAAGATGTCTAATGACATACAACCTCGTGTCATCATAAAACAGGGTTGTGCTCATCCACTTGCTGAGTATATTTACGAGCACTACCTATATAATCTTGGTGTTTGTTTGAAGTATAATTCTCAATTAGAGACAGTGGAGATAATGATAAGTCAAGAGAAGACTCACCATTGGGAAGAATATGATAGTAATCTTCTCGTTTTTTTTGGGGTCTATTGGGTCAACCAAGGATAATTCTGTGGCCATATGATATCTATCATAACCTAGACGCGTGGCCTCCCATGTACGAAGGTTTCCTTGAGCACTTCCCAAAGATTCTAATTTCTAAAACAGTTTTTGACTATACCTTTATGTAAGGTGTTATTGTGAGGTGATGTCCACGGTTGGAACATGAGTCACATTTGGTATATATTTGTATCCAAACTCACAGCATATGTGTTGTTGTATTTTGCACGACAATTGTTGTAATAAAGTTGTAGTTGTTTTCTGTACCATGTATTTGACGACTCAGAATGGGTTGGGTGGAATGGACCTATTTTGGGGTTGTCACAGGTGGTATCAGAGCTTAGGGATATGATCTCTGGCGGAGATCGGGAAATATAACTAGGAGGGGAGAGATGAGTAAATCCTTCGCTAGTGTGTCCTACCTAAGCTTATTTGTTGGTCAGTCATAATATTGGGATATTATGTGATATGTTAATTTGTTCAATTAACCCTTGTTTTGAAGCTGTATTCTAGAATGATATCTGAAATACAGGAGATGAGCAATGGAGAAATTATGATGACAGGAAAGATGGAATCTGAAATGAAAGCAAGGTATTCTCAACTCTTTGAAATACCAGGTACGTAAATTTCGGGGACGAAATTTCATAAGGAGGGGAGATTGTAAGACCCCGAATTTTATGAAATAAAAGTATTCAATTTTTCTTATAATTACTATTCAGTAAATGGTTAAATTGATAAAAGTTTAAAGTTATGGGTGAAATATAAATTTTTTTTCAAAATAAGCAAGTGGTTATAAAATAATCATTGTTGTCGGGGAATATTCGTTTGGTCGTGGAATATTCTTTCTGTCGGGGAATATTCGTACGACGGCGCAGCTATTTGTGGGCCCCATAACGAATAACTGTCGGGTGAAGAAAACGACAAATTTGAGTTTTTACAAATAACGGCGTAGTTGTTACCGTTAACACTGTTGGAATATCCGGTGGTTAAAATACAGTAATACGCGTTATTGCACAGTAGCACACGGTATTGCATAGTATTTTTGAAATTATTGATTCTTACGTAAGAAGGCACTACTCAATAATTGTTACAGTAATTACTGTTCAATATTTTATTTTATTGATTCAATAATTGCTGCGTTGATATTTTATATTATTGTTGTTTCAATAATTGTTGCTGCACAGTATTTTCTATTATCAGATCAATAATTCATATTATTTGAATAATATTATTAGATAGCATTATTGGCAATGTCTAGAAAGTTCTGTCTAAGGAGAGGTTTGGTCATCTAATTGCGCGCTAGTAAGGAGAAATCCTTATTGGAAAGCCCCCTCTTTCCTGGGAACGGCCTGGTTGTCATAAATGTGATTCTGTAATATTATTTGTGAATAATTAATTATTGATTCATATGATAAGGAAATATTTATTTTATGTGGATATAAACGAGGGATATATTTTTGTGGTTAAAAATGAAGGAGTTAATGTTGAGGTTTTTATCCGTATTTTTGTCGGAATGGAGGTATTAAAAATCAGGGTTTTTGAGATATTTTGCGGGGGTTATAATTTTTAATCCGACCGTTGGATCGTGGTAATTTTTGGATATGTTATACATATATAAGTTGAGTATATGCCCACAAATTTTGAACCGTTAAAAATGAACGTATGATTTGTTATGAATTTTAAGAGGTGACTGATTCAGAAATCAGGTTATAAATCATTTTTGGTGGAAAATTCTAGAATTGGTGGGCCCCACTTGTGGTTGGTGAAGAAATGTGCTGAATTATATTTCAAATGTGGTGGGTGGGAATAGTAGCAGGTAAAGCCATCAGGTTGCAGGTCAAACCTACCAAAATTTTTCTATAAATAGAGGGCTAAGTTAGAATTGAAAATCACACCAGAAACATAAGCTTTCTCTCTTTCTCTCTCTATATTATGAAGCATATTTTGTGAGTTTTTAGATACTTGGTGAGTTTCTATTCATCAGTGCAAGTTTCCTTCAGCATCATATCCGATATCCAGTCAGAAGTACTGCTCTTTTGAGGTAAGGGATATTAAGGGATTTTAAGGGTTGTTATGATTTTCAGTTTCGTAATTTTTCTGATCTTCAAAAATTCTGGAAAAATTTGAAATGATATTTTGATGAGTTTTCTTGATTGTGTCCAAAAATGGTGATTTTTGGATGTATAGATTGAGAGTTATGAATTTTATGAGAAAAGACTATTTTAAAAGTAACAGCTTATAATTCCTTGTGGTTAACTCCAAAATTGATGAAATTTTTATTGGGAGTACATGTATATGATAGAAGTATACTCTGTGAATTTCAGAATTTTTAGATAAAAGTATAATTTTTGATAAATGTCTAAATATTTGGCAATTTTGGCCATATAAAAAAAATAGTAAATGACTTTTAAAAATTCTGAAAAAAATATGTGTTCACTATGGGACTATATTATGCTAAATCCCAGAAAAGAAATATTTTTGGAACTGATTTGGTATTTTTCATGAAAATGGTCTAGTTATGAGTAAATGAATTAAATATGTTTTGTGAAGAAAGAAAATTGGAAAATAGGATTTTATGGCTTGAGAATCCTATATGAGGTATATGCAGATTTTTGATGAGGGTTTTGGTTATTGATGATGAAATTGTAAGAGTTGGCATTTTATGATGATTAAATGCATTATTTAGTAAGTGTAAACAATTTAAATAAATTGTTTATAAATTTAAGTAATGTTATTCTTTCAATATCATTATACCGAAATATTGGTATGGATTTTATTGTGGAATTTCTATCTTTTGTGTCGGGGTTACTATTCATGAGTTACTATTCACGATTTACTATTCATGAGTTACGAATATTACTCTTGAGATTAAAACTATATGTTGATCATATTATTTTTATCATCATATATAACATTTTTATAACCCTGATGTTGAAATTCTCTTTCACTTGAGTGTAAAGATGGATAGATTATTGGTATGATCATGACTAGGGTTCTCTTTGGCCTGTAGTGCAAAGTTGAATTGTGACTGGTATGATCATGACCATTGAATTTATAATTGAATATCTTAAGCTTAAGTGCAAAGGTGAATTGATCAACATGGTTATAATTATTGTTTATATAAATTCTGAAATGATTATATATTTCTTTGAGATATGAATATATTTGGCCTGTAGTGCAAATATGAATTGTTGATGAATATCTTTGGCATGTAGTGCAAAGATGGTCTGTTGATGAATATCTTTGGCCTGTAGTGCAAAGATGAACTGTTGTTGAATATCTTTGGCCCGTAGTGCAAAGATGGTTTGTTGATGAATATCTTTGGCCCGTAGTGCAAAGATGGATTTGTTAGTATGATTATAAACAGGAACTGTGATTTGGTATAACCATGATCTTTGATGTTTCAGGTAAAGACAGGTGATGAAAATATTCTTCGTCCTGGGTGCGAAGAAAAATTTATAGTCACAATTATGATTATGAGTTATTCATATGATTGTGGAAAGGAACTGTTGAGTGATGTTACATGGATAAAACATTGTTGGTGGATTTTTAACATGGAAAAGATAATAGACTTTATAGTCTATTTGACTCTTCTAATGGATTGCATGTTCCGCTGCAACTATGGTTGAAATTTTTTTATCATCTACCATATGTTCTAAATCTCTGATTTATTATTGATGAAGACTATTGATAATTTATTTATCTTTAGTCATGATATTCTTTACTGGGCTAGTTGTGCTCACCCTTCTGTTCACAATTCCTTTCAGGTAATAAGAGTGTAGATGGGTCGAGCGGGGGTAACAAGGGAATAGAATGGTGGTTATCATTTAGTAGTTATATTTGGTGAAGAAAATAGGGTGAGACGAACCCAACGTTGGAAGGGTGTTTTGTCACTATCATACAAGATGTCTAATGACATACAACCTCGTGTCATCATAAGACATGGTTGTGCTCATCCACTTGCTGAGTATCTTTACGAGCACTACCTATATAATCTTGGTGTTTGTTTGAAGTATAATTCTCAATTAGAGACAGTGGAGATAATGATAAGTCAAGAGAAGACTCACCATTGGGAAGAATATGATAGTAATCTTCTCGTTTTTTTTTGGGGTCTATTGGGTCAACCAAGGATAATTCTGTGGCCATATGATATCTATCATAACCTAGACGCGTGGCCTCCCATGTACGAAGGTTTCCTTGAGCACTTCCCAAAGATTCTAATTTCTAAAACAGTTTTTGACTATACCTTTATGTAAGGTGTTATTGTGAGGTGATGTCCACGGTTGGAACATGAGTCACATTTGGTATATGTTTGTATCCAAACTCACAGCATATGTGTTGTTGTATTTTGCACGACAATTGTTGTAATAAAGTTGTAGTTGTTTTCTGTACCATGTATTTGACGACTCAGAATGGGTTGGGTGGAATGGACCTGTTTTGGGGTTGTCACAGAGGATGATGAAACATATTTTAAAGAAATGAATTCAGTGAGACAAAAGGATAAATATTAGGGATTCGTACTACAGTTTATCCAAGTTTAAAAATACTCCATAATAATTAATTGTGGAGCAGAATTCAAAAATAAAGATCAAAACATGAATACAATCAAATATAGTAACCATAATAGACATCTTGGACAAAAAAGAGAAAATTTCATTTTTCTGTGAATAGTGTCGTATTCGTGAATAGTGTTGTATACGTGAATAGTAACCCCGACACAAAAGGGTAGAAATTCCACAATAAAATTCATATCAATATTTCGGCATAATGATATTGAAGAAAATAACATCCCTTACCTCAAAAGAACAGTACTTCAGAGTGAAATATCAGGTATAAGGCTGAAGGAAACATGTACTGAATAGCAACTCTCAAAGTAACTAAATACTCACAAAAATACGCTCGATAATATAGAGAGAAAAAGAGAGAAAACTTGTTTCTGGAGTGATTTTCAATTCTAACTAAACACCCTATTTATAGAAAAATGATTAGAACGCCAAAGCAAACTAACCTGCTACCTGATGATTTTACCTACTACTATTCATGCCCACTACTTTTAAAATAAAATTTCAGCACATTTCTCACCAACCAAAAGTGGAGCCCACCCATTCTAGAAATTTTCAAAATATTTTAAATAATCTGTAACTTCAATAATTCATAATAAATAGCTCTTTTATCAGAAAAATTCAAATCTCGTGTCTATTCCATGGAAAATTTAATTCTCTACAACTTTGTAGATTTAAGTTTTTCTAAAATCCAAATGAAAAATGACTGAAATCCACATACGGACTATTTTCAACACCTCTATTCTAACAAAAATACTGATAAAATACATCAGCATTAATTCATTCATTTATATCCACATAAAATAAATATTTCCTTATCATATAAATCAATAATTAATTATTCACAAATAATATTACAGAATCACAATTATGACAACCAGGTCGTTCCTAGGAAAGAGGGGGCTTTTCGATAAGAATTTCTCCTTACTGGCGCGCAATTAGGTGACCAAACCTCTCCATAGATAGAACTTCCTTAGATATTGCCAATAATGTTATCTAATAATATTATTCAAATAATATGAATTATTGATATGATAATGGGAAATATTGTGCAGTGACAATTATTGAAATAATAATAATATAAAATATCAACGTAGCAATTATTGAACCAATAAAATAAAATATTGAACAGTAATTACTGTAACAATTATTGAGTAGTGCCTTGTTATGTAAGAATCAATAATTCAAAAATACTGTGCTATATCGTGTGCTACTATGCAACCACGCGTATTACTGTATTTTAACCACCGGGTATTTTAACAGTGTTAACGGTAACAATTACGCCGTTATTTGTAAAAACTCAAACTTGTAGTTTTCTTCATCCGACCGTTTTCTGTTATGGAACCCACAAATGGCTGCGCCATCGTACGAATATTTCTCGACAGCAAGAATATTCCATGGTCAAACGAATATTCCCCGACAACAATGAATATTTTATAACCACTTGCTTATTTTATAAAATTTGCACATTTCACCCATAACCAAAGCACTATATCAAATTAACACATTATTATTCAAAATAATAATTAGAGGAAATTCGATTTTATTTATAAAAAAGTTGGGGTCTTACATGCTCACGGTAGTGAGATTGTCTACCGTGACATGTTATATGGACCTAAAATTTTAAAAATGGCGCTTCAAAAAGTGAGTAATTTGAAATTTTGAAGTTAGGCACTCGAGAAGTGACTAAACTGAAGTACACACAAGAAGATTATTTAATTAGTACGTTGTAATAATATAACATGAGTTTAGTGATAAAATAAAGGAGGTGAGAAAATGAATCCCTATTTTCTCACTGTGTGTTATCCTTTAAAGGATAAGGTATTCCTTGATTTTTTTATAAAGTATTCTTTGTTATCTTTGACTATGTTACAAAGAGAAGAATTAATGTTGCGACTTTGGTTTCGTTTCCTAAAATCTGGACTATGAGACTATATGGGGTGATTCTAGGAAAGCAGTTGATTCAAATTTGTGTAACATTAGGGCAAATGGAATATAACTTAATTTTACCATGCTCTGCACTTATTGTCGACAACTATGACGTTTTGGAAACGATATAGTAATAAATAAGATACAAAACAGACATAGGCCTAAAGAGGTTAAGTATGACACTCTGAGGGATCAAAGATACTTAACCAGGTGAAAATTAAAGTTAGTTTGGGGTACTCTGAGTTTGAGAGGTTGTAGCTTCAATGCAAACCTTAACTAGTTTGCTTGATGACTCCCAAATTGAATTTTTTTAGGGGTTGATGTCTCTATTTTGGCACTAACGGGTTTGATTTAGAGCTCTCGCATTGCAGGTAAACTCAGCGGTCGCACTGTTCGATAACTAAACAAATTTTTTGGCTTACACATATTGACTTTATTGGCTTATATGATAACAACGTCGTCCTCGCCATGGGTGAGTGGGAGATATTGGTTATTGGATCCAAACTGGTGCGCCCATGGAGCAGACGACCCGGTGGGTATCCATATAGTTCATTGTCTAGGTATAATAAACATGTGAGAAATATATATATCTATTTATGTACTTGGGAGTTACATATATATATTGAAAGCTATATATATTGTAATTAGTGTAATTCATTTTGGATTTACAAATGAATTACATAATTAACCGTATTAATTCTTGTTTAATATATATATATATATATATATATATATATATATATATATATATATATATATATATGTTACACTTGTATACATAAGATGAAATGGTGCTGATCTTGGTACAACAATACACAAAAACATGATTAACATATATATATCAAAGCCATTAGAAGTCATCTTTAACTTGTTAAGCTAGAAAGTTTAGAGTTACAAGAATTGTGGAGTGTAAGACCCCAAGTTTTATGAATAAAGATTAATTTTTTTTCGAAATATATTTTTGAATATTATGGTGTGGATTTGATATAATGTTATAGTTGTGGGTATTATTTACAAATTTTGTAAAGTAAGCAAGTGGTTATATAATATTCGATTGATCGAGGAATATCCATTTTAACAAGGAATATTCGTACGATGGCATAATCATTGGTAGACCCCACAACGAAAGTATTGTCGTAGTTAGAAAACGACAGAAATATCTTGTTATAAAAATAACGGCGAAAGTTTTACCGTTAAACTGTTGAACTACCCGGTAGTAAAAGTACAGTAATACGCATGGTTGCATAGTGGCATACGGTATTGATTATTGATGCTTACGTGAGAAGTCACTCAGTTATACTCAATTATTGCTACAATAATTGCTGCATAATATCTCTCATATTATTGATTCAATTATTGTCACAGTATCATCTACATAATATTTATTATTATTAAATCAATAATTGAGACGACAAAAGTTATTCATATTATTATTTGCAATATTAACGATGTCTAGAAAGTTCTGTCGAGGAGAGGTTTGGTCACCTAATTGCGCGCCAATAAGGAGAAATTCTTATTGGAAAGCCCCCTCTTTTCTGGAAATGATATGATTGTTAAATATTATGAGTTATAATATTAATGATGAATAAGTTCGTATTGATTAAAGATGAAATTAATATTCCCATTGTGTTGGGATTATTTGTGTTAGTGAAAATCGACATTTATTTCGATAATAATTAATTTCTGGAGGTTATATTAACCAATCGGATAATTAATCGGATAAATGAGCAATTAATTACTATTAGTTCACATGCATATAACTATTTGCTCACATAAATGGAACTATTGATTCACATGCATTACTATTAGGGGAGGTGGTGCAAGATTGATAATACTTGCATGACTAAATTAAAAATGAACGTATAGATGAAGGTACTATACTGTAATTATTTTTTTTCACATGTATAAAACTATTTGTTCACATGTTTGTACTATTGATTCACATGATGTACTATTATGGGAGGCGGTGCAAGTTTGATAATACTTGCAGGACTAAATTAAAAATGAAGGAAAAGATGAAGGTATTATATTGTAATATTTCGAGCCCCAAAACGTGCAATTATCGAAACTATATTTTCCTATAAATAGAAGCTCATTCTTCTTTCATTCTCACCAATTCACTAAGACTCACAAGAGCAATTATAGAGAGAGAAGCTATAGAGAGAAAGAAGAAGAGAAGTCTGCTACCTCATTATTCCAGTATCCAGTCATCTTCTGAGGTAAGGGATATTATGTTTTTCAGTATTCATAAGGAATAATATTTTCTTTCATACTCTGCAGTATGTGAGTAATATTATTTCATCTCGTATTCCTGATTATACCCTTATTTTGTTAAAGTATTGCTTCTATACTCCGTGAAATTAGTAGAATATCCTTAAAATTTGCGCTTCATCTAGTATCGTTTCACAAGGATATTTTCTACACATTCTTGTTAAATTTTAAGCTTTTCGTGCCGGAGTACTGTCCATGAGTAGTATTCATTTATACTGTACTATTCACGAAGTACTATTCATGAGTACTATTCATAAAGAAATATTCATGGGGTACTATTCTCGAAATACTATTCATAGGGTACTATTCACCCGGAGTACTATTCATGACAAAAATTGATTTTTTTCCGGTCCAAATCATTTTTGATACAATATTATTCTTGAATTTTACTCCACAAAGCAGTATCATGTTGACAATTTGGACATTATTGAATTCTGGATAAATTAAATTATAAATCTTTAAAATTTATCTTTTGCTTTCATGTAATTGAATTCTTATATCATTGTCATCATCTTCATGCTTATATTGTGATGAAAGTCATCTTTGGCTTACATGTATAGATGGACTGTTAATTGGTATGATTATGACCAGGAATCATTCGGTATAATCATGACCCGTAATGTTATAAATGATGTGGTAAAAGTCCTCAGTGGCCCGTAGTGCATTGATGGACAGTTGTTGGTATGATTATGACTAGGGATTATTCGGTACGATCATAACCATTGGTGAAAACATGAATATCGTTGGCCCGTAGTGCATGGATAATTCGTGGTTGTGATACTATTTATTGAGCTGAGTCTCAGCGATAAAATTGATGATAAACTCTTAAATCATAGAAGATAGTAGATATCATGTTCTATTTGACTCTTCTAATGGATTGCTTGTTCTGCTGCAGTTAAACTTGATGTTAATTGTATTTTATCATTTTAACACTGTTGAAGGCTAACGATAATTTATTCTGCATTATCTTAGTCATAATATTTCTTACTGGGTTAGTTAAGCTCACCATTTGCTTTGATTGTTCTCTTCAGGAAATGAGAACATAGCTGGGACTAGTCGAGGAACGGAGTGATGGTTTGAGATTGTGCATTAATAGTCCTCACTATTCTGTGAAATAGTGTGATAATATTGAGGACTTATTTTGAGTTTGAATACTGTCTAGAAAACAATATTTGTATTAAAACTCACAACTCATGTTGTATATTTAAGTTTATATTTATATTCTGTACCATGTATTTGGCGACTCAGAATGGGTGATGCATCCCAATTAGGGGGGCGTCACAGTTGGTATCAAAGCTTAGGGATATGATCCCTGGTTGAGATGTGATACTAGAACTAGGAGGGGAGAGACGGGAAATTCCTTCCCTAGTATGACCTACCTAAATTTATTTGGTATTTATTTGGCCGGTTAAAGTATAGGGATAATATGTGACATGTCAATTAACCCTAACTTTGTGGCAGTATTTAAAAATGGCATCCAAAAATATTGAGATAAGCAATAAAGCACATGAGACCGTTGAGTCACCAACGATCAATACCCAGGATAATGTGCAACAGGAAGACAATAATCCTCAGGTAAACAATAACACCGATCAAATGATGAACGATGGGATGTTCAGAGGCTTTATGCAATTTATGCAACATCAGGCGAGAGCGGTTCCTGTTCAAAATGCAGGTGAAAACACTGGCAACTCTTGGACGGTCACTGCTAAACAGTTCAAGGAGCTGGGACCATTGGAGTTTATTGGAGAACCAAAACCACTTAAGGCAGAGACATGGATAAAACAGATCACCAAGATATTTGATGTCTTGGGATGCTCCGAGGAGCAAAAGGTTCCCTTTGCCACCTTCATATTGCGAGGAGAGGCAGATTACTGGTGGGAATCTGTAGAGCGCACTCAACCTGCCGCAATGAAAGATGTCTTGGGAGAAGTTCCAAGAACTGTTCAACGACAAGTACTTTTCTGAAAGTATTCGTCACATGAAGGAGGTATAGTTCATCAAGCTGGAGCATAGCAATATGACCGTGTCGCAGTACGAAGTTAAGTTTGCTGAGTTATCTCGGTTTGCGTCCCATTTGGTGGATAATGAGGAGAGAATGATGCGGATGTTTCTAAGAGGTTTGAAACCCGAGATACGTCAATACTTAATTTCTCATAAATTGTGTTTGTATTCAGATGTTGTAAATAGGGCTCAGTTATTGGAGCGCGATAATGAGTCAACCCAACCAAGAGAGAGCAGCTGACAAAATGATAATACCAATGGTAGTAGTCATCGAATCAGTGACAACAAACGTGGAGGGAATCAACATGCCAGAAATGGTAACCACTTCGGTGGAAATCATGGTCACGATAATAGAAGTAGAAATTTTAAGAAGAGGAGATTCAACAATGATGGAAAGACGTCATCACCAGCACCTGTTGTTAAGGAAGGGGAACGACAGCCAATCGTATATTACAAATGCAGAGGGGAGGGACATATCAATTCGAACTGTACGCAGCAATCCAAAGCGTATTATAATTGAGGAAGAGAAGGTCACCTAGCTTGATTTTGTCGTGCAGTAAAGCCAAGTCCAGCTGGGATGGAGGCAGCAAAGGCCATCCCAGAGAAGTCAAAGCTGGTAGTTCAAGGGAGAGCGTTTGTCGTAACCTCCCAAAAAGCGAGGAACCCGAACGAAGTCATAACGGGTAAACTAATCATAAACTCTAGCAAAGTCTATACCTTATTTGATACCAGTTCTACCCATTCTTTTATTTCTCCTACTTGCACACAACGTTTAAATTTGACTCCGGAGAAATTAGACTTTGACTTATCTATTGAAACTCCGTTGGGAGAAACCTTCATTACATTCACTGTTTATAAGTCTTGTTTGGTTTAAATCGGTACCCTCACATTACCTGTTGATCTTTTTTTATTGAAAATACTTGCATTTGACGTAATTCTAGGGATTGATTGGTTAACTACTCATCATGCTAAAATTGATTGTTTTCGTAAGGTTGTTAGCTTTCATATTCCTAACCAACGTATTATGCGAATTCAAGCGACCAAACCATTAAAATCAATCACTGTCATCTCAAGCCAAATAGCTATTCGTTTATTAAAAAATGGTTGTCAAGCTTTCTTAGCTCATGTCACGGATTTAAACAAAAATACGTCAGTTTTGAATGATATTTTTATTGTTAATAAATTTCCTGACGTATTCCCTGAAGAACTTCCTGGCCTGCTCCCAAAGCGTGAAATTAAATTTTGTATCGACCTTGAACCCGGTACAAAACCCATTTTCAAAGCCCCATATCAAATGGCTCCTATTGAACTTTAGGAGTTAAAAACCCAACTACAGAAATTGTTAGACATCGGTTTCATTCGTCCTAGTACGTCCCCTTGGGGTGCTCCTGTTCTATTCGTGAAGAAGAAAGATGGGAGTATGCAACTTTATATTTATTATCGGGAGTTGAACCATGTCACTGTCAAAAATAGATACACATTGCCTCGCATTGATGACTTGTTTGACCAGTTGCAAGGCGCCAAATTCTTTTCAAAGATTGATCTTCGTTTCGGATATAACCAATTGAAGATTAAAACCGATGACATTCCAAAGACGACTTTAGAACTCGGTACGGGCATTATGAATTCCTAGTCATGTCTTTTAGATTGACTAATGCTCCTGCTGCCTTCATAGATGTGATGAACCGAGTATTCAAGGAATATTTGGATCATTTTGTGATTGTCTTTATTGATGACATTCTCATATATTCTAAAAGCCATGAAGATCATGAGCAACACTTAAGGCTGATACTCCAAAAGCTTCGTGAAAACAAGCTTTATGCCAAGCTAAAAAAATACGAGTTCTAGCTTGAGGAAGTAGCATTCCTTGGGCACGTAGTATCAAGTCATGGAATATCTGTTGACCCAGCAAAGATTGAAGCAATACAAAGCTGGGAGCAACCTAAATCAGTGACCGAAGTACGTAGCTTTCTCGACTTAGCTGGTTATTATCGGAGATTCGTAGAAGGGTTTTCTCGAATCGCTACTCCATAAACTCAGCTGACTCGAAAAGATACAAAATTTAGTTGGAGCGAGAAATGTGAGAAGAGTTTTTAAGAACTCAAGAGGAGACTCATTTCAGCACCTGTTCTGACAATACCATCTGGCTCGAAGGGATTTGTCATCTATAGTGATGCTTCGGGCAAGGGGTTAGGATGTGTTCTCATGTAACATGGGAAAGTCATAGCCTATGCCTCTCGACAACTCAAAGAATATGAGAGAAATTATCCTACTCATGAGCTAGAGTTGGCAGCTGTTGTCTTCGCACTTAATATTTGGAGGTATTACCTGTATGGGGAGAAAGTGGAGATCTATACGGATCATAAAAGCCTCAAATATTTCTTCACTCAAAAGGAACTCAACATGCGGCAACGACGTTGGCCTGAACTATTGAAAGATTATGATCATACAATTCAATATCATCCTAGAAAAGCGAACGTAGTAGCTGACGCATTGAGTAGAAGATCATATGCGGGTACGAGTGGGATATTGTCAACGCAAAGGCCCATTTTATATGACTTGCAAAGGATAAAAATAGAGTTAAAGACTCCAGGGACCCACGTGATGATGGCAAATATACGAGTTGAACAGACTTTAATCGTTAAAGTTAAAGTTGCTCAAGATACATGTAAGACCTCGAATTTTATGAAATGAAAGTATTCAATTTTCTTATAATTATTATTTTATTTCGTAAATGGTTAAATTGATAAAAGGTTAAAGTTAAGAGTGATATGTGAAAATTTTGCAAAGTATGCAAGTTGTTATAAAATATTCGTTTGGTCGGAGAATATTTTTTTTGTCGGAGAATATCCGTACGATGGCACAATCATTGGTGGACCCCACAACGGAAGTATTGTCGTAGTTAGAAAACGACAAAATTATCTTTTTATAAAAATAACGGTGAAAGTGTTACCGTTAAAACTGTTGAACTACTCGGTAGTAAAAGTACAGTAATACGCGTGATTGCATAGTAGCACACGGTATTGATTATTGATGCTTACGTAAGAAGTCAATCAGTTATACTCAATTATTGCTACAATAATTGCTGCATCATATCTCTTATATTATTGATTCAATTGTTGTCAACAGTATCATCTGCACAATATGTTATATTATTAAATCAATAATTGAGACGACAAAGTTATTCATATTATTATTAGCAATATTGACAATGTCTAGAAGTTCTGTCAAGGAGAGGTTAGATAATTTAATTGCGCGCCAATAAGGAGAAATTCTTATCGAAAAGTTCTCTCTTTCCTGGGAACAACTTGGTTGTTAAATATTGTGAATTATAATATTAATGATGAATAAGTTTGTATTAATTAAAGATAAAATTGATAGTTCTATTGTGTTGGAATTATTAGTGTTAGTGAAAATTAACATTTATTTCGATAATAATTGATGTCTGGAGGTTATATTGACCAATCGGGTAATTAATCGGATAAATGAGCAATTAATTGCTATTAATTCATATGCTTATAACTATGTGTTCACATTATGTACTATTGATTCACATGATTGATAATACTTGCATGACTAAATTAAAAATGGAGGTATAGTTGAAGGTACTATACTGTAATTATTTTTCTTCACATGATTAGAACTATTGAGTCACATGATTTACTATTGATTCACATGATTTACTATTAGGAGAGGTGGTACAAGTTCTATAATACTTGCAGGACTAAATTAAAAATGAAGAAAAAGAAGAAGGTATTTCGAGCCCCAAAATGTACAATTATTGAAACTATATTTTCCTATAAATAGAATCTCATTCTTCCTTCATTTCTCACCAATTCACTAAGTCTCACAAGAGCAATTATTATAGAGATAAATTATAGAGATAAAGAAGAAGAGAAGTTTGCTATCTCACTATTCCAGTATCTAGTTTCTTCTAAGGTAAGGGTTATTATTTCTTTCGTATTCATGAAGAGAGCTATTGTTATTCCATTCCTTATTATTCTATTTGGAATAACCTATATACGCGGACTACCGTATACATGGTGAAATTCTTCTGTTATTCCATTCTTTATTATTATGTTGGAATAACATGTCTATGCGAAGTACTGCATACATGGTGAAATTCTTCTGTTATTCCATTCTTTATTATTATGTTGGAATAACCTGTCTATGAAAAGTACTGCATACATGGTGAAATTCTTCTGTTATTCCATTCTTTATTATTTTGTTGGAATATCCTGTCTGTTCGGATTACGTATGACCTGGTTCCATTCTTTATTATTCTGTTGGAATAACCTGTCTGTGCGGTCTATCGCATGCATGGTGAATTCTTCTGTTATTTTATTCTTTATTATTCTGTTGGAATATCCTGTCTGTGCGGATTACGCATGACCTGGTTCCATTCTTTATTATTCTGTTGGAATATCCTGTCTGTGCGGATTACGCAGGACCTGGTTCCATTATTTATTATTCTGTTGGAATAACCCGTCTGTGCGGTCTATCGCATGTATGGTGAATTCTTCTGTTATTTCATTCTTTATTATTCTGTTGGAATAACCTGTCTACGTGGATTACCACATGCATGATGAATGATCTTTCGTATTCATTCCTTATTAAATTGTGGAAATGATCTGTCTACGTGGATTACCGCATGGCGGGCGAAAATCCATTTGCAGTTTCATATATTCTATTATACTCAGTTGGTTAAAGTTTTGGCGTCTATACTCCATGAAATTAGTGGAATATCCTTGATATTTGCGCTTCATCCAGTATCTTTTCATAAAAATATTCTTCTGAGCATTCTCTAATTTTACTCTACAAAGCAGTATCATGTTGACAATTTAGACATTATTGATTTTTGGATAAATTAAATTATAAATCTTTAAAATTTATCCTTGAACTTGTTTTATTGAATTATTATGTCATTGTCATCATTCCCATGCTTATATTGTGATTAAAGTCATCTTTGGCTTACGTGCATAGATGGACTTGGTATGATTATGACCAGGGATTATTCGGTATAATCATGACCGTAATGTAACGAAGGATGTGGTAAAAGTCCTCATTGTCCTGTAGTTCATTGATAGACAGTTGTTGGTATGATTATGACCAGGGATTATTTAGTATAATCATGACCATTGATGATTACATGAATATCCTTGGTCGTGGTGTAGGGATAATTCGATTTAATTTATTAAGCTGAGTCTCAGCGATAAAGTTGATGAAAAACTTTTTAAATCATAGAAGATAGTAGATTTTATGCTCTACTTGACTCTTCTAATGGATTGTTTATTCCGCTACAGTTGTTGATCTAAAACTTGTTGTCTATTGTATTCTATCAGTTGTTATACTGTTGAAGGCTAAGGATAATTTATTCTGCATTATCTTAGTCATAATATTTCTTACTGGGCTAGTTGAGCTCACCCTTTTCTTTTATTGTTCTCTTCAGGAAATGAGAATATAGCTGGAACGAGTCGAGAAATGGAGTGATGGTCCAGGATAAGTGGCTTTAGTAGTCCTCACTATTCTGTGAAATAGTGTGACAATAAATGTAATGAGGACTCCATTGAGTGTGGATATTGTCTAGATGACAATATTCTTATTAAAACTCTTAGATTATGTTTTGTCGTATTTTACACGATTGTTGTATAATTAAGTTGTATTTGAATTTTGTACCATGTATTTGGCGACTCAAGATGGGTGATATATACCTGTTTTGGGGGTGTCACAGTTGGTATCAAAGCTTAGGAATATGATCCCTGGCTGAGATGTGAGACAAGAACTAGGAGGGGAGAGACGAAGAATTCCTTCGCTAGTATGACATACCTAAGTTTATTTGGTATTTAATTGGTCAGTCAGAGTATAGGGATAATATGTGATATGTTAATTAACTCTTGTTTTATGGCAGTTTTTAAGAATGGCAACAGAGAACGTTAACAATGGAGTGAATGAGACCATGGAGACACCTCTAATCGCCAACCAGGATAATGTGATGTCAGGTGAAGAAGGAATTAGAGATATTCTTGTGGTGAGGGAAGAATTAATAGTTGCACCCGAGCTAGTCGCAGAGGTAGCAGCTGAGAGTGAGGAAGAAGAGGAACCTAAGGAGAATTTATTAGAAGAATTTTATGATCGAAATGTAGAATTGCAAAATCGTAGTCATGAGTTAGAAGAGCAGACTGAAGAACGGCAGGCGGTCGTGGAGCAAAATGATGCAACAATTCAAGCTTGTGTAACTCGATATGTGATGCTTGAACAGAAGCACTCTTTGGCAGAGTATAAGATGATAAAGCTAAAATCTGAGCAGAACGAAGAAACAACTGAACGAGTGAGAATGAGTGATGCATGGGTAAAAGCCGCACGACGCGTTGATATTGTGGAAAGAGACGTCCGATCTAAGAAAGCTAAAATAGATGATATGTATTTCTCTTTTTGGACAGCAATTGAGAGAACCCAACATCGAGTTTTGAATTACCCAGTACATTGCGGTCAACCCCAATTCGATATGGATCGAAGATTAATGATTCAGATCATGAAACAGGAGTACGACGAAGCAGTTGAGGGTGGAATATGCCCTATAGAAAAGTCAATTCCAATGGTAGTGATGACACCAAATGCTGCCCAGATAAGTCAAAGTCGAGTAGTTCAGGCAAGAGCGGTTGTCATTACTTCCCAACAAGTGAGGAACCCAAATGTCATTACTTGCGCTCAACATTTAAATTTGACCCCAGAGAAGTTAGACTTTGACTTATTGGTTGAAACTTCGTTAGTAGAAACCTTCGTTACCTCCACTATTTATAAGTCTTGTTTGATTCAAATCGATACTCTCACGTTACCTGTCGATCTTATCTCTCTGAAAATACTTGCATTTGATGTGATTTTAGTAATCGACTGGTTAGCTACTTTCGTAAGGTTGTTAGTTTTCATATTCCTAACCAACCTGTTATGCGAATTCAAGCAACTAAACCACTAAAGTCAATCACTGTCATATCAAGCCATAAGTAAAGAGTCCAGAGCCTTTCACTGTTGACTTCCTTAGTGGAATACACCGAAGCCGAACTTTTCGTAGGGGACGTCGTGAATAACGGTGGCAAGTTAATAGGTATTAATGTGACGTGTTATCCAAGTCTTGGATGAGAGTCACAGTTTTGAATGACATTTCTATTGTTAATAAATTTCCTGACATATTCTTGAAGACTTCCTAGCCTACCCTAGAGCATGAAATCGAATTTTATATTGACCCCAATACAAAACCCATTTCTAAAATCCTTAAATATTTTTTCACCTAGAACGAACGTATTATGCGCCAAAGACATTGGCTCGAGCTGTTGAAGATTACGACCATACCATTCAATATCATCGTGGAAGAGCGAACGTGGTAGCTGACACGTTAAGTAGAAGATCGTATGCGGTTACGAGTGTGACATTGTTAACACAAAAACCCATTTCATATAACTTACAAATGATGAAGATAGAGTTAAAGACTCTAGGGACCCATGTGGTGATATCAACTATACGAGTAGAATCGACTTTAATCGATAAAGTTAAAGCCGCTCAAGCTACACACTCGGAGCTAATGAATGTGAAGAAGAAGGTTCAAGAGGGCGTTACTCTAGAAGCAAGTCTCGATGAAGAGAGGAAATTTCAACCCTTGATTTTATTGGTCTATTTGAAATCCTCGATCGAGTAGGAACTGTGGCCTATAGACTCGTTTTACAGCCAAGTATGTCGCGTGTTCATAACGTTTTTCACGTATCGATGTTACGTAAATATGTGGACGACTCGAACCACATTATTGAATTAGAATTAGATGAGATATCAGAAAATTTAACGTATGATGAGATACGTGTTAAAATCTTGGATAAGAAGGATCATATTCGACACTCAAAGGTTATACCTTAAGAGTTAGAATCTGACGAGGTATCCTCACCTCTTCGGCATACCAGGTATGTACGTAAATTTCGAGGGCGAAATTTCATAAGGAGGGAAGATTGTAAGACCCCGAATTGTAATAAAATATTCGTTTGGTCGGGAAATATTTTTTTTGTTGGGGAATATCCGTACGACGGCACTATCATTGATGGACCCCACAACGGAAGTATTGTCGTAGTTAGAAAACGACAGAATTATCTTTTTATAAAAATAATGGCGAAAGTGTTACCGTTAAAACTGTTGAATTATCCGGTAGTAAAAGTACAGTAATACGCGTGGTTGCATAGTAGCACACGGTATTGATTATTGATGCTTACGTAAGAAGTCACTCAGTTATACTCAATTATTGCTGCAGTAATTACGACATCATATCTCTCATAATATTGATTCAATTATTGTCACAATATCATCTGCACAAAATGTTATATTATTAAATCAATAATTGAGACGACAAAGTTATTCATATTATTATTTGCAATATTGACAATGTTTAGAAGTTCTGTCAAGGAGAGGTTAAATAATCTAATTGCGCGCCAATAAGGAGAAATCCTTATCGGAAAGCCCCCTCTTTCCTGGGAACTACCTGGTTGTTAAATATTGTGAATTATAATATTAATGATGAATAAATTCGTGTTGATTAAAGATAAAATTGATAGTTTTATTGTGTTAGAATTATTAGTGTTAGTGAAAATCTACATTTATTTCGATAATAATTAATGTCTGGAGATTATATTGACCAATCGGGTAATTAACCGGATAAATGAGCAATTAATTGCTATTAATTCACATGCTTATAATTATGTGTTCACATGTGTGTACTATTAATTCACATGATTTACTATTAGGGGAGTTGGTGCAAGATTGATAATACTTGCATGACTAAATTAAAAATAGAGGTATAGTTGAAGGTACTATACTGTAATTATTTTTCTTCACATGATTTACTATTGAGTGATGGTCCAGGATAAGTGGCTTTAGTTGTCCTCACTATTCAGTAAAATAGTGTGACAATAAATGTAATGAGGACTCCATTGAGTGTGGATATTGTCTAGATGACAATATTCTTATTAAAACTCTTAGATTATGTTTTGTCGTATTTTATACGACTGTTGTATAATTAAGTTGTATTTAAATTTTGTATCATGTATTTGGCGACTCAAGATGGGTGATGTATACTTGTTTTGGGGGCGTCACAATACAAACATGGAACTGATGCGTATGAAGAAGAAAGTGCAAGAATGTGCTATCCCGGAAGCAAGAATCGATGAAGAAGGAATATTTAGAGTCAACTCCAGACTTTGTGTTCTAACGACCCTGATTTAAAGTATACAATCTTGATAGAGGCGCACAACATACCATTTGCAATCTATCCTAAGAGTACCAAAATGTATCGTGATCTTCGACATACATTTTGGTGGAGCAATATGAAGAGAGAGATAGCGGGGTTTATCTCAAGGTGTCTAACTTGTCAACGAGTCAAGGCGGAGCATCAAGTGCTAAAAGGTCCATTGCAACCACTTGAAATTTCAGAATGGAAGTGGTTGCACATTACCATTGATTTCGTTACTGGTCTTCCCAAGGTTTCTCAAGGCATAGATGCGATTTGGGTCATTGTTGATAGATTAACCAAGTCTGCTCATTTCTTACCGATACGAGAAACTTATACACTTGAACGTCTTGCTCGTATGTACATAAACGAGATTGTAAGATTGCATGGTATACCAATATCCATAGTTTCTGATCGAGACTTAAGATTCACTTCACGATTTTGGGTTAGTTTACAAAAAGCTATGGGCACAGATTTACGATTTAGTTCGGCATATCATCCTCAAACGGATGGGCAGTCGGAGAGGACTATTCAAACTCTTGAATATTTATTAAGACTCTGTGTCCTTGACTTCAAAAGAAGTTGGGACAAGTTCTTACCATTGGTGGAGTTTTTCTATAACAACAGTTATCAAGCAAGTATTGGCATGGCTCCATTTGAGGCGTTGTATGGAAGAAAGTGTCGTTCTCCAGTATGCTGGGATGAGGTGGGTGAAGCAACGTTGTTGGGACCGGAGTTGGTACATATAACTACGAAAAAAATTCAAACGATCCAACAACGTATAAAAACCTCACAATATCGACAAAAGAGTTATGCTGATCTTCATCGAAAGGACGTGGAATTCAATATTGGGGATCATGTGTTATTATGTGTTACTCCATGGAAGGGAATTATGAGATTTAGAAAGAGAGGAAAGCTCAATCCTCGATTCATTGGCCCATTTATAGTCTTCGATCGAGTAGGAACTGTGGCCTATAGACTCGCCCTACCGCCAAGTATGTCTCGTGTTCATAACGTTTTTCACATATCTATGTTAAGTAAATATGTGAAAGACTCGAACCACATTATTGAATTTGAACCGGATGAGATAGCGGAAGATTTAACGTATGAAGAGGTACCTGTTAAAATCTTGGATAAGAATGATCTTATTCTACGCTCTAAAGTTATACCTCAAGTCAAAGTTTTGTGGAGAAACCACGATGTTGAGGAAATGACCTGGGAGTTAGAATCTGAAATGAAACCAAGGTATCATCACCTCTTCGACATACCAGGTACGTACCCTAATTTCGATGACGAAATTTCATAAGAAGGGGAGGTTGTAAGACCCCAAGTTTTATGAATAAAGATTAATTTTTCTCGAAATATATTTTTGAATATTATGGTGTGGATTTGATATAATGTTATAGTTATGGGTATTATTTATAAATTTTGTAAAGTAAGCAAGTAGTTATATAATATTCGATTGGTTGGGAAATATTCGTTTTAACAGGGAATATTCGTACGACGGCACAATCATTGGTGGAACCCACAACAGAAGTATTGTCGTAGTTAGAAAACGACAGAAATATCTTGTTATAAAAATAACGGCGAAAGTTTTACCGTTAAACTGTTAAACTACCCGGTAGTAAAAGTACAGTAATACGCATGGTTGCATAGTAGCACACGGTATTGATTATTGATACTTACATGAGAAGTCACTCAGTTATACTCAATTATTGCTACAGTAATTACTGCATAATATCTCTCATATTATTGATTCAATTATTGTCACAGTATCATCTGCATAATATTTATTATTATTAAATCAATAATTGAAACGACAAAAGTTATTCATATTATTATTTGCAATATTGACGATGTCTAGAAAGTTCTGTCGAGAAGAGGTTTGGTCACCTAATTGCGCGCCAATAGGGATAAATTCTTATTGGAATGCCCCCTCTTTCCTGAAAATGATCTGGTTGTTAAATATTGTGAGTTATAATATTAATGATGAATAAGTTCGTATTGATTAAGGATGAAATTAATATTTTTCATTGTGTTGAGATTATTTGTGTTAATGAAAATCGACATTTATTTCGATAATAATTGATTTTTGGAGATTATATTGACTAATCGTGTAATTAATCGGATAAATAAGTAATTAATTGCTATTAGTTCACATGCATATAACTATTTGCTCACATAAATAAAACTATTGATTCACATGCTGTAATTATTTTTTTCACATGTATAGAACTATTTGTTCACATGTGTGTACTATTGATTCACATGATGTACTATTAGGAGAGGTGGTGCAAGTTTGATAATACTTGCAGGACTAAATTAAAAATAAAGGAAAAGATGAAGGTATTATACTGTATTATTTCGAGCTCCAAAACGTGCAATTATCGAAACTATATTTTTCTATAAATAGAAGCTCATTCTTCTTTCATTCTCACCAATTCACTAAGACTCACAAGAGCAATTATAGAGAGAAGCTATAGAGAGAAAGAAGAAGAGAAGTCTGTTACCTCATTATTCCAGTATCCAGTCTTCTTCTGAGGTAAGGGATATTATGTTTTTCAGTATTCATAAGGAATAATATTTTCTTCCATACTCTGTAGTATGTGAGTAATATTATTTCGTATCGTATTCCTGATTATACCCTCATTTTGTTAAAGTATTGCTTCTATACTCCGTGAAATTAGAAGAATATCCTTAAAATTTGCGCTTCATCTAGTATCGTTTCACAAGGATATTTTTTACACATTCTTGTTAAATTTTAAGCTTTTCGTGCCGGAGTATTCTCCATGAGTAGTATTCATTTATACGGCACTATTCACGAAGTACTATTCACGAGAACTATTCACAAAGTACTATTCATGGGGTACTATTCTCGAAGTACTATTCATAGGGTACTATTCACCCGGAGTACTATTCATGATAAAAATTAATTTTTTTTCGGTCCAAATCATTTTTGGTACATTATTATTCTTGAATTTTACTTCACAAAGCAGTATCATGTTGATAATTTGGACATTATTGAATTCTGGATAAATTAAATTATAAATCTTTAAAATTTATCATTTATTTTCATTTAATTGAATTCGTATATCATTGTCATCATCCTCATGCTTATATTGTGATGAAAGTCATCTTTGGCATACGTGCATAGATGGACTGTTGATTGGTATGATTATGATCATGAATCATTCGGTATAATCATGACCCGTAATGTTATAAATGATGTGGTAAAAATCTTCAGTGGCCCATAGTGCATTGATGGACAGTTGTTGGTATGATTATGACCAGGGATTATTCGGTCTGATCATGACCATTGGTGAAAACACGAATATCCTTGGCCCGTAGTGCATGGATAATTCGTGGTTGTGATATTATTTATTGAGCTGAGTCTCAGCGATAAAATTGATGATAAACTCTTAAATCATAGAAGATAGTAGAAATCATGCTCTACTTCTAATGAATTGCTTGTTCCGCTGCAGTTAAACTTGATGTTTATTGTATTTTATCAGTTTAACACTGTTGAAGGTTAACGATAATTTATTCTGCATTATCTTAGTCATAATATTTTTTACTGGGCTAGTTGAGCTCACCCTTTGCTTTCATTGTTCTCTTTAGGAAATGAGAACATAGTCGGGACTAGTCGAGGAACGGAGTGATGGTTCGAGATGGTGCATTAGTAGTCCTCACTATTCTGTGAAATAGTGTGATAATGTTGAGGACTTATTCTGAGTTTGAATACTGTCTAGAAGACAATATTTGTATTAAAACTCACAGCTCATGTTATATATTTAAGTTTGTATTTATATTCTATATCATGTATTTGACGACTCAGAATGAGTGATGTATACCTATTTTGGAGGCGTCACATGGAGTTTATATTTGGTACTCGTAATAGCTAGTCCAAATTACTGCTGAGAGCATTGTTCTTTAAGTTCGTGATTTTAGTTGTTCGTTGTTGTGGACATATGCTTCAAGAGGTTACTAGAAAATGAAAAAATTTCGATTCATATCCGATCCGTGTATGCTATATATTATTACACCTCTTATGTCATTTAATTATACCGGCACGCCTCCCAATAACACGATGGTGGGGAACAACACGAAGTTGGTGGTGCTGCCGTTTAACACCACCGTGGAACTAGTGATGCAGGACACTAGTATACTTGGTGCTGAAAGTCATCCTCTGCAATTGCATGCATGGATTTAACGTTTTTATTGTAGATCAAGGGCTTGGAAATTTCGATGCTAAAAAGGATCCTGCCAAGTTTAATCTTGTTGACCCTGTTGAACGGAATACAGTCGGCGTGCCGTCCGGTGGATGGGTAGCCATCCGATTCCGGGACTATAACCCAGGTGAGTATAAACAGTAAGCCTAACTAGCAACAAGAAACTAGTTAACTCTGTTGATGTCGAATTAATTAAATATACGTTTACAGGGGCGTGGTTCATGCACTGTCATTTCGATATCCATTTGAGCTGGGGATTGAAGATGGCATGGGTAGTTTTGGACGGAAAACTCTCTAATCAAAAGATGCCTCCTCCACCGTCTGATCTTCCCAAATGCTATCTCTGTTGCCTCTTCGTACGGATAACTTAATTAATTTGATTATAGGACTGGCTTCAAATATTTCAAGATTTCTCCACTAAAGAAAGGGAATAGAAATGGAAAGTGGAGAATAAATTGTAATATTCAGAATTGATCATTGCTTGTGCTTACACGAGCTTTACTTATAATATTCATAATGAACTTGGTTTTTATTTTTTTATTTTATTTAATAAAATACAATTTATTACATTTGGCGATATTTATTATTCAAATTTTTGAAAATTATTAAAATAAGAATTTAAATAAATAAAATTTTTATTACGTGATACGGCATAACTGATTAAGTGCGGTGTAATACGTAATTTCTGTGAATAATAAGAATTATTAATCAGTTATGCCGTATCACTTAATAAAAAATTTAATTTTTTAAATTTTTTTTTTAATAATTTCTGAAATTTTAAATGGTTACAGTTACATGTGATTTTACAAAGTTTATATATATGTTACTTTAAGTTCATGCTACTTAATTATATCATATACAATCTATGATGATGGAAAACTTAACAAAAATAAAAAAATAAAAATTGATGGTTTCAGAATATCATTTATAATGAACTACATCTGTATACAACTTGTGCTACTGACTAAAAAGAAAAATTAATCCAACACAAAGTATCAAATTTTCATAAAATGAAAATTTAAAAAATATTGAGTAAATTCCAGCAACTTCTCCATTAAAATCGGCTTGATGGAAACAAAGAAAATAAAAGTTCTATAGTTAATGGTAAAATGCATAAAAATGAAAAAAAAAATAGGGTTATGGTTTGATAAATATAGAAAATAATTAAAAGAAAAAAAATTGAGTTTTAAAACGGTTAAGTTACACATCTGCCCTCCAAGTTGCCACTTAGTTTGAAAGTAACCCCTCAATTGGCACACTTTCATCCTCATTGTTTGCACTTGTACTCAATCTTGGATTGATTTTTTTTCTTCCAAATTTCGATTTATACATCACATACATTTTCGTGAGGATCTAATATTTTATAGGAAGGATAATTAATTTAGAGAATTGATATTTTCACAAGAGAAATTGATACGTTTACTATTCATGTGAGGGGAGTCTTGTGAAAATATCAATTCCCCAAATGTAACTAATTATAAATATACAAATAAAATGAAACAAATAAAAATATATAATATAAGTAAATAAATGCAAATTTACCAAATTGAAGAATTCGATCCCACATAATTTAGAGAATTGAAATTTCCATAGCTCCACTAGACTCATTTTTAAGAGTTTGTAGTTTGTACAGAATATAGCAATAACGGAGTGTAAACTACAAAATTTGGTAAAGTTCCATAACAATAACAATAATTATTATTATTATTATTATTATTATTATTATTATTATAATTATAATAATAATAATCATAATTTAAATATTTCAAGGACACTTTTATTTGAAATAAAAAATATTAAAGATTTGTTCAATCATTACATATACAATGTCTTGAATTATTTTTTTATTTATAAAAATTACTGTTTATTATTTATATTTTCATTAGCTACCCTGAACTGTTTTCAAATGGAAATTTGAGCTAGTGGTCTATAGTCGCGAGTCTACCGTAATATTGTACCGTATCTATTAAAAACTTTTGTAGCCATTTAAAATTATTTACAAAGACTTAATTAAGTTAATTTTGCATTAAAAAAATTTAAAACTTTTTTGAAATTCCTAAAAAAAAAAATTAGCGACAAGGAATAAAATTACATAAATAATTGAGTTCAAGCAAAAGCCTCCTCCATCCAACAATGAAATCCGAAAAAGAAAATAATTAAATAAAGCATAAGAAAAAAAAATTTGTTTTCAAGGTGACCAATTTAAGGTGAAAATGAATTAAGTTGTGAAACTGGATAAGATCTAATTTTTTATGGTCTTTAATATATTGACATTTTGCCTTATTTTACATTTATGTTCCAAATGTTTTCCACCCAACTAAAAGGGGTTAATTCCTAATCAATAGAAGAGAAAGAGAAAAAAGAAGTAGATAGAACTTGCAATAATCAACCAATTTACTCTCTTTCACAAAAAGAATTCCATTTACAAAATTTATAAACTTTGATTATATATATATATATATATATATATATATATATATATATATATATATATATATATCCTATTATTGATCATAGGCCTTCAGTTAGCCTGGCCCAAAATATTATTGATCATAGGCCTTCAGTTAGCCTGGCCCAAAAGTAATTAACTATAAAGCCTATGGCTATCAGTTCTGCCCAACTAGATAGATTCCGATTCCTTAAAGAAATCGAAGAAGCATTTAATGAATCCAAGTATTTGCCCAATCAAAATAGATCTTCATTCTTCCCTTCTCCGATTCGATTTCTAATTCAGTTATCCCTAGAATTCAAGAAATACTATATATATATATATATATATATATATATATATATATATATATATATATATATATATATATACCATCAACCTTAATTCGTCAAGAAAACTACGTACGCTGTTTTTTTTTTGTTCATATAATTTTCGATCGAAAATAATGGATTATAGTACTGATATAGAGGAAAACCTTCAAAACCACCGACAACAACAGTGGGAAGAATTGTATAGAGAATTGATGTTGCTACACAATAATGATTATAATGTTGTGCATCCGACTACGATGGATTATTTACGATTTATGTCTTTCTTAGAAGTCGATAATTTGTCTATGAATTTTGATCAGGTGACTTTATCTAGTTCAAGTTTGAATTATGGTCCGAAGAAATATATGGAGTTTCAACCAAATCATTCATTCTTCTCTTACGATGTGAGTTTCTTTATCTGGTAACAAAATTTAAAAATTATTTTTGAATTTTTATAATTAATTTGTGAAATTTTAAAGTCAAAATTGATGTGATTCTTATTTTGAGACTGTTGTTAAGGATTGCTTACATTTCCAAAATAAATTTGTGCATGATATTTTTTTTTCTCATGTTCCTAGATATATGGCAATAGAGTAGCCCATGTATTAGCGGAGTTAGCTGAGTATATATATATATATATATATATATATATATATATATATAGACGGTGCACATTAGGGATGACAATTTGTCCTGTCACACGGTGATCCCCATGCCCCCACAAAACAAATTTTATGTTAAAGACAAGATGTTCAATTGTTATAATTTTTTTTATGTTTTAAAGAAGTAATAACGAATTGTTTCTTCTTATCAAACAGATCCAAAATATTGTGGACCTGAAAGAAGAGCTGAACGAGCAGCACACTGTAAAGGGAAAAAGGATACACAACACAGAACAAGAAGAAGATGACAGTCTCTCGGACTACGGCTGCGACTCCGACTTGAATACTCGTGATGAGACATCAGAGCATAAAGATAAAAAGATGAGACAAAATTACTAGAGCAATGCAATATATATTCCAAACATTAAAAAATAATGTCATACAGTGTTTAAATTTGTGATCGTAATTTTATTCTCACAAGGCACGGTACCATACAAGGCACGGATAAATTTATCAACGAAGATTTTTTATTTATTTATTTTTTTTGGCTTAAAGAAGTTGACATTATTATTGGTTTTACTAGGCCAATAAAGACTCTGAATTGAGTACTCTCTTTTTATTGGTAATTTACTTGTGCATGAACCCTTTGCTGTAGTAATATTACAATTAAAAGATGAAAAACGGAAAGAAGAAGTTAGAATATTGATCACCAAAAAATCCATTACAATATATATCTACGTTCCTACAATAAAATTTGTAAAAGATGAATAATTACAATATATTTCTATATAATGGAGAATATTTTTCTATTTCATATTTTTTTTATAGTTTAAGGTTTACTTGGATCTTTAATATTTAAGTGTTAATTATTGGACATCTCAAAAGTTAAATGTTCTTTTTTAGTCAGTGAAATACATATTATTTAGCGCATATTTATAAACAACTAACTAAGTGTCACGAAACATGAGTTTGCTTTCCAAATAAAATTATTTTTAATTTTGTATATAATTTTTCTAAAATATTTTTTAAAATTTTAAATTTACTTAGCATTACTATTAAAATGACTACAAATGTTGCTCAAACAAATAATTATCAAAAACCCACAATTGATTGTTAATAATGTGTTTTTTTTCTTGTTATTTTTAATTTAATATTCAGTTTTTACATAGTTTTGAATCTGATTTTTTTTTTCAATCTTTTGAATTAATATATAGTTTTTAAGAGTTCAACAATGAGCAGAACCTAAAAGCCCAAACTTGGTGTGTAAGAAATTCTATATGAAATAAAATTATTGTATAATAATATGTTACCACCATAGTTTTTAATTTTAAAAGGTAACTAAATTTTAGTAACATAAGTGAGGAATTTTTTTAAAATTAATTAACTAAAGATCTCCTATCTAAAATAAATTTGGTAACTAAAGTGTAATAACTAATATATTTTGTAATATATATTACATTTTTTAATGTTAACTATTATTTTCTCATAACATTTTGTAATATTATTTTCTCATAATATTAAAAATGAAAATTTAAAAAATATTGAGTAAATTCCAGCAACTTCTCCATTAAAATCGGCTTGATGGAAACAAAGAAAATAAAAGTTCTATAAAAATGAAAAAAATAGGGTTATGGTTTGATAAATATAGAAAATAATTAAAAGAAAAAAAATTTGAGTTTTAAAACGGTTAAGTTACACATCTGCCCTCCAAGTTGCCACTTAGTTTGAAAGTAACCCCTCAATTGGCACCCTTTCATCCTCATTGTTTGCACTTATACTCAATCTTGGATTGATTTTTTTTTCTTCCAAATTTCGATTTATATACTAGTCATATACATTTTTGTGAGGATTTAATTGTCTTTTGAGTTTTGACTATATAAATTTTTTAAAGAATTGCATAAGACAACGAGACTAGTTGATATTTTCACAAGAATAACTGACATAAATGTGAGTCCAGTTTACTATTTATGTGGAGGGAGTTTGTAGAAATATCAATTTTCCAAATGTAACTAATTATAAATATACAAATAAAAATATATAATATAAGTAAATAAATGCAAATTTACCAAATTGAAGAATTCGATCACACATAATTTAGAGAATTGAAATTTCCATAGCTCCACTGGACTCATTTTAAGGGTTTGTACAGAATATAGCAATAACGGAGTGTAAACTACAAAATTTGGTAAAGTTCCATATATGAAAAATGGAATTTGATAGGTGTATAGCGGGTAAATAAAAAATAAAAAATTAGAAGAGTTTGTTCTGGTTTGGTGGTTTGTCATTAGGACGAAGATGCAAAATAACTGCCCTCTGGAAGTTATGTCACAAATTTTGTGCCTTTAAATTTAATTTTATTATAATTTCGTTGTCTTTATTATTATTTTATAATTTTATTCGAAAATTTGATAAAACTCCTATTATGTATTAATGATAATTATACATGTAACACGTGGGCCACGTACTTAGTGAAATATGAAAGGGCTGGACCTTTTTTTAAAGGGTTCGTAGTAATTCTGGTTTTATACTATTTGGAACGACTCTCATATTGAGAAATCTGGTATTGACATTCGATCACAAAATCTATTGACAACTGCATAAATTATTATACTTTGTTTTTCAATAAAAGTAGTGCATATTGGGGAAACTATGGTGTTATAGAGTTCCGTAATATCCATTCATCTTCAGAATTAAGTCTCCTCGATACCAAGGGAGTAATGAATTGTACCATTCTACGATGGATTGATTCGAACTGTGACGAGAAAAACTCTTTTCGGATAAATTGTACAATTATTGAATTTATACTAACAAACAAAAAAAAATAACAAGTTTTTAAATAAAATTAAGATCCTAAATATGGGATTTCAGAACCATTTAGAGCCTTTTCAGCAACAACTTTTAAGTTTGTCTTATAAGCTATTTTGTACTCTTCAAATGTTTGTTTGTAATCTAATTTGTGATTTATTTTTGATTTGTACGTCAAAATTAATAAGTATTCCCCCGTCCCAAATTAATTGCTCAGTTTTGACTTTTTTAAGTCAAATTGACTATTTTTAGAATTAATAATTAAGCATATATAAATATATTTCTAAAATTATAAAAATTGGGATTAATAATAAATTGTATATACTTTCTTTTGGTTATAATCACTTCACCTATATTTTAGCAAAAATAGTAAAAATATTAGTTTTAAAAATGGTCAATTTGATTTTAAAAAGTTAAAACTGAGCAATTAATTTGGAAGGGAGGGAGTAATAATTTGTATCTTATTTAAAAGTGACTTATAAATCATTCTTAAAAAGGTAATTTGGCCAAATATAAGTTTTATTTTGCCCATTTCTATTTTTCTAAATGGCATCTAACGTATATCTGATTTCTTCCCTTCTCTGACGTAAAGAAATGGCTGGTCTGTCATCTCGGTCGATTGGAATCACTCTCTCTCGCTCAATTGAATCACTCTCTTTCGACTTACAATTCCTCCCGGATCACAGTACGGTACGATTTGTAATATGTAAATACACTGTTTTTCTCAGATTACAGTTTATTGAGATATTGTGTTCTCCTATTAATCAGATTTTGATGGCTTCTGATGGCCCTTTTGGTGTTTTCATTTTAATTATTAGGTTTTATTTGATTATATAAATTCATTTTAATTATTAGGTTTAAATTTGTTGAATCTTCAGTGTGATATATGTTCAAGGCTGTCGAAGACAACTTCCTTGAAGAGAATAAAAATTATCCCCTTTTTAAGTTTAAAGATTTGTTTTAGTTGGGGAGTGTGGGAGCTAACTCTAGATGGGTATACTATGAAATTTTGATATTCATCCTTTGCACGGCTTAATTTGGGTTCCATCTTCAGGTAATTGATTGCTCTTTAATTTATTTATTTTGTTACTTTTTCCTTTGCGGGTTGTTGTATGAAGTAGTTTCATGTTCAATTTTGCTGTAAATGAGCTTAATTTTCTTTATTGAAGGCTGACCTTATCAGAGAACAAGGTCAAGTATTGGGTTTGTTTATCAATTGGTTGTACTAGTCTCGCATTTTATGGGTTTTCATTGTTTTGGTTTCAACATATTAATGTTGGGAGAATGGTGCTTTAGTTTTAATTTTTTTTGATACTTTGAAGAAGATTTAAAAATATTGCAATGGGTTTTGATATCAAGTACAGGCCCCGTATAAGCTTTTTCAAGTTTCATCATTGAATTGGTGACAGTCATGGTATCCTAGCTAGTAATAGGTTAATCAAACCTTGCATTCGTCAGGGTTGTGGGAGTCTTTGTGGCCTTAGCCCATGCTCTGTAACTATTCCATTTTTTTTATGTTTGGTTATTTCTCTTATTCTTTGGAGTTTCAATTGATACACTGCCTCCGTCTACTATCTTTGCAAGCTGTGCCTGCGACTCCTTACATTCCCCTTCCACTTTAACTAAGGTAGTTTCCAATTGATTGTTTTACTACCTTTCCATTTTCCACATTTCTTCTAAGATAGCAATCTTGCTATTTGCAGTCTGCATCTCTGCTGATATGTATAGAGCTAAGAGCATTAACACCAGTTTTCCCAATAAACTCTATATCCCATATTTAAAAAATATGTCAATAAATTAGTATTCAACAGTTTTCTTATCCTTATATAATTCTCTATTTTAATCCCTATATATGATTTGACTCCTTAGGGTGAGGGAATCAAAAGAGCGTTCCCTATTTATGTAAAATGACATTTCACACCCTATTTATTGCGATTTTATGTTGGTTAAAAGATCTTTATCTCACTTAATTACTGATTTGGGTATGCCTATCAAATTCACTTATTTTTATTTTTTAAACAGAGGATTTAGAGAAGAAATATAACTATAAAAAAATAAAAAATCAGTCAAATTTTGATTTTGATCATTTTTATAAAAAATATTACTACTAATTATAAATTTTATTATTTTATAATTAAAATAATGTTGTTTTAGTTCTCATAAACACATAATGATCGTTTCACATTTTGATTTCTAGCAATATCTATTTTTAAATTAAAATAATTGCAATTTTTAAATTCAAACAATAATTACTTTTAAATAAAAAATAGTTATAACGTTCAAAACATGATTTGACTGTTGGAACTTTCAAATTTTAACTTTTAAAATTTAAATTTTAAATTTCAAAATTTAATATTTAAGGAATCAATATAAGGAACCTGTTGGGTACATAGTGGAAAAATTGAATCCCTATCCTACAGAATGACCCAATAGCACTGCAGAGTAGGGATAGAGATAAGGAAACTGTTGCGAATGCTCTAACACTTCTTCTTGTCCCATTACTTGATCCTCCTCGGAATTTTCTGGATACCATTCTGGATCAGTCTCTAGATCCACCTTGAGTTCATTTCTTAATATCTCAGTGATGTCCCTCATTTTTGAGCCTCTTGGCATCCTTGCAAGAGATTTTTAATGTTTTATATTTAATTTGATGAAACAATTTCACAAAAAACAACTAAGATTATCTTATCTTATTACTTGGTCGTGAACTCTTCACGAGTCCCTTTATTACTTTTCCATTTCCGTTTACCTGGATTTTTGACATCATTTTAAGGTCATGTCCTAGGATGTTTCCACCTAGGTTCTAACTTTTAATTAGTATATTTCTTTTACATATTATTTTTATGTATTAAGATTTATGCATATCTTTTAATTATCTATATACAAGTCCATTTACTCCTATCCTCATATTATATCCTAAGGTACTCGTTACCTTAGAGCTGTAATCCAAAGTTTTGATACCAATTGTAACGCCCTCGAATTCGTGCATTGGCCGCCCGAACAAGGGTCGACGTTAACTCAACATCTTTCGTAACTTAACCAATGATCCCATAATCATATTGGTTGACTTAGTTTATTATAGACTATAAAATTATAAATTTTCTTAACTTCATTCCTGGATCTCAACTTTATCTCGATCTCATTCTTTCTACAAGTATCAACTTGTAGTTCATTCGTTTATATGAATAACACCATATATATATATATATATATATATATATATATATATATATATATGAGAAATGATCCATAGCAAGTATTTGTTATGGATGAAAAATGGACAAATAGTATCATAACCATCCATTGCAAGAATAAAGGACGGAGATTAAAAATGAAGATTGCTCGTCCGTCAGACGAAGTAGCGGACGCTGAAAAATAAAGTTTCGGACCAAATTGCCCTGGCACATCCGCTTCTTCAACTAGCGACTACGTTATCCTGATATTTTCATTTCTTCGACTGGTGACGGAAGGAATTGTTTGTTGGGAAGACCGGTCCAGAAGTCAGCTGCCCAGTGTAAGGGATTTTTGAGTAAGAGGGTGGATTGTAGTTCTTTCAGATGTACGCCGTTTGTTCCCACATTGCCTTCTCCACCACCGCCTTGTCCGCCAGTGCCAGTGCCTGTGCCTTCACCACTGGTTTATTTACCTCCTCCGGTCCATTATCCACCTCCTCCAACCCAGTATTCTCCTCCACCACCATCACCATCACCATCACCACCTCCTTGTATAGAACTACCACCTTCTCCACCTCCATGTGTCAACTACTCACCACCACCACCTTCACCAGCTCTGTATCATCCGCCTCAATCATCCCCTCCCCCACCGCCACCTGTTTACAAATCCCCTCTGCCGCCATCCCCAGTATACTCATATCCACCACCTCCAGTTCATTATTACTCTCCACGTCCACCATCGCCTACACCACCAATTCACCACCATTCACCACCACCCCCAATTCTTTACCATTCTCCACCTCCTCCATCACCATTACCCCCATCTCCATTGCCGTGTGAAAATCCTCCCCCACCTCCGCCTCTCATCTATGGGAGCCCACCACCTCCACCTCCAGTGTATGAAGGTCCATTGCCGCCAATCTTCGGGGTTTCATATGCATCTCCACCACAACCACCTTTCTATTGATTCTTTTAGAGAATTTTCTCTAACCTTTCCTCCAAAACACAAACTAAAACCTACATAATTAATTATTTGTCTTTGCTTCTATTTCTTCATCTTTCAAAAACTGTTGGCTGGCTTATTAACCCAAAATTATTGGCTGGCTTATACATCCACTTGGGGGGTAATTTGGGGAATTGAATTTTTGTTTTGCATCCGCTACTTGGTCTGGCAGACGTGCCTTTTTATTTTCCAGCCTCCGCTAGTTCGTCTGGCGGAAGGTGCTATTCCCTTTTTAATCTCCGCCCTTTATTATTGTAATGGATGGTTATGATGTTATTTGCCTATTTTTTATCCATAGCAAATACTTGCTATGGATCATTTCCCTATATATATATGTATTGGTCAAATTTTCTAACCTTATGATTTAAACATTCTATACTTCAATATATCAAGTTTCACAGCATTAATGATAAGATCGTTCTTGGCAATAGAGGGGTGCATTTCGATAATTTTGGCGTCTTACCGGCACTCATTAGTGTAACCTCAGTGCTTACAGAACTCTCAATATCATTCAGTACCCTCACTTAGACATATATCTTTATAGATATATCTCTTCATATCGATGTTTCCTATTTATTTGAATTTCACAATATTAATAACACACTTGTACTTGGAGCAGACGAACCTTGCGATAATTTAGTTTCTTCATTGGTGCTAAATCTCTGTTTTTACAACACTCATAATGTTATTCAATATCCTTTTCAGATATACAATTCTTTATCAACATTGTATTAATGTTTTACTATCTATCTGAAGTTCAGAGTATTGGCATAACATGATCAATGCATATTACCAAAGCCTTCACTCAGATTAATAGATCTTTAACAATTCTAAGTTATATCAAATTAACGACATAATACCATTCTGATGATAATAACATGATATTATTAATATAATATTCGATTACATAGTTTACTTGTTCGTATTACAGAAGTCATTATGACTTGATACAAATACAAATAAATAAAACATAAAACCTAATCTACCCTTCTTCTTTACGTTCACGATCTTCTTATCATTCTTCTTTAACTGCAAATAAAGTTTTATTCGCAAGAAGAAGCACAATGACTCAATAACAAATAACACATACACAATGCTTTCCTATAAACTTTAACATGCTTGACTTAACAAAATTTTCAATTAACGATCATGTTAACTCATGCTTAATGATAGAACATAATCATATATGGCATAACCTATCATTAAACACTTAACATTTAATCATCATATCATACTTAAAATCACATAAAGCTTTCATACATATACTTTCACGTAACAACTATCACATATGAACAAACTTAGAAATAATTGCACATACGTTTTAAATAGAAGACTTGCCTTTTCGCCTTTATCGTTTAGGCTAATTTTGCGTCTCTCGATCAACCTATATCATTTATGAGTTCGACATACAAATTAGTCACCACATGACTCTTACTCTAGTTCACCTTAACTAGCCTTTAAACATGAACCTAACTTCGTATTTTTAACTTTTACGATAATTGATTTCAAAACTTGTTTAATTCATAGCTAATTCATATCAACTTGGAATTGGCTCATCTTTGGACAGTGACCTATGTATAACATGGTCTAACTACCCCCATAAGTGGCACGAATCCCAAAATTCTTGTGCTCAAAAAGTTCCGGAGAGCCCTCCTTTTACTGTTCACTAGCAGAATATTTTCAGTAATACCTTGGCTCACTATTTAATTCATATTAATGAATTTTTGAGTGATTCTTTCAACCATGTCTTTGTAGCTTCTCCCTCTACAACTTTGATTTGTATTTCATAACCAAATTCCAAACATATGATTTTATATAACTTTTACAATAACAGTTGAGATCAGGGGTTTCTCATTTCATACTTTCAATCTCTCTAACTAGTTACCACTTGAGTTAATTAGCTAGTTTTCATCTTTTATGACTTAATAACATTGTATTACATAAGCATAAACCTAAACATGTATGATTTCATGAATTCTACTCAAGAACATAAGAACATAAACTAAATTTATAACAACATACCTCTCGAAGTGCTAGCTTTTCGATACTTAAAAACGCAAGACTTTAGCTTTCCTTCCTTCTCTCAATTATCAATATAACTCTCTCTTATGATTACTTTAGCCTCTTTGGCTCTTGAATTACTTGTGAATATGTGATGATTTATTAATATAATGAGGGTTCTATTTATAGGAAACCAAGACTTAAGGTATTTAAGACCTTAAGCCACCCCACCATGGCTAGACACCATAGTGAGTCACCAAGCCTAATCACCCATATGTTACAACACAACACAATTTTGGACAACACATTTTAGGAAGCAAAGTCTCATTTGCCAACTAATTAATCAAGGAAAAACCTATACATACATAAGCTATATGCATATAAGCTTTCCTAAATGGCCATAATGCCCTCCTTCTCTTTACAACCTAACCAAATTCCACCTAGTTTGGTTAATCCAACTTAGTTTACTTTCTAGTTAGATTTCTTAACTAATCCGGTTAGTAAAAAATGTTGATTTTCCCAAAGTTGATTTTACGTTTTATGAATAGTGATTTAGCGTTTTTATGAATAGTGTTTTCGCGTCTTTTTCGGAATTTTTTTTTTTTTTTTTTAGCCTCGTAAATATTCGAGATATTACAGTATGTAGTAGATTCATGTTCAATTTTGCTGTAAATGAGCTTAATTTTCTATATTGAAGGCTGACCTTATCAGAGAACAAGGTCAAGTATTGGGCTTGTTTATCAATTGGTTGTACTAGTCTCGCACTTTATGGTTTTTTCATTGTTTTGGTTTCAACATATTAATGTTGGGAGAATGGCGCTTTAGTTTTAATTTTTTTTGGTACTTTGAAGAAGATTTAAAAATATTGCAATAGGTTTTGATATCAAGTACAAGGCCCCATATAAACTTTTTCAAGTTTCGTCATTGAATTGGTGACAGTCATGGTATCCTAACTAGTAATAGGTTAATCAAACCTTGCCTTCGTCAGGGTTGTGGGAGTCTTTGTGGCCTTAGCCCATGCTCTGTAACTATTCCATTTTTTTTATGTTTGGTTATTTATGTTTTTAACTTCATTTTTAATTTCTCAAGTAAATGAAGAATCCAGAATTGACTTCGCACCTTACACGTGTTCTATGTAATTCATCTTCATTTACTCCTACTTTCAATTCTTATATGTATGCTGCTTCTATCAAATACTTGCCCGTTAAATGATTTTGCATTTGAACGTTTTCGCCTGTTCAATGGCTACAACCAACCTTAAATGTAGGCGCGTGTTAATCTCTCTCATCACGTGACTTTTGTTCCATCTCATCACGTGATGAGATAGATAGACACACACTTCACATTTAAGGTTGGGGTAACTTTTTATTATGCATATTTACTTGTTTTCGCCTCGGTGAAATAAAGACTATTTTGGAGGGTTAGTTTGGAAAACATTCTTCTTGGTTTCACTTTGTCTTTCTTGTTTTCAGTTATTGCACATTCATAATTATTTAATGTTTCACTACTAGTCAACCATAAACATGTACTATTTCTGCAGCTGGATATTTTATAATATTTTCTGTTGTATTGATTGTTAAATTTTTGTCCGCTTAATATTGTTTTACATAATTATATCCACATGTAGTATTCTTGTTTAATTAACTATTTAACTGGTTCATGAAGACCGACTCATGTATTTTTTTTCCTTCTCTTAATAATGTAGCTGGTAGCAGTAAAATTTTATGTTGGCTTTCCATGCCAAGAAAAGAGAAATGTAAAAGATTGAATGATTTATGAATTCTATTATTGAAACATGCTCATTAAATTATTACCATACAAGAAGAAAAGGAAATATGGTCATTAGATTCTCAATTTCTTAGAGTTGTGATGGAGAGTGATTCCAAAAGAGTTATTAATGGTTTTGTTTCGGAACAGGAGAGGGATATTCTTATTTTGATTCTCTTTTAGTTGATTGCTTGAATCTCAGAACAGAGGGATAATTCAGCTTAGCTTCCTAAAGTTCTTAGCAAAATTTAGAAACCAGCTAGAAATCCACCCTCTCTAGGGCCTTTCACTGCAACAAGTTCCCCCAACTTTGAACCCTCTAACTCATGAACAACAAATTGACAAATTCTCCCACCAACAAGACTTTGTAGGACATGACCCTTCTTTTGTAGGGCTGCCCTCGTCTCTGCCAGAATTTCAAAGTGAACACCAACCACAGTTGTCCAGTTCTCAACTTCTCATACTGCAGCACATTTGGAATCAACTGCACAAGCATTTGTAATTTTTACCTCCTTTTATAAATTCACTTGTAATACTCAGACTAGAGCTACTGAAAAAGATCAGCATTTTTCAGCGTCAATAAATTTCACAAAATGGACAAGAATTAGATATAAATGATAGAAATGGCTTTGAGAATTACCTGATGATAAACTCTTGGAGCCATGACAGAAGAGAAAGTATTCATTCCCTTGGTGAAATGATTCAAAAATACCTCTGTAGTCCCAGCAATTATCATGGATCCTTCACTTGCGTCTACAACAGCTTTCAAGTTAAAACAAACGCATTACTCAAGGACTTTGACTTAAGGCAACCCAGACCTTAAGGAGTTATAAAATGCAAAATGTACTGTTATTTAATCCCATCATTTTTTCCTACTTACCAACCATAATAACAGGTAGAAAATATATATTGATTAAAGTGTTTGTTCCTTAAGGGATAAGGTTGCGTCTTTTTAAGCATAGTTGGTGCAAATATATGTTAAGCATTTTTTTTTGTTTGTTAATGGTTGTTAATGTTATATTATGCATTTTGGTAGTGTGAGTATCATGTCTCATGTTCTATTTTTGTTTTAACACTTTTCTGTTTTGTTTGAATATTTTATTTATTGTTGTAATGTGATGTTTTATTAAATTCGTAAGACTCTCTTTGGATTGAACTATTAAGATTATATTTTCTGAAGAGATTTTAATATTTATACTATGAATTTAATTGCAAAGGCTTGTGATTGCCTTTGCCACTCTTATCAGTACGAATACTTCCTCTTTGTGTTTTCTTCCTTGGTTTTTTCTTATGTGTAAATTCTCTTTATACATATGAATGTATGCATCTCCTAGTATATCAACATATGGTCTATAACTGTTGAATTTCAAGATTTTAGAACTTAATCTCTCTAGATTTTGGCATCTTTTGCAGCTAACTGGTGAAATAGCAGGGGAAATGAATGCCTATTATTTCCCTTTGAATTCAACGTCGTCTCACCATACTAGTTGGTGTATTTGCTTCTTTCTTGGGTTATGATGTTCTCTAACTTGCTGTTTGACAGATTGTTCAATCCTTGCCTTACTGAGTTGTAAGTCACCAACTTCCCTCTCATTTTTTCTACTATTAATTATCTATACTTTGCAATCAAATTAGTTAATTTCTCTGTATTGGTGATTTTTTAGTAAATTAATTTCTCTTTATTGGCTAATTGTCTAGAATTACTGAATTGTGGTCATTTCTATACTGTATATGTGTATGTGTTTGACATTGTAATTTCTTTTCTTTCTACAGTAGTCTAGTGGATCGATATCCCCCAATATAGAGGTAGCTTCAGCCTCTAGGCCCTCCACCCATGCATTCCTCTATTTCATAGTAACCCAAAACTCAAAAGAATCAAGTTACTGTTAGTGGAACACCCTTAACAGTAGAGGATATATTGTTGAGTATCAATTTATCTTTTTTTTTTATTAATGTCTTTTTTAGAAATTTTTACATTTTATTTTAACTTATAAGTCATTATCAGCCGAACACCTTCACAACTTGTTTTATCTTAATTTCTGACTTATAAGTCAAACTGATGCCGACGCTTTTACTTATAAGTTACAACTTAAAATGACATATAAGTCAACTTAAATTTTAACTTTAAGTCATTTTAAAATAAGTCGTTGCCGAATGGGCCCTTAGCTAGTTCTGCCCTGGTTCTTAACCATTCACCTTGGGTTCGAAACCTGTTCAAATCCGGTTGGTTCCATTCTATTCTAGATTTAATCCTTGGGTCATACCATTTTGTAAGAAGAGACTTTAATGGTTGCGGCGAGGTGCCGTCTCTGTCGCTGGCAAATATACTCACTGCCTTAGTCTTGCTTCAAGGTTCTCTCTTCTAAATTCATTCACAAACTCCCTTCCGATCAATCCATTGCAGGCAAGCTTCTCTCTCTTCGCCCCTCATTTTGATATCAAATTGAATTATTATGTGTTCCCTGATAGATGCTTGTAAAACGAACTATATGAGATTGCTAATTTTGCTGATTATATAATGTTAATTGGGGCTGAAATGGGTGGACTTTAAGATTCAGGTTCAGGGTTATGGGTATGTGTATGCAATTTAGAGGAAACAAGTAGTTTTGGGTTTTAGGGATTTTGTTTGATGATTAAAGTTTATTTCAATCTGGGTTTAGTTAATGTAAGATAAATTTTGAGTTTTTGTTTTGATTCCGGCGGGTGTGGAATTATGAAGGATGGCAACCCTTGGTCCACGAGGACATGGATTGTAAATTTGTAGCAATCTGGATAAAAATGTTAGGAGAATTTGGTTGTTTCCAGTATGTTTTGATTACTGTATAAATAGGCGTAAGGGGTGTATTCCCATTTCAAGCTGGATTTGAATGAAATATTAAACTGAGATGTTTTCCCTCCCTTATCCCTTTCCTCGCGTCAATTTCTTAGTTTATGTATCCACCTTGATCCTGTCGAATAATGATCATGTTTAAACTCACAAATCAGTACTACGTACTCCTCCTGTCCCATAAAAGATGTCTAAGTATATATTTCACACAGTTTAAGAAAAATAAGTGTAGAGAAGAGAGTATAAACAGGTTCTCATTTTACCCACAATGAATCCCATGTACGAACACTTAAGATTATCTCTTTTTCCTAAAAGGCTAAAAATATTGGACTCTACTTAAATACATGTGAGGGTAAAATGGACTTTATAATGTAGGACAAGGTTCGAAAATGAATATCAATATTAAGTAATGGAATAGGAATCTTGGATTTAAGCTCTACGCTTAAATCCCTAGGTAGAGCTTAAATCTCTAAGGTTTAGAGTTTCAACTCCGCGTCTATTAACTCTAGGAAATTTCTCCACGTTAAAAATGTCCAATGATAATCTCAATATTCAATAATGTAAAGAGTTCAAGAATTACATCGGTATTTAAAGAAAACAAACCCTAAATTTGATTTGGAGACCAAGAAAATAACTAAAGACAAAAATACCCCAACTGATTAAAATAAATACAAACTAACTCCTAAAATTAAAACATGCCCATAATAATTAAATAAAGAAAGTAAATAAATTATCCACGGTGATCCCCATCACTTCATATAATATTTTGCATTTGAGTTGTGTACTTAAGGTATTTTTATAGGACAAAATATTTTTATACTTGCGTTATTTTTTGTGGGATGAGTGGGGAGTATATGTTTATGGAAGTACCTCTTAGTTTGATTGAGTTGTGTTCAAGAAATTGTGAGCTTAGCTTGTTTTGAAAGTGCTACAATTCAATCATGCTCATCATATTGGGCAATCTTAAAACTGTACCCTCATGTTAACCCACTTTTGCAACCTTCAGTATAATGTTTTAATTTTTACAATTTCCTCCACCATCCACTAGTTTTTGGCATTTATGTCGCCATTATCCATTTAATTGATTAAATTGACCACTTGTGAAGGATATTTTGTTTGAACAATACACCCTGCTATTTAGAGGATAGTTGGAGGCTGTATTGTTCCTCTGAAATTACTATTCACGTGTGGGCAAGAACTGCTGAAGAACAGAATTGCAAAAAATTGGCAGATGGTGGAGAACATTGCAAAATCGGAAAAATCATGAAGCACATTGCAAAAGTGCGTAAACATGAGGGGATAATGTTGCAGATTACCATATTATATTTGTTAAAATGCCACATTGTGAGACCAGTGTGGGTTTCTTCAAATTGTGGTAACTCTGAGTCTCAATTAAAGTTTTTGTTTTGCATAGTATTTTGTTATTTAAGTTACTATTCATTGCTTTGCTCATGCCTCAATTTATCTAAAGTATATTTAGGCTGTTTCATTAAATACATGCCTGTTGTTTGTGATGTTGGCGAACACCTCATGGTTGTATTCCGAAGTTTTGTGTATTGTAGTGGATAACCCTTGTATTGTTGTGTCATCTGTAATTTATCATATAATACTCTATTTGGGGTTTGTTTACATTCTTAGGTAGTGTTCTCTCCAAGAAATGTGCAGGAAAAATAGTGAAATGCATCTGATGTAAGCCTTCAAACTGTTTGCAGGTTTGGGTTCTCCATTCGGGCATCTTTATGCAGTGTAAGGACGAATGGATCGTAGATTGTCGACTAAGTTATTGAATATATGTATAGCTTCTTTTTGTAAAACTCAACAACTGCTGAAAGCCGAAGCAGTTATCATAGATGGTATAAGATTAGGAGTGCTGCCAGATGTGGTAAGTTATAATACACTCGTTTCTGCCTATTGTCGTTTCATTGGCCTTGATGAAGGTTATTCAGTTCTTCACAGAATGAGAGAAGCTGGGATATATCCCAATGTCATTACATATAATTCTTTGATGGCTGGTGCTGCTAGGCGCTGTTTACTGTCGCGATCCTTCGATCTGTTTGATGAAATGATTCAGAAAGGTATTCTCCCTGATGCCTGGAGTTACAATACTTTGATGCATTGCTTTTTTCGATTAGGAAAACCAGACGAGGCCTATCGAATTTTTCAGGATATTATTTTGAACAATATTCCTCCTCATGCTGCCACTTTTAACATTCTGATTAATGGCCTATGCAAAAATGGATATAGCAACAACGCCCTTATGTTATTCAGGAATCTGCAAAGAGGTGGCTTTGTTCCCGAGATAGTAACATACAATATTCTTATTAATGGGCTTTGCAAGTCAGGTAGGCTGGGGGCAGCAAGAAAGATTCTCAAGGAGCTTGGGGAATCAGGTCGTGTGCCTAATGCCATCACTTATACTACAGTAATGAAATGTTGTTTCAGATCTAAAAAATTTGATGAAGGGCTTGAGATTTTCTCCGAGATGAAGAGGAATGGACATACATTTGATGCCTTCGCGTACTGCACAGTAAGTGGTGCTCTAATTAAAGCTGGTAGGATAAAAGATGCAATTGAATGCTTTGGGCATTTGGTTACTAATGGCATTGAGCTCGATATAGTGTCTTACAACACCCTAATTAATTTGTATTGTCAGGAGGGTAAGTTGGAATATGTGTATAAGCTGTTGGATGATATAGAAAAAGACGGTTTGGAATGTGATAAGTACACCCACACAATTCTTATTGATGGGTTGTGTAAGGCTGGTAATATTGAAGGGGCCCAGCGACATCTGAGATATATGAATATAATGGGATTTGATTCAAACTTGGTTGCTTACAACTGCTTGATTGATAGATTGTGTAAAGCAGGACATATTGATCATGCAATGAAGTTATTTGAGTCAATAGAGCTGAAGGATTCTTTTACCTACACCTCCTTGGTGCACAATCTTTGCATAGCAAGAAGATTCCGCTGTGCATCCAAGCTCCTACTTTCTTGTTTAAGAGGTAACATGAGAGTGTTTAAGTCTGTCAAACGTGCTGTGGTTGATGGTCTTCGCTGTTCAGGTTTTACGTGTGAAGCAAGGAAACTCAAGTCGAAAATTCAACTAGCTAAGATTATGAACTACTGATTTCTCTATTTGGGGATCTTACTGGTGCAACTGATTTAAGTTCAAGGACCAATCGTAAGGTTGAAAGTCAAAAGATATTTCAGCTTGTGATAAAATTGCAAGTCATTTGGAGTGCTTCTTGTGAGGTAATGGATTGCACCATCTCTTCTTTAAGTAAGTATATAGTGTTCAATTAGTTTACGACGAATTTGATGAATGGAATCAATATCTTCTGAAAGATGCATCACGTATATTCAATGTTCTAAAAGGCGGGAGGCGGGCGGGCCGAGGGGGGCCTAGCACCTAGGGGGCCGAGGCGGGATTTTTTTATTTTAAGCTAATTTTAATATTTTATTTTACATTTATCCAAACAAAACAATAATATAAAGCAAAACAATCTATAATAAAGATAATAAATGCCTTTACTTAAAGTTCAAATACATATCCATATTGTTAATGTCAAAGTTCAAACACAAACATGCAATTGTTCAAAGTTAAAACATATTTTTAACGTATTAGTTTTATTCATAAACAAGATTGTTATTAAATAATAAAATTTAAAATTTCAAGAATTTAATTCAATATTGAAGCTTAAGAAACTAAACATAAATTTAAGAATTATATTGAATTAAACTAAATATTACAAATGTATCATCATTTATATAATTTGAAGTTGGTACAAGTTCAAAAAATTACAACTATAATAAAATTATCCATTTTGACTTGATATTGTTCACTTCTTGTTGTGATTTGATATGCTACGACCTGTATTATGAATATGGTAAATCATTAGAAAAATAAATATATCAAGATCTAGTTTGGGTTATTATTAAAATAAAATAAAACTTTTCTGCCTAGACCCCGCCTAATTTTCTGCAGGAATTTTTTTGCTGCCTTGGGCCTATGTGGGGCGCCAGGGGGGCGTAGTGTCTAGGCGGGACGCCAAGGGGGAGTCTAGCGCCTAGACGGGGCCTAGGCGGGGATTTTTAGAACACTGCGTATATTAAACAGTCACATATGGATAATTTAAACGGCAAGTGTACTGGGTATGACATGAAAAGCTTTTACTTTATTGTTCTTTGTTGTCTGTCATGGGCTTAGTCAAATGGAATTAGTTGACACTAGGTGAATCCATGTTGTGAGCATATGTTTTCATTTTGGACTTTCGAGAATTCACTTGATGGAAAAGTACATTTTCACCACTAGAAATTAGATTATTTTATATTGTATTATGTTTGTCATTATCACCTTATGATGGCCTCAACTATTGTATTGTGATGTTAATGATTGTAATGATATATATAATTTTTTTTATATTTTATTTTATATTGTATTATGTTTGTTCAATAAATATACTCATCACTAATTAATTTTTTTTTATATCTAAAAAGGATATAGGGACCGACTATAGTACCTAGACTTTTGAGCCAAAATTTCATATAACGATGGTCAGAACCCGTAGCTATAGCATCCAGACATTCGCGCCAAAATCTCATATAGCTACTGTTGGGACCGTCACTATTGATATGTACTGGCCGTCGGTAAAAATCTTTAAGCTCGTTTTTCGTCTGTTTCTAGCTACGGTCCGACCATCGGTATAGATACGTAGGATGTCGCTATATCTTTTAGCGACGACTTCTAAAGTGAGGGTCGTTGACCGTCGCTATAGCCTATAGCGACGGTCTTTTAGCCTATAGCTACTGTCGTCAACCCTCGCTATAGATCGAATTTCTAGTAGAGAATTTTCTCTAGAAATGCTTCAAGTTGCTCCTATTCTTGAGGAGAACTTTATCAAAAGTTGGATTCCGACATCTAGTAAGGAAATGGTCGGCATGTTACATGTTGGATGTTGGCATTCAGTTTTTTGTTTGGATGGGAAAAATATACATCAGTTACTGAACGAAAGACATCAACCTCAGCTGTAGAGGTAAGAGGTTCATTCTCCCGTCATTCACATACATAAGCAATACCCATAAAGCAATGCACCATAACTGCACACTTTGAAGGTATGCTGGTTTGTGCACTCGTACAGTTTTTGATAAGCATGTTTTTGAAGGTATGCTAGTTCTGTTCCCTTCTTTACTGTATTATTGGCTAAATATAAACCATCTTTTTGAGGGTTCAACTTTTAGAGTAACTGCTGTAAAAAAATTCATATTCTGTTTTTGACCCCCATGTAAACTAGCAAATTCAAGGACGTATTATGAAATCAGAAGGCGAAAAGATTGTTACACTGGTATGGACTATGGACACCTATAACGAAGTAGAAAGAACAGATAAGTTAAACAATATCTTTTACATGGTCAAACAGTCATTTATGATTATTTGTAGTTCTGAGCGACTGCATTTTCTGTTATCATGTGCTGTCATTTTGCATCAAATTCTGCGCAAGTTGGTAACTTTGATTGAATTATTATTACCTTTACGTAGAAACTTTCTGCCTAGTAGTTTACTGGAACTTTGCAGCGAAAATTAACTTGTTGAACTTGTGAAATGAACAAAAGAATCAATTGGGTACCAGGGATTGTGTTAATTCATTGAGGACTGTGTTCTCTTGAGGAGTGCATATTCAAAGGCACTGCTATTAACTGATTGCCTGATATTTCATTACAAGATTTCCTCACAGCTCTGGGTGAATCGGGTTAGAAAATGCCTTATTTAGGTTATATTTCAAATATTAGCCTTGAATGGTGGAGCCCAAGCTGTATGAAAATGTCGTGGAAAAGTTGCAGGTTTTGTACTTCTTCCATCAACCTTGTGATTTTTTGAACTGCTTTTTTAGAATGTTGATAAAAAGTTTAGAGCAACAATATCAGTATGACAAGTGATAATAGTTTCTAAAGTGAATAACATTTATTGTTTCTTCATTATACCATAATATACCACAAACAGGATTATGATTTATTCTCTTCAAATGTTCTCTGGCCAATATTCAAGCAACGAGATTATGATGTGGGAGGAGGTTACCAAGAAGCCTCCCAACCATTTATAAATTGCAATGGCACACGTAAAGGTAAGTTCTTACAAAAGCTTTACTAGGTTTTCTACAAATGTGAACTTGAGTTATATCTTCAATTTTGTTGAGCCTAGGGCTTGAATCTGTATAACATGATATAAGGTTTGGCGGGTAAATGATGATGAAGTTCTCCTTCCAGTTACGGAACAAGAAAGCTTTTCAGAGCAGACACTATTATTATATGCATGGTTTGGTCGTAAGAGTTCAATGGTACGTTACTATGGCTTTAAAAACCAGTTTCTCCTTGTATCGAAATCTAATATATACTCAAGGATCCGCCTAGAACTACATTTTTTTTTTGGCTAAATTGAGAGTATATAAAAGAAAAGAGGATATATATATACTGGGGGCATACGCTCTACTGGATCATCTGTCAACCGATTCAAAATGGTTTGGCACAATTTGCAGGTACCTGGGTATTCATTCTTCCCCTGGCCGGCATTCCATAACAGACTTTTCATTTGAGTTGATTATAGACATTATGATGGTGTATAAAAGATGTGTAAATTTTGTGAGTTTTGGTGTGAAATGGGTGATGTTTTGGGGTTGCTTCTAACTCCGATTTGATTCTGATTATTATCAAAGTGGTAGTATCTTATAGGATCACTCAGTTATAAACAGAGTGGTATTTGATAGTATCAAACATATATAATAAAATTGAGCTTTCCAAAAATTTGGTATATGTTAGAAATTAAGTATTGGAATGTGAAAAGGTTGGGATATGAAAAGGCCGAGAAATGAAAAGGCCTTATGTCCTTTCTTTTGCTGGATGAAGTGAACGTGGCTTAGAAAGTGGATGCATATATGTTGTTTTGGTGTGAAATGGTCGCTTGTATATTGGAAGAAGTAAGAATATAATAGTGAAAGAAAAATGTGGATGACCAATTGAATACAAAAGTTTATCAATATATATTTTGTTTTATCTATTATTTTATAGCACGTTATCAGCACAAAGTTTTGCCTAATTTTGAAAAAGGAATTCTCTCAATTCAATGCAATTATTGATTCATTACAATTAAATTTAATCATATATATATATATATATATATATATATATATATATATATATATATATATATATATATATATATATATATATATGATAAAGTAGTGTAATATGGTCGTAGATTAATAATGCATGTTTCACATACACAAGCTACAAGAGTAGATAGGTAGTCATCAAATTCAAACCACTGAAGACAAATGTTTCTATTATTTTATCCATAGCTATTATCATTGCTAGTCATGGTTCACAATTATTCAACTAAAGTCACATGGATGGTTATAGTCTTTAGTTTTATTATTGCTTTCTATAACAATATATTTTTAGTTCATATCTCTTGCTACGATGACTACTTTTAAATATGCTTAGTAGTGTTGGTTTGTTATTTAGTTTTAGTGGACAAATTTAGTTTCGGGTTTTAGTTCTGTTTACAAATTGTTTCATTACAATTAAATCTGAACATATATAATTATTTAATTTGGTGGGGAACATGTTTAATTAAATTCAAATCTTATAAATTTGAATTTGTTGTCCTTGCTTTATATTGAGCAAGAATTGTTTGTCATGGATTTTTGATGCTGAGATTCATATAAAGACATAATTTTAGAGATACAATTAAAGTTGGCAATTATGTATTCTTCCAGGATCATGCAAAATCAATTATTTTTATTCGTTATCATCTTCATAAAAAATTAAAATCAAAGTACTTTACAGTAAAAGACCCACTTGTCTTATGAAATGATTTAAAGGAAAGATGAGAATTAAAAATTTGTAATCCTTCCAAAAGCTCGTTATAATTGGTTGCACCTGAAGTTGCAAGATTTTAAAAGTGTTGAGTGAGAATAATTTTACATTTTTTTAAAATAATCTCACTATTAAAATTATGTGAAAAAAAAAACATTGATGAAGACATTTTAGAGAAAATATTTATTATATTTCATGATTCAAATATGCTTCTGTAGCAGCAATATCGAGAGCATAAGTTCACAAAATATTTTCTGAAGCGATAAAGAAAACTATATATCCATAAGTGATATTATGTCTTCTAGTGGCTGTACAAAATAATGAGTTTTTGTTGAAAAATCAACAATCTCGCTCGACCAATTCTACTACATTTCCTTAAGTGAATGGAATCTCATTGTGGCATATTTAAATATTTTATGATTTTATTTGATGCATTAACTAGATAGTCATATTTATGTTAAACATCCTGTTGCACATACACATACTCAAAATGGTGTAGCTGAATCTCTTATTAAGAGAATTCAATATATTGCCTGACATTTGATTATGAAATCAAAATTACCAGTTTATGCTTAGGGTCATACTATTTTACATGTTGCATCATAACCTTAACATGTGATGTTTTTTTTTAAAAGCACGTTTCGAGGATTGTCTTTGTTAATGAAACAGTCTCCCCACTATTAGGGGGAGAAAAGTCGTTGCCTGAAGCACAACGTGAGATCGTTGCCTGAAGCACGATGGGAGATTAATTGGAATGTTTCAACGTTATTTAATCTTGGTCCTCATACAAATCAATATGAACTAGAAGTTCAAAGGGTTATTCATTTGCAATGAATTGTAAATCAATTACCAGAATTATTCACTGATAATAAGAAAATAGTGATATTTCACATTCTAGCTGCTAATACTTTAGTAGGGATTGAAGTCCATGTAGGACAATCAGTTAATACAGCAGCAAATTAAATCAAAGTCACACCTGAAACGTGGAAGAATGATCGGTATTAAAGATAAAATTCCCCAGAAGAAGAAAGTACAAGAAAAACAAGTTGTAGCCTATAAAGAGGCTATACCCATGAAACAGACTACAAAATTTATTGATCTATCCAAAATTTATGAACAAAAATCTCCTGTAAATAAAACTCTTGAAGAGTTATCCCCTGAAGAAGATGGATTATCTCCTGAAGAGGATCAGGTACCTGAAAATAACGAGATCTCGATACATTATGTATATACAGGAGACAAATATATTGGATAGAAATAAAATTGTTGTCGATAACATATTTTTATATAAAGTTGTTCTTGATATTACCAGAAGTAATGATCATGAATATGAACCACAAATCGTTGATGAATGTAGAAATGCTTGACCAATGTGGAAAGAGGCGCATAATTAAATTCACTAAGTAAATGTGAAGTTTTTGGACCTATAGTCCGAACACCTAAAGGCATAATGCCTGTTGGAAATAAGTGGGTATTTGTACATAAACGAAATGAGAAAAATAAAATTTTAAGGTACAAAGCGCAACTTGTAGCACAAGGTTTCTCGCAGAGACCTGATATTGATTATGGAAAAAAAATGCTCCTATAATGGATGCAATTACATTTAGATTTTTAATTAGCTTGGTAGCAAGAGAAATTAATGGATGTTGTTACATCATATCTGTATGGATCATTAGATAATTATATCTACATGAAAATTCCTGAAGGATATAAAATGTTTGAAGCATAAATTCTATATCTCGAAGTATATATTCTATCAAGTTACAAAGATTCTTATATGGGTTAAAGCAATCCAGATGCATATTGTGGTATAATCGCCTGAGTGGATATCTTTTGAAAGAAGGATTTAAGAATAATCCAATTTGTCCATGTATTTTTATCAAAAGATCATAATCTGAATTTGCTATTATTACTGTATTTATTGATGAAAGATCTTGCTTCAGAAGAGTCGACAAAAACAACAAATTTGAGATGAAAGATATTGGCAAGATAAATTTTTGTCTTGGCCTACAAATTGAACTATAGAATTCTTGTTCATCAATCAACATATACAGAAAAAGTCCTGAAGCAACTTTACATGGATAATGTTAATCCTTTGAGTACTCCAATGATAGATTGGTCACTTGATATCAAGAAAGATCCGTTTTGACCACAAAAAAATGAAGAAACTTTTGGTCTTGAAGTACCATATCATCGTGTAATTGGTGTTTTGGTCATGAAGTACTATATCTTAATGTAATTGGTGCTTTGATGTATCTTGCAAATTTCACACGACCTGATATAACATTTGTAGTTAACTTACTAGTAAGATATAATAATGCACTAACTCAGAGGAATTGGAATAGACGTAAACTTCTTTTTCGTTTGGATTATTTTATCCAAATGGATTAATACCACAGTTAGTTGGATATAATGATTCCACACAAAGACCATTTATGGAAATACTACTATTTTATGGATATCTGTTAAGCAAATAATTTCTGCTACTTTCTCAAATCATGCAGAGATTATCGCAATTCACAAAGCGAGTCGTGAATGCGTTTGGTTAAGATTGGTAATTGAATATATTCGTGAGAACTGTGAATTATCATCAATCATAAATAGTCCAACGATATTATATGAGAATAATACCGCTTGTATCACTCAAATTATGGGAGATTATATCAAGAGTGATAGAACCAAAAATATTACACCAAAATTCTTTTATATACATGAGCTCCAGAAGAATTGCGATATTGATGTCAAGCAGATACGATCATGTGATAATTTGGCTGAAATGTTCACTAAGCCATTACCAATTGCGATTTTTAAAAAGATGGTGCACAATATTGGAATGTGTCGACCTAAGGATATTTTTATCATGAATAATAAAAATTCTATTGTGACGCCCCCAAAATAGGTATACATCACCCATTTTGAGTTACCAAATACATGGTACAGAATACAACTGCAACTTAATTATACAACTGTCGTGTAAAATACGACAAAACATAGCTGAGAGTTTTAACACGAATATTGTCTTCTAGACAATATCCAAACTCAAATTCAATCTCATTACAATTATTATCACACTGTTTCACATAATAATGAGTACTACTAAAACAACCATCTGGACCGTCAATCCATTCCCCGACTAGTCCCAGCTATTTTCTCATATCCTGAAGAGAACAGTGAAAGAAAAAGGTGAGCTCAACTAGCCCAGTAAGAAATATTATGACTAAGATAATGCAGAATAAATTGTCGTTAGCCTTCAACAGTATAACAACTGACAGAATACAATAGACAACAAGTTTTAGATCAACAACTGCAGCAGAATAAGCAATCCATTAGAAGAGTCAAGTAGAGCATGATATCTACTATCTTCTATTATTTAAAAGTTCATCATCAATTTTATCGCTGAGACTAAGTTTAATAAATAATCCACATCACTGAATTATCTATGCACTACGGGCCAATGATATTTATAAGTATCACGACCACGAATTATCCATGCACTACGGGCCAAAGATATTCGTGCTTTCACCAATGGTCATGAACATGCCAAACAACAATTCATCTTTGCACCCTTGGCCGAAGAGAACGCTTGGTCATGATCATACCAACAACTGTCCACCACTACGGGCCAATGAGGACTTTTATCACATCATTTGTAACATTACAGGTCATGATTATACCGAATGATTCATGGTCATAATCATACCAATCAACAGTCCATCTATGCACTACGGGCCAAAAATGACTTTTATCACAATATAAGTATGAGGATGATGACAATGATATAAGAATTCAATTAAATCAAAGTAAAGGATAAATTTTAAAGATTTATAATTTAATTTATCCAGAATTCAATAATGTCCAACTTGTCAACATGATACTGCTTTGTGGAGTAAAAATTAAGAATAATATTGTATCAAAAATGATTTGGACAGAAAAAAAAATTTAATTTTTATCATGAATAGTACCCTGGGTGAATAGTATCTGAGTGAATAGTACCTCGTGAATAGTACTTCGGGAATAGTACCCCGGCATGAAAAGCTTAAAATTTGACATGAATGTTCAGAAAAATATACTTGTGAACGATACTAGATGAAGCGCAAATTTCAAGGGTATTCTACTAATTTCACGGAGTATAGAAGCAATACTTTAACAAAATGAGTGTAGAATTAGGAATACAAAACGAAATAATATTTCTTACATACTACAGAGTATAGAAGAAAATATTATTTCATACGAATACTGGAAAAAAATAATATCCCTTACGAATAAGAAATAAATAACATCCCTTACCTTAAAAGAAGACGAGATACTGGAATAGTGATGTAGCGCATCACCAACTCACATGTCAATTATTCAGTCAGGAGCATGCTAGCCTCCTTCCTCTTATTACAAACCCTCCACCACTTACTCCAGAAAGTGAAACACTGGAGGAAAAGATTGCTAGAAAAGCAAAAGCTAAAGCCCGTCGGGACTTCACCAACAAAAGGGAATTCACCTATTTAGGCCAACCGATGAAAGAGATATTGCAGATGCTGATTAATGAGGAAAAAATCACAGCACTGCTACCTCTAGTCAACCCACGCTCAAAAAGGTTTGATGCTAATGGAGTATGTCAATACCACTCCCACTCTCGCGGTCGTAACATTGAGGAATACTGGGCACTCCGCCATCTTATTCAAAACATGATTGACAGCGGTGACCTACAAATGGTAGATAACGACGCTATATCATCTGGGAGTGGGGACACATTTCCTCAAAGATGGAAGGAAGTTGTAGCAGTTATATCATCGGGAGGAGATTTGGCTGCCACACCACTTACAATTCAACCAATTCAGCTCAAAGGCATTGAAAACCCTTTAAAAGTGGCTGCACCAAAGCCAATCATATTGCCATTCAGGCCACAGTATCCTGTCATCAGCCTCCAGAAAGTGCCATGGAACTATGGAAAAGCTGAAGGATCTACATCAAATATAACTGCTGCAGTGTCGAAAGAAAATCCACTGTATCTTCCTCAACGGGTGATGAAGCCTGTCATCAAATCTAAGGGCAAAGTGCCCAGGGAGAAGATTGAAGAATTCCTCCGTAAGATGGGACACAATGAAGCCAAGGTAGTTTAAAGCTTGAAAGAAGCTCCACAATATATTTCTATTCTGAACTTGGTTTTCTCTTCATAAGATCACCGGAAGGTCTTACTGAAAGTATTAGAAGAAGCCCACTTGCCAAAGATAGTGGATGTGGAATAATTCCATCATCTGGTTGATCACATCTTCAATAGCAATGTGATATCCTTCACCGATGATGTCATTGCAAACCGTTGCACATAGCGGTTATGTCTTCCGGATATGTGGTCGGAGGAGTGCTAATAGATGGAGGATCATCCCTGAACATCTTCCCTTATGCCATATTGGAAAAAATAAACATCAATCTCAACAGGATTCGAAGTAGCCATACAATCATCAAAGCCTTTTATGGATCTCGGCGAAATGTTGTCGGAGAGATTGAACTACCCGTGCAAATCAGTCCACATACATTCTACATATCCTTCCAAGGGCTTAAGATCACTATAACATATCCCATCCACTCTTCATCAGCAGCTCAAGTATATCAATAACAGTAATCTGGTCACTGTCAATGCCAAACTGGAATGTCCTATTCAAAGTGATATACCCCTTATCAGTTTCAATGCAAAAGTTGAGCTTATCAGCTTCCAAGCCCTTGAGGTGAGAAACACTCACTATCATCCCATTGGGGTGCTACCTTTGAAACCCAGAGTTTCTGTCGAGGTAATGTCGGCAAGTCAAGAGATGATATCATTGGGTTTTCAACCTGGACAAGGGTTAGGAAAAGATCATCAGGGAATCATATGCCCAATTCAAGTTCTCAGCCAGACAGGGACAGCCGAACTAGGCTACTCCTCTGGGTCCACTCACATGAACCCACACAAGCATAAATCGGTTCCTTTATCTACAAGGTGATTGCCTAAATCTACAGATGCTGATTCTGTACGACCTTCATTAAAAGTTCCCGCCTCTGTGGTAGCTATGATGTTTCCTAAGCCGATACTGGTTAAAGGAAAGGAATTTCTAATTCCAGACCCGGAGGTGGAAGAAAGGAATCGAAGGCGCAAACAAGAGATAAATAAACATATGTCAAACATGTGCATCCTAGTCCATACGAAGGGTATGAACAGAGACATCTTAGATGATGATTGTCCAGACATCATGGTCATCATTCCATTATGACTTCACCCTTGGTAATTGGAACAGCACTCCTTGCATTTGCCGACAAGGGTAAAAAGGGCAGAAACTCCCTCTGCCTCGTAGATAACAATAACTGCTTATTTTTGCTGTACAATATTAGCAGTTGTTTTGTCATTACATGTTAACACTTTGTATGATTGAACAGTTTCATATATTAAGTGAAAGCATTTTGTTTCAGGACTCTAAAGTTAGATGTGCTTAAACTTGCTGATGAGGTGCCTATTCTTCACAAGGACTGTAACTTTGATGTAAAGTTGGACTCAGACTTAATGAAGATTGAACAAGAGGACTATGAGATACCTCGGGAGATCAAAGAATGGGTCGAAGACAAACCAAAGTCAAATCTTGATCAAACCACCTCTTGTAACCTTGGAACCTCAGAAAATCCCAAATAAATCCAGATTGGTACGGACCTTACTCCAAACCAAAGGAATGACATGGTTGCTCTAACGACCCAATTTTAGAATGTGTTTGAATGGTCTCATGAAGACATGGTTGGTTTGTCTACTGACATCGTCATTCATCGCCTTCCCACCAAAGAGGGATTTAAGCCAGTCAGGCAGAAACTCAAGCGATTAAAACCTGAGTGGAGTTTAAAAGTCAAAGAAAAAATTATGAAACAATTTCAAGCCGACATCATCATGGTGTTAACATACCCTGAGTGGCTATCCAATATAGTCCCCGTGCCTAAACCTGAAGGAAAGGTGCGAGTTTGCGTGGATTACAGGGATCTGAACAAAGCTTGTCTCAAAGATAGCTTTCCCGTACCATTCATCCACATACTTATTGACAATACAACTCAGTATGACATGTACTCCTTTGTTAATTGCTTTACTGGATACCATCAAATCATGGTTGCTGAAGAGGATCGTGAGAAAACTGTATTCATCACTCATTGGGGAACCTTTTGCTACAGACGGTTGTCATTCGACCTCATAAATGCCAGAGCTACCTATCAACGAGCCATGATGGCTCTTTTCCATGATCTAATGCACAAAGAGATAGAAGTTTATGTGGACGACATCATTGTTAAATCCCGAAGGGAGGAAGACTACCTAGACCATCTTAAAAAGCTGTTCAACAGGTTGCGTAAGTACAACTTCAAGCTGAACCCTGCCAAGTGCACATTTGGTGTTAAATCAGGTAAATTGCAAGGATTCCTAGTGAGCCACAAAGGGATTGAGCTGGATCCTACAAAAATCCAGGCCATCACGGAAATACCCATACCTCAGACAGAGAAAAAAAAACGGGGATTTTTGGGAAGAATCAACTTCATCAGCCGATTCATCTCCTAACTCACAGCAATCTGTGAGCCTATCTTCAAGTTGTTAAGGAAGAACTCCTCCATGAAATGGAATGATAAGTGTCAAAAAGCCTTCTATTTTGGTACCTCCCATGGATGGTGTTCCCCTGTTCATGTACCTATCAATCAATGACAACGCCATGGGCTACATGTTGGGACAAAAGGACGATAAAGGCCAAGAAAGAGCTATCTATTTCCTCAGCAAAAGATTCAGCAGCAGTGAACATAAGTACATTCTGATTGAGAAAACTTGTTGTGCTTTAGCATGGGCTTCCATGAGATTACAACATTATCTCCATGGTCACACAACCCATCTCATATCCCGAGTGGATTCTCTCAAGTACGTGTTCAGCAAACCCATGTTGAATTGCCAACTGTCCAAATGACAGTTGATCCTACAGTAATTTGACATCATCTATGTGACACAAAAGTCTATCAAAGGTCAAGAAATTGCGGATCAACTGGCCTCTGCACCTTTAGGGGATTTCAAACCCTTGGAAACATACTTCCCCGATGAAGGGGTAATGACAGTTCAGCAACACCATCAGGACAATACACACCAACCATGGAAGATATAGTTTGATGGAGCTGTAAACATAGAAGGCTCTAGAGCTGGGGCAGTTCTAATATCCATTACGGGGGAGCAGTTTAGTAGAAGCATCCATAGTTTCATGCTAACGTTGAAGCTCGTTACTCATGGATGCGAGTATGATGCATTGAGCCAACTATGCATTATATTGCCACTTTCTAAAAGTAGCAATCTCTTCCTCAGAGGCATTGCCTGCAACTATTGCAGGGATATGCATATAAAGGACATAAGATAGCTTTTAAGCCGTGAGAACTATTTTCAAATTTCTTAACCAATCTGTTTAATTCGGTCCGATTAATTTAACATCTAATATGCTACGCATTGATAGTAATTTTAGACATTATAAAATTCTGTAAATGAATTTGTAATTTAATAATATTATATCATACATTCTTTTATTAATTAATTACCAAGATAAATTAGGTCTTGTTTTAAATTGGTATCTCCCACAAGATTTTTCAAATTATATTACCCTTACTTATATAGTTCGACAAAATCTAATTAAAGATTTGCTAGTGAGAATAAGGATCCCATTTCAAATGTATATAGCTTTGTGGTGACACAACAAACTATATATAAATAAATAGGTAGACAACTCTTGTCAATTACATAATCATGTAGCTCTTTTTATTTTGCCTCTTAGAATAATTTGATTAAGTGGTGGCACATCCGAATCAAAATTATCCAAGTTAAGTTCAACCTAGCACTCCATATATTCAAAAAGAAAAATATTATCCTTGTGGTGACACAACAAAAAAAATATTATTCAATTTCTTTATAAGTATCAAATGTGATAAAATTAACATCTCAAAAAATTAAGATAAGCCTTGTGGTGACACAACAAACTTATAATAATTAATTGATACTCTATTATTTTTATCATGCTAGAAGGCGACTGTAAGACCCCAACTTATTAATGAATAAAATTAAATTTTCTCTAATATTATTGTGAATAATAAGGGGTTAATTTGATATAATACTTTGGTTATGGGTGAAATGTGCAAATTTTGCAAAATAAGCACGTGGTTCTAAAATATTCATTTTGTCGGGGAATATTCGTTTGGTCGTGGAATATTCTTGCTGTCGGGGAATATTCGTACGACGGCGCAGCCTTGTGTGGGCCCCATAACGGAAAGCGATTGGATGAAAAAAACGACAAGTATAAGTTATTTATAAATAACGACGTAGTTGTTACCGTTAATACTGTTGGAATACCCGGTGGTTAAAATACAGTAGCACACGGTATTGCACCAATTATTGATTCATACGTAAGAAGGCACTACTCAATAATTGTTACAGTAGTTACTGTTCAATATTTTATTTTATTGATTCAATAATTATTGCGTTAATATTTTATATTATTGTTGTTTCAATAATTATTGCTGCACAGTATTTTTCATTATCAGATCAATAATTCATATTATTTGAATAATATTATTAGATAACATTATTGGCAATGTCTAGAAAGTTCTGCCTAAGGAGAGGTTTGGTCATCTAATTGCGCGCCAGTAAGGAGAAATCCTTATTGGAAAGCCCCCTCTTTCCTGGGAACGGCCTGGTTGTCATAAATGTGATTCTGTAATATTATTTATGAATAATTAATTATTGATTCATATGATAAGGAAATATTTATTTTATGTGGATATAAATGAGGGATATATTTTTGTGGTTAAAAATGAAGGAGTTAATGTTGAGGTTTTTATCAGTATTTTTGTCGGAATGGAGGTATTAAAAATCAGGGTTTTTGAGATATTTTACGGGGGTTATAATTTTTAATCCGACCGTTGGATCGTGGTAATTTTTTGATATGTTATACATATATAAGTTGAGTATATGTCCACAAATTTTGAACCGTTAAAAATGAACGTATGATTTATTGTGAATTTTACGAGATGACTGGTTCAGAAATTGTTGAATTTTTAGAGTATATCATTTTGATGGAAAATTCTATAATTGGTGGGCCCCACTCTTGGTTGGTGAAGAAACGTGCTGAGATTTTTATTCAAATGTGGTGGGTGGGAATAGTAGCAGGTAAAGCCATCAGGTTGCAGGTTAAGTCTGTTTCAGCGTGCTAACATTTTCCTATAAATAGAGGGCTAAGTTAGAATTAAAAATCACACCAGAAACAAGTTCTCTCTTTCTCTCTCTAGATTATTGAGTGTATTTTGTGAGTATTTTGATACTTTGAGAGTTTCTATTCATCAGAGCAAGTTTCTTTCAGTCTTATACCGGTATTCCGACCCGAAGTACTGATATCTTGAGGTAAGGGATATTATTTTCTTCTTAATGATATTATTTTCTTCAATATCATTATGCTGAAATATTGATATGAGTTTTTATCAAATTTAGAACTTTTTGTGTCGGGGTTACTATTCACGTATACGACACTATTCACGAATACGGTACTATTCACCGAAAAATAAAATTTTTCCTTTTTGTCCAAGTAATCTATTATGATTACTATCTTTGATTGTATCCATGTTTTGATCTTTATTTTTGAATTCTGCTTCACAATTGATTATTATGAAGTATTATTGATCTTGGATAAACTGTTATACGAATCCCTAATATTTGTCCTTCTGTCTCACTGGATTCGTTCTCTTTAAGATATTTTTCATCATCCTCAGTCCTAAATGATGATATTACTGAATATCTTTGGCCTGTAGTGCAAAGATGTATGACTACTTGATGAATATCTTTGGCCTGTAGTGCAAAGATGAACAGGTGTTGAGATGAACATGACTGACAGGTGATACAAATGAATATCTTTGGCCTGTAGTGCAAAGATGAATATTTGGATAAAGATGATTATTAATTGATGTTACAGGGATAAAATATTGATGATGGACTTTTAAATCTTAGAAGATAGTAGAATTCTTTCTCTACTTGACTCTTCTAATGGTTTGCTGTTTTCGCTGCAGTTGTTGATCTAAAACTTGTTGTCGATTATATTTTATCAGATTTTTCCCTGTTGAAGACTAACGATAATTTGTTGTATATTATCTTAGTCATAATATTCTTTACTGGGCTAGTTGAGCTCACCCTTTTCCTTTTTGTTCCATTTTTCTTCTCAGGAGGTGAGAACATAGCAGGATCTAGTCGGGGTATGGAGTGATGGTTCTAGAAAGATGTTTTAGCAGTCCTCACTATTTCTGTAAAATAGTGTTTGAATAATTGTAACGAGGACTTATTTGAGTGTGGATATTGTCTAGAAGACAATATTTGTATTTAAACTCACAGTATGTGTTGTCGTATTTTGCACGACAATTGTATTATTGAAGTTGTAGTTTGTTTTCTGTATCATGTATTTGGCGACTCAGAATGGGTGTTGTATACCTATTTTGGGGGCGTCACAGTTGTTATCAGAGCTTAGGGATATGATCCCTGGCTGAGATGTGAGACAAGAACTAGGAGGGGAGAGACGGGAAATTCATTCGCTAGTATGACCTGACTAAGTTTATTTGGTGTTTATTTGGTCGGTCAGAGTATAGGGATAATATATGACATGACTATTAACCCTTATTTTATGGCAGTATTTAAGAATGGCAGCTGAGAACGTTAATAATGGAGTAAATCAGACCGTGGAGACACCTTTGATCACCTCCCAGGGGAACATGCAACAGGAAGGCAATATTCCTCCTGTAAACAACGTTACCGAGCAAACGATGAATGATGGAATGTTTAGGAGCTTTTTGCAGTTCATGCAAAATCAGACGAGGGAGACTCGTGTGCAGAATACAGGTGGAAATGATAACAACGCGCGGTTTGTCACAGCTAAGCAGTTCAAAGAATTAGGACCACCAGAATTTAAGGGAAAGCCGGATCCGATCATGACGGAAACGTGGGTCAAGCAAATTACCAAGATATTCGATGTCTTAGGATGCACGGAGGAACAGAAGGTTCCATTCGCCACCTTTATGTTCCGCGGTGAGGCAGACTACTGGTGGGAGTCTGTGAAGCGTACCCAGCCTGACGCACTCAACATGTCCTGGGAAACATTTCAAAAACTGTTCAATGACAAGTACTTTCCTGAAAGTATTCGTCCTATGAAGGAGGTGGAGTTTATCAGATTAGAACAAAACAACATGACGGTGTCCCAGTACGAGGCGAAGTTTGCAGAGTTATCCAGGTTTGCACCTCATTTGGTCGAAAATGAGGAACGAATGACAAGGATGTTTCTGAGAGGTCTAAAACCCGAGATTCGGCAATATCTTATCTCTCATAAATTTTCTTTATATTCAGATGTTGTAAACAGGGCTCAATTATTAGAGCGAGATAATGAGTATGTGCAACCGAGGGACCACAACCAGGGTCATACCGGTGGCGGCAGTCATCGAAGCAATGAAAACCAGCAGGGAGGAAAACATTCGGACAAAAGCGGTAACCACTCTGGTGGTAATCGTGGTCGTGATAATAGAAGGAGCGAGTCGGGAGGAGATTTCAAGAAGAGAAGGTACAACAATGATAACGTGAAGACGTCAGCACAAACATCAACTGTTTCTAGGGGAGGAGAACGACCACCGGTCGTATGTTACAAATGTGGGAAAGAGGGACATATCAGCCCAAACTGCCCACAACAATCCAAGGTATGTTATAACTGTGGAAAGGAGGGTCATATAGCTCGAGAGTGTTCTGTAGCAAAACCAAGTTCAGCGGGGATGGTGACTCCAAAAGTTGTCCCGGATAAGTCGAAATCAGCGGTTCCTGGAAGGGCGTTTGTCGTGACTGGCCAAAACGCGAGAAACCCGAACGAGGTGATCACGGGTAAGCTAATCTTGAATTCTTGCGAAGTTTATACTTTACTAGATACCGGTTCTACCCATTCTTTTATCTCTCCTGCTTGTGCTCAACGTTTAAACTTGACTCCGGAGAAATTGGACTTTAACTTATCTGTTGAAACTCCGTTGGGTGAAACCTTCGTTACATCTACAGTTTATAAATCTTGCATGATCCAAGTTGGCACTATCACATTACCTGTTGATCTTATCTCTTTAAAGATACTTGCTTTTGATGTGATTTTAGGAATTGATTGGTTAACCACTCATCATGCTAAAATTGATTATTTTCGTAAGGTTGTTAGTTTTCATATTCCTAACCAACCTGTCATACGAATTCAAACTACTTAACCACTAAAATCAGTCACTGTCATATCAAGCCACAAAGCTATTCGTTTATTGAAAAACGGATGTCAAGCTTTCTTAGCCTATGTTATGGATTTTAACAAAGACAAGTCAGATTTGAATAATATTTCTATTGTTAGAGAATTTTCCGATGTATTTTCTGAAGAACTTCCTGGTCTACCCCCAGAACGTGAAGTTGAATTCTTTATTGACCTTGAACCCGGTACAAAGCCCATTTCTAAAACTCCATATCGAATGGCTCCTATTGAACTTCAGGAGTTAAAAGTCCAACTACAGGAGTTGTTGGACATCGGTTTTATTCGTCCTAGTACGTCTCCTTGGGGTGCTCCTGTTTTATTCGTAAAGAAGAAAGACGGGAGTATGCGACTTTGTATTGACTATCTAGAATTGAATCATGTCACTATCAAGAATAGGTATCCGCTACCTCGCATTGATGACCTGTTCGACCAGTTACAAGGAACACAATTCTTTTCAAAGATCGACATTCGTTCTGGATATCATCAGCTGAAGATTAAAACTGAGGATATTCCAAAGACTGCCTTCAGAACTCGGTACGGGCATTATGAATTCTTAGTCATGTCTTTTGGATTGACTAATGCTCCTGCTGCCTTCATGGATATGATGAACCGTGTATTCAAAGAATATTTGGATCAGTTCGTTGTTGTCTTTATTGATGACATCCTCATCTATTCCAAAAGCCGTGAAGATCATGAGCGCCATTTGAAGCTGGTACTGCAAAGGCTTCGTGAAAATAAGCTATATGCCAAATTGAAGAAATGCGAGTTCTGGCTTGAGGAAGTAGCATTCCTTGGGCACGTGGTGTCAAAACATGGAGTATCTGTCGACCCGGCGAAGATTGAAGCCATACAAAGTTGGGAGCAACCGAAGTCGGTAACCGAAGTACGTAGCTTTCTGGGCTTAGCTGGTTATTATCGGAGATTTGTGGAAGGATTTTCTCGAATCGCTACTCCGTTAACTCAGCTGACTTGTAAAGATACAAAATTCATATGGAGTGAGGAATGCGAGAAGAGTTTCCAAGAACTCAAGAGGAGACTCATTTCGGCACCTGTTTTGACAATACCATCTGGTTCGGATGGATTTGTTATCTACAGCGATGCTTCAGGCAACGGGTTAGGATGTGTTCTCATGCAACATGGGAAAGTCATAGCCTATGCCTCGCGACAACTCAAAGAATATGAGAGGAATTATCCTACTCATGATTTGGAGTTGGCAGCAGTCGTTTTTGCGTTGAAGATCTGGAGACACTACCTGTATGGGGAGAAAGTGGAGATCTATACAGATCATAAAAGCCTCAAATATTTCTTCACCTAAAAGGAACTCAACATGCGGCAGCGACGTTGGCTCGAGCTGTTGAAAGATTACGATCATACCATCCAATATCATCATGGAAAAGCAAACGTAGTAGCTGACGCATTGAGTAGAAGATCATATGCGGGTACGAGTGCAATGTTGTTAACAAAAAGGCCCATTTTGTATGACTTGCAAAGGATGGAGATAGAGATGAAGGCTCCAAGTACCCACATGATGATATCAAATATACGAGTAGAACCGACTTTAATCGATAAAGTTAAAGCTGCTCAAGCTACGGACATGGAGCTGATGCGTATGAAGAAGAAAGTGCAAGAAGGTGCTATTCCAGAAGCAAGAATCGATGAAGAAGGAATACTTCGAGTCAACTCCAGACTTTGTGTTCCTAACGATTTTGACTTGAAGCATAGAATAATGATGGAGGCACACAACACACCGTTTGCAATCCATCCTGGGAGTACCAAAATGTATCACGATCTTCGACATACATTTTGGTGGAGCAATATGAAAAGAGAGATCGCGGAGTTTATCTCGAGATGTTTAACTTGTCAACGTGTAAAAGCGGAGCATCAAGTACCAAAGGGTCCATTGCAACCACTTGAGATTTTGAAATGGAAGTGGGAACACATTACTATGGATTTTGTTACGGGTCTTCCCAAGGTTTCTCAAGGCATAGATGCGATTTGGGTTATTGTTGAAGATTAACCAAGTCCGCTCATTTCTTGTCGATACGTGAGACTTATTCCCTTGAACGTCTTGCTAGTATGTACGTGAACGAGATTGTGAGATTGCATGGCATGCCAGTATCCATAGTTTCGGATCGTGACCCAAGATTCACTTCACGATTTTGGGTTAGCTTGCAGAAAGCTATGGGCACGGATTTACGATTCAGTTCGGCATACCATCCTCAAACGGACGGACAATCAGAGAGGACTATTCAAACTCTTGAAGATCTATTAAGACTTTGTGTCCTAGATCTCAAAGGGAGTTGGGATAAGTACCTACCATTGGTGGAATTCTCCTACAACAACAGTTATCAGGCGAGCATAGGTGTGGCTCCATTCGAGGCGTTGTATGGAAGAAAATGTCGTTCTCCAGTATGCTGGGACGAGGTGGGTGAAGCAACATTGTTGGGACCAGAGTTGGTACGCATTACTACAGAGAAGATCCAAACGATTCGACAACGTATACAAACGGCACAGGATCGACAAAAGAGTTATGCGGATCTTCATCGGAAGGACGTGGAATTTAATATTGGGGATCATGTATTGTTACGTGTTGCACCATGGAAGGGAGTTACAAGATTTGGGAAGAGAGAAAAGCTCAATCCAAGATTTGTTGGTCCATTTGAGATTCTTGAGCGAATAGAAAATGTGGCATATAGACTCGCATTACCTCCAAGCATGTCTCGTGTTCATAATGTTTTTCACATATCTATGCTTCGTAAATATGTTAAAGACCCGAACCACATTATTGAGTTAGAACCAGACGAGATAGCTGAAGATTTAACGTACGAGGAGGTACCTGTTAAGATCTTGGATAGGAAAGAGCATGTCCTACGCACGAAGGTTATACCACAAGTTAAGGTTTTGTGGAGAAACCATGCTATTGAAGAAATGACCTGGGAGTTGGAATCAGAAATGAAAGTGAGGTATCCTCACCTTTTTGAAACATCAGGTACGTACGTCAATTTCGAGGACGAAATTTCATAAGGAGGGGAGGTTGTAAGACCCCAACTTATTAATGAATAAAATCAAATTTTCTATAATATTATTGTGAATAATAAGGGGTTAATTTGATATAATACTTTGGTTATGGGTGAAATGTGCAAATTTTGCAAAATAAGCAAGTGGTTATAAAATATTCATTTTGTCGGGGAATATTCGTTTGGTCGTGGAATATTCTTGCTGTCGGGGAATATTCGTACGACGGCGCAGCCTTGTGTGGGCCCCATAACGGAAAGCGATTGGATGAAGAAAACGACAAGTATAAGTTATTTATAAATAACGGCGTAGTTGTTACCGTTAATACTGTTGGAATACCCGGTGGTTAAAATACAGTAGCACACGGTATTGCACCAATTATTGATTCTTACGTAAGAAGGCACTACTCAATAATTGTTACAGTAATTACTGTTCAATATTTTATTTTATTGATTCAATAATTGTTGCGTTGATATTTTATATTATTGTTGTTTCAATAATTGTTGCTGCACAGTATTTTCCATTATCAGATCAATAATTCATATTATTTGAATAATATTATTAGATAACATTATTGGCAATGTCTAGAAAGTTCTGTCTAAGGAGAGGTTTGGTCATCTAATTGCGCGCCAGTAAGGAGAAATCCTTATTGGAAAGCCCCCTCTTTCCTGGGAACGGCCTGGTTGTCATAAATGTGATTCTGTAATATTATTTATGAATAATTAATTATTGATTCATATGATAAGGAAATATTTATTTTATGTGGATATAAATGAGGGATATATTTTTGTGGTTAAAAATGAAGGAGTTAATGTTGAGGTTTTTATCAGTATTTTTGTCGGAATGGAGGTATTAAAAATCAGGGTTTTTGAGATATTTTACGGGGGTTATAATTTTTAATCCGACCGTTGGATCGTGGTAATTTTTTGATATGTTATACATATATAAGTTGAGTATATGTCCACAAATTTTGAACCGTTAAAAATGAACGTATGATTTATTATGAATTTTACGAGATGACTGGTTCAGAAATTGTTGAATTTTTGGAGTATATCATTTTGATGGAAAATTCTAAAATTGGTGGGCCCCACTCTTGGTTGGTGAAGAAATGTGCTGAGATTTTTATTCAAATTTGGTGGGTGAGAATAGTAGCAGGTAAAGCCATCAGGTTGCAGGTTAAGTCTGCTTCGGCGTCCTAACATTTTTCTATAAATAGAGGGCTAAGTTAGAATTGAAAATCACACCAGAAACAAGTTTTCTCTCTTTCTCTCTCTAGATTATTGAGTGTATTTTGTGAGTATTTAGATACTTTGAGAGTTTCTATTCATCAGAGCAAGTTTCTTTCAGCCTTATACCGGTATTCCGACCAGAAGTACTGATATCTTGAGGTAAGGGATATTATTTTCTTCTTAATGATATTATTTTCTTCAATATCATTATGCTGAAATATTGATATGAGTTTTTATCAAATTTAGAACTTTTTTGTGTCGGGGTTACTATTCACGTATACGACACTATTCACGAATACGGTACTATTCACCGAAAAATAAAATTTTTCCTTTTTGTCCAAGATGTCTATTATGGTTACTATCTTTGATTGTATCCATGTTTTGATCTTTATTTTTGAATTCTGCTTCACAATTGATTATTATGAAGTATTATTGATCTTGGATAAACTGTTATACGAATCCCTAATATTTGTCCTTCTGTCTCACTGGATTCGTTCTCTTTAAGATATTTTTCATCATCCTCAGTCCTAAATGATGATATTACTGAATATCTTTGGCCTGTAGTGCAAAGATGTATGATTACTTGATGAATATCTTTGGCCTGTAGTGCAAAGATGAACAGGTGTTGAGATGAACATGACTGACAGGTGATACAAATGAATATCTTTGGCCTGTAGTGCAAAGATGAATATTTGGATAAAGATGATTATTAATTGATGTTACAGGGATAAAATATTGATGATGGACTTTTAAATCTTAGAAGATAGTAGAATTCTTTCTCTACTTGACTCTTCTAATGGTTTGCTGTTTCCGCTGCAGTTGTTGATCTAAAACTTGTTGTCGATTATATTCTATCAGATTTTTCCCTGTTGAAGACTAACGATAATTTGTTGTATATTATCTTAGTCATAATATTCTTTACTGGGCTAGTTGAGCTCACCCTTTTCCTTTTTGTTCCATTTTTCTTCTCAGGAGGTGAGAACATAGCAGGATCTAGTCGGGGTATGGAGTGATGGTTCTAGAAAGATGTTTTAGCAGTCCTCACTATTTCTGTAAAATAGTGTTTGAATAATTGTAACGAGGACTTATTTGAGTGTGGATATTGTCTAGAAGACAATATTTGTATTTAAACTCACAGTATGTGTTGTCGTATTTTGCACGACAATTGTATTATTGAAGTTGTAGTTTGTTTTCTGTACCATGTATTTGGCGACTCAGAATGGGTGTTGTATACCTATTTTGGGGGCGTCACAGTTGTTATCAGAGCTTAGGGATATGATCCCTGGCTGAGATGTGAGACAAGAACTAGGAGGGGAGAGACGGGAAATTCATTCGCTAGTATGACCTGACTAAGTTTATTTGGTGTTTATTTGGTCGGTCAGAGTATAGGGATAATATATGACATGACTATTAACCCTTATTTTATGGCAGTATTTAAGAATGGCAGCTGAGAACGTTAATAATGGAGTAAATCAGACCGTGGAGACACCTTTGATCACCTCCCAGGGGAACATGCAACAGGAAGGCAATATTCCTCCTGTAAACAACGTTACCGAGCAAACGATGAATGATGGAATGTTTAGGAGCTTTTTGCAGTTCATGCAAAATCAGACGAGGGAGACTCGTGTGCAGAATACAGGTGGAAATGATAACAACGCGCGGTTTGTCACAGCTAAGCAGTTCAAAGAATTAGGACCACCAGAATTTAAGGGAAAGCCGGATCCGATCATGACGGAAACGTGGGTCAAGCAAATTACCAAGATATTCGATGTCTTAGGATGCACGGAGGAACAGAAGGTTCCATTCGCCACCTTTATGTTCCGCGGTGAGGCAGACTACTGGTGGGAGTCTGTGAAGCGTACCCAGCCTGACGCACTCAACATGTCCTGGGAAACATTTCAAAAACTGTTCAATGACAAGTACTTTCCTGAAAGTATTCGTCCTATGAAGGAGGTGGAGTTTATCAGATTAGAACAAAACAACATGACGGTGTCCCAGTACGAGGCGAAGTTTGCAGAGTTATCCAGGTTTGCACCTCATTTGGTCGAAAATGAGGAACGAATGACAAGGATGTTTCTGAGAGGTCTAAAACCCGAGATTCGGCAATATCTTATCTCTCATAAATTTTCTTTATATTCAGATGTTGTAAACAGGGCTCAATTATTAGAGCGAGATAATGAGTATGTGCAACCGAGGGACCATAACCAGGGTCATACCGGTGGCGGCAGTCATCGAAGCAATGAAAACCAGCAGGGAGGAAAACATTCGGACAAAAGCGGTAACCACTCTGGTGGTAATCGTGGTCGTGATAATAGAAGGAGCGAGTCGGGAGGAGATTTCAAGAAGAGAAGGTACAACAATGATAACGTGAAGACGTCAGCACAAACATCAACTGTTTCTAGGGGAGGAGAACGACCACCGGTCGTATGTTACAAATGTGGGAAAGAGGGACATATCAGCCCAAACTGTCCACAACAATCCAAGGTATGTTATAACTATGGAAAGGAGGGTCATATAGCTCGAGAGTGTTCTGTAGCAAAATCAAGTTCAGCGGGGATGGTGACTCCAAAAGTTGTCCCGGATAAGTCGAAATCAGCGGTTCCTGGAAGGGCGTTTGTCGTGACTGGCCAAAACGCGAGAAACCCGAACGAGGTGATCACGGGTAAGCTAATCTTGAATTCTTGCGAAGTTTATACTTTACTAGATACCGGTTCTACCCATTCTTTTATCTCTCCTACTTGTGCTCAACGTTTAAACTTGGCTCCGGAGAAATTGGACTTTAACTTATCTGTTGAAACTCCGTTGGGTGAAACCTTCGTTACATCTACAGTTTATAAATCTTGCATGATCCAAGTTGGCACTATCACATTACCTGTTGATCTTATCTCTTTAAAGATACTTGCTTTTGATGTGATTTTAGGAATTGATTGGTTAACCACTCATCATGCTAAAATTGATTGTTTTCGTAAGTTGTTAGTTTTCATATTCCTAACCAACCTGTCATACGAATTCAAACTACTTAACCACTAAAATCAGTCACTGTCATATCAAGCCACAAAGCTATTCGTTTATTGAAAAACGGATGTCAAGCTTTCTTAGCCTATGTTATGGATTTTAACAAAGACAAGTCAGATTTGAATAATATTTCTATTGTTAGAGAATTTTCCGATGTATTTTCTGAAGAACTTTCTGGTCTACCCCCAGAACGTGAAATTGAATTCTTTATTGACCTTGAACCCGGTACAAAGCCCATTTCTAAAACTCCATATCGAATGGCTCCTATTGAACTTCAGGAGTTAAAAGTCCAACTACAGGAGTTGTTGGACATCGGTTTTATTCGTCCTAGTACGTCTCCTTGGGGTGCTCCTGTTTTATTCGTAAAGAAGAAAGACGGGAGTATGCGACTTTGTATTGACTATCTAGAATTGAATCATGTCACTATCAAGAATAGGTATCCGCTACCTCGCATTGATGACCTGTTCGACCAGTTACAAGGAACACAATTCTTTTCAAAGATCGACATTCGTTCTGGATATCATCAGCTGAAGATTAAAACTGAGGATATTCCAAAGACTGCCTTCAGAACTCGGTACGGGCATTATGAATTCTTAGTCATGTCTTTTGGATTGACTAATGCTCCTGCTGCCTTCATGAATATGATGAACCGTGTATTCAAAGAATATTTGGATCAGTTCGTTGTTGTCTTTATTGATGACATCCTCATCTATTCCAAAAGCCGTGAAGATCATGAGCGCCATTTGAAGCTGGTACTGCAAAGGCTTCGTGAAAATAAGCTATATGCCAAATTGAAGAAATGCGAGTTCTGGCATGAGGAAGTAGCATTCCTTGGGCACGTGGTGTCAAAACATGGAGTATCTGTCGACCCGACGAAGATTGAAGCCATACAAAGTTGGGAGCAACCGAAGTCGGTAACCGAAGTACGTAGCTTTCTGGGCTTAGCTGGTTATTATCGGAGATTTGTGGAATGATTTTCTCGAATCGCTACTCCGTTAACTCAGCTGACTTGTAAAGATACAAAATTCATATGGAGTGAGGAATGCGAGAAGAGTTTCCAAGAACTCAAGAGGAGACTCATTTCGGCACCTGTTCTGACAATACCATCTGGTTCGGATGGATTTGTTATCTATAGCGATGCTTCAGGCAACGGGTTAGGATGTGTTCTCATGCAACATGGGAAAGTCATAGCCTATGCCTCGCGACAACTCAAAGAATATGAGAGGAATTATCCTACTCATGATTTGGAGTTGGCAGCAGTCGTTTTTGCGTTGAAGATCTGGAGACACTACCTGTATGGGGAGAAAGTGGAGATCTATACAGATCATAAAAGCCTCAAATATTTCTTCACCTAAAAGGAACTCAACATGCGACAGCGACGTTGGCTCGATCTGTTGAAAGATTACGATCATACCATCCAATATCATCATGGAAAAGCAAACGTAGTAGCTGACGCATTGAGTAGAAGATCATATGCGGGTACGAGTGCAATGTTGTTAATAAAAAGGCCCATTTTGTATGACTTGCAAAGGATGGAGATAGAGATGAAGGCTCCAAGTACCCACATGATGATATCAAATATACGAGTAGAACCGACTTTAATCGATAAAGTTAAAGCTGCTCAAGCTACGGACATGGAGCTGATGCGTATGAAGAAGAAAGTGCAAGAAGGTGCTATTCCAGAAGCAAGAATCGATGAAGAAGGAATACTTCGAGTCAACTCCAGACTTTGTGTTCCTAACGATTTTGACTTGAAGCATAGAATAATGATGGAGGCACACAACACACCGTTTGCAATCCATCCTGGGAGTACCAAAATGTATCACGATCTTCGACATACATTTTGGTGGAGCAATATGAAAAGAGAGATCGCGGAGTTTATCTCGAGATGTTTAACTTGTCAACGTGTAAAAGCGGAGCATCAAGTACCAAAGGGTCCATTGCAACCACTTGAGATTTTGAAATGGAAGTGGGAACACATTACTATGGATTTTGTTACGGGTCTTCCCAAGGTTTCTCAAGGCATAGATGCGATTTGGGTTATTGTTGAAAGATTAACCAAGTCCGCTCATTTCTTGTCGATACGTGAGACTTATTCCCTTGAACGTCTTGCTAGTATGTACGTGAATGAGATTGTGAGATTGCATGGCATGCCAGTATCCATAGTTTCGGATCGTGACCCAAGATTCACTTCACGATTTTGGGTTAGCTTGCAGAAAGCTATGGGCACGGATTTACGATTCAGTTCGGCATACCATCCTCAAACGGACGGACAATTAGAGAGGACTATTCAAACTCTTGAAGATATATTAAGACTTTGTGTCCTAGATCTCAAAGGGAGTTGGGATAAGTACCTACCATTGGTGGAATTCTCCTACAACAACAGTTATCAGGCGAGCATAGGTGTGGCTCCATTCGAGGCGTTGTATGGAAGAAAATGTCGTTCTCCAGTATGCTGGGACGAGGTGGGTGAAGCAACATTGTTGGGACCAGAGTTGGTACGCATTACTACAGAGAAGATCCAAACGATTCGATAACGTATACAAACGGCACAGGATCGACAAAAGAGTTATGCGGATCTTCATCGAAAGGACGTGGAATTTAATATTGGGGATCATGTATTGTTACGTATTGCACCATGGAAGGGAGTTACAAGATTTGGGAAGAGAGAAAAGCTCAATCCAAGATTTGTTGGTCCATTTGAGATTCTTGAGCGAATAGAAAATGTGGCATATAGACTCGCATTACCTCCAAGCATGTCTCGTGTTCATAATGTTTTTCACATATCTATGCTTCGTAAATATGTTAAAGACCCGAACCACATTATTGAGTTAGAACCAGACGAGATAGCTGAAGATTTAACGTACGAGGAGGTACCTGTTAAGATCTTGGATAGGAAAGAGCATGTCCTATGCACGAAGGTTATACCACAAGTTAAGGTTTTGTGGAGAAACCATGCTATTGAAGAAATGACCTGGGAGTTGGAATCAGAAATGAAAGTGAGGTATCCTCACCTTTTTGAAACATCAGGTACGTACGTCAATTTCGAGGACGAAATTTCATAAGGAGGGGAGGTTGTAAGACCCCAACTTATTAATGAATAAAATCAAATTTTCTATAATATTATTGTGAATAATAAGGGGTTAATTTGATATAATACTTTGGTTATGGGTGAAATGTGCAAATTTTGCAAAATAAGCAAGTGGTTATAAAATATTCATTTTGTCGGGGAATATTCGTTTGGTCGTGGAATATTCTTGCTGTCGGGGAATATTCGTACGATGGCGCAGCCTTGTGTGGGCCCCATAACAGAAAGCGATTGGATGAAGAAAACGACAAGTATAAGTTATTTATAAATAACGGCGTAGTTGTTACCGTTAATACTGTTGGAATACCCGGTGGTTAAAATACAGTAGCACACGGTATTGCACCAATTATTGATTCATACGTAAGAAGGCACTACTCAATAATTGTTACAGTAATTACTGTTCAATATTTTATTTTATTGATTCAATAATTGTTGCGTTAATATTTTATATTATTGTTGTTTCAATAATTGTTGCTGCACAGTATTTTCCATTATCAGATCAATAATTCATATTATTTGAATAATATTATTAGATAACATTATTGGCAATGTCTAGAAAGTTCTGCCTAAGGAGAGGTTTGGTCATCTAATTGCGCGCCAGTAAGGAGAAATCCTTATTGGAAAGCCCCCTCTTTCCTGGGAACGGCCTGATTGTCATAAATGTGATTCTGTAATATTATTTATGAATAATTAATTATTGATTCATATGATAAGGAAATATTTATTTTATGTGGATATAAATGAGGGATATATTTTTGTGGTTAAAAATGAAGGAGTTAATGTTGAGGTTTTTATCAGTATTTTTGTCGGAATGGAGGTATTAAAAATCAGGGTTTTTGAGATATTTTACGGGGGTTATAATTTTTAATCCGACCGTTGGATCGTGGTAATTTTTGAATATGTTATACATATATAAGTTGAGTACATGTCCACAAATTTTGAACCGTTAAAAATGAACGTATGATTTATTGTGAATTTTACGAGATGACTGGTTCAGAAATTGTTGAATTTTTGGAGTATATCATTTTGATGGAAAATTCTAAAATTGGTGGGCCCCACTCTTGGTTGGTGAAGAAATGTGCTGAGATTTTTATTCAAATTTGGTGGGTGAGAATAGTAGCAGGTAAAGCCATCAGGTTGCAGGTTAAGTCTGCTTCGGCGTCCTAACATTTTTCTATAAATAGAGGGCTAAGTTAGAATTGAAAATCACACCAGAAACAAGTTTTCTCTCTTTCTCTCTCTAGATTATTGAGTGTATTTTGTGAGTATTTTGATACTTTGAGAGTTTCTATTCATCAGAGCAAGTTTCTTTCAGCCTTATACCGGTATTCCGACCCGAAGTACTGATATCTTGAGGTAAGGGATATTATTTTCTTCTTAATGATATTATTTTCTTCAATATCATTATGCTGAAATATTGATATGAGTTTTTATCAAATTTAGAACTTTTTGTGTCGGAGTTACTATTCACGTATACGGCACTATTTACGTATACGGCACTATTCACCGAAAAATAAAATTTTCTCTTTTTGTCCAAGTAATCTATTATGATTACTATCTTTGATTGTATCCATGTTTTGATCTTTATTTTTGAATTCTGCTTCACAATTGATTATTATGAAGTATTATTGATCTTAGATAAACTGTTATACGAATCCCTAATATTTGTTCTTCTGTCTCACTGGATTCGTTCTCTTTAAGATATTTTTTATCATCCTCAGTCTTAAATGATGATATTACTAAATATCTTTGGCCTGTAGTGCAAAGATGTATGACTACTTGATGAATATCTTTGGCCTATAGTGCAAAGATGAACAGGTGCTGAGATGAACATGACTGACATGTGATACAAATGAATATCTTTGGCCTGTAGTGCAAAGATGAATATTTGGATAAAGATGATTATTAATTGATGTTACAGGGATAAAATATTGATGATGGACTTTTAAATCTTAGAAGATAGTAGAATTCTTTCTCTACTTGACTCTTCTAATGGTTTGCTGTTTCCGCTGCAGTTGTTGATCTAAAACTTGTTGTCGATTATATTCTATCAGATTTTTCCCTGTTGAAGACTAACGATAATTTGTTGTATTTTATCTTAGTCATAATATTCTTTACTGGGCTAGTTGAGCTCACCCTTTTTCTTTTTGTTCCATTTTTCTTCTCAGGAGGTGAGAACATAGCAGGATCTAGTCGGGATATGGAGTGATGGTTCTAGAAAGATGTTTTAGCAGTCCTCACTATTTCTGTAAAATAGTGTTTGAATAATTGTAACGAGGACTTATTTGAGTGTGGATATTGTCTAGAAGACAATATTTGTATTTAAACTCACAGTATGTGTTGTCGTATTTTGCACGACAATTGTATTATTGAAGTTATAGTTTGTTTTCTGTATCATGTATTTGGCGACTCAGAATGGGTGTTGTATACCTATTTTGGGGGCGTCACAGCGACGTTCGATATTCCAAATATCTTTGAACGCTCAGGACTTAATATAAAATCTTTGAGGGGTTTGTTATTATTTGTCTCATCTTGTTTAGCGCTCACACACACACACACACACACATACACACACATATATATATATATATATATATATATATATATTATATAGTATAAGCATGTACATGTAGAATACTATATTCTACCCGGATTAATTGTGGACTTTATTCTAGTTTGATTTACTAGAGCCAACAAGTGAACCAAAAGGTCAAACCTAGTGTGTAAGAATTAAATTTAAATATAACAATTACATTTAAATCTCGAGCTCCATTATAAATGGATCTTCAAGCGCTCCTTGCTCCTTGATCTCCAATTCTTTAAAATAATTCTAACTATTCCTATTATAAAACTATTTAAAATAAATAGAAACCTTGATCAGTAGTCAAGGGGAAGTATGTGACGAACGAGATTTTTGTAATTTAATTCTTAATATTTATTGAATTAAATAAATATTTTTGATGATTTAATTATTTGATTAAATAATTAATTGATGAAGTTGTGGTAGAGTAATTTAATTATATGTATTATAATTATTAAATTAATGTAGAGAATTTTATTATTCAAAGTTTGTAATTATGAGAGTTTATTAATTAAAAGAAATATTTAATAAACTTAATGTTATTTTAATTAATGTAATAATTAATTAGAGATTTAATAATTTGATATAATTAATCAATGAGAAAATTAATTATATGATTATGTGAATTTATGATAAATTATTATATTTTATTTAAATTAAAGTAAATAAGATATTTGAATTGGGTGTGACATGAAATAAACTATAGGATAAAAGCGTTATTAAATTAAATGGTTTGGAATCTTTTATTATCAGCCAAACGAGGCCCTAAGAGGAGTTGGTGGCAGTTAACCATTTCTGGGTAATTGACCACCACTCAGCGCGTCAGTTCTTTATATTATACGCCTTCCTTTTTGTTTTATTATTTGCTAAGTCTGGGAAAAGCAAAATAGAGAAGGAAAGAGAGAGTTTGTGGAATTGTAAGAGAGAATTGAGAAATTATTGAGGAATTTGGGAATTGAGTAATCGAATTAGCATCCAAAAAGGGTTTCTCCATTAATCTGCACTCTATACTCTGGGTAATTCCTTTAAACCCAATTTTTTATTACGTCGTATAAGTTTCTTAGAAAATGGCTTTCAAAATTCTGTAAAGTCTTTGTAAATGGGAAATTGTGTTGTTATATGGATATATGTAATAATATGATTAGCATAACATGTTTTATTATATGTTATATAAGTTTCCATACCATCAATTCATAATTTTATAATGTATGTTATTTACAGAGTATAGAATATGGCCATATGGCCCTTATACGTAAAATTAATATGTCAAACATAAATTGTTCTGCAAAATTCACACTGGTATATAATTATGCATGTTAAAACGAAGGAAACGAAACTTGAATGGATAGAATTGGTGTTATAACGAATTCGTGGCGTTGAATTTTATGATTTATGTTCAAAACCTTCAAGAACATCAAGAACATCAAGAACAGTGAAAATTTCATGTTTTAATTCTGTAATTATGTGTTTTAATGGGTTAAAATCATTCTAAAAATGTTGGGTAATGATTATGTATGAATTCTAGCATGTGGGTATGTTAATTTAGTGAAATTAATGATCATGTAGTGTCCATTTCGCTGAACTCTGTGTTATTCGTGAACTGGGAATCAAAATTTGGAATTTCGCGCCGCGGCGCCAACTCCAGAACTGATGTGTCGCGTCGCAGCGCCATCGCGCCAAGTACAAGTATAAAAGTGGCGCCGCAGCGCCACTCTGCAGAATGTCTAGAAACGAATTTTTAGAAATTTTTAAGTCTAGTAATGTGGCATTAACCTAATTTAATAAACATAGAAATATGTTAGAAGTATAATGAGATGTTAAAATAGATACTTAACATGTAAATAACATAATTGCATGTGGATTGAATTATTGAATACATAATTAGCTTATTATTTGTGAAGTGTAAAATTGTGTGACAATAAGTTTGATAAATTGACTAAGTATGGTCATAACCCGAGTTAGACAAAAAATTGACTGATATTATGAATGTAAATGATATGTAGGATTTAAATCAAGGAACGAGTTTAATTAAAATATAATCTACGCATGAGGCAAGTATTCTAACCCTACTTGTTATCATTATTCAAGTTTGTAAATTACTTCAAGCAAGTCTTGTTATTATTAAATCAAGTTTGATTTGTTATATTAAAGATTAATTATCTTTTCAAAGTATGAATCTGTTATACAATACTTGTTCTATTGTATACCTCTTGAGATAGTTATTCAATTTAAATACCATTTATTGTTGAACCTTGTTAAACTAGTAAACCCTTATTGATTCGACTAGTCCATAGTTGATGAACGTTCTAAATTTTAGAATCCTTATTGATTTATCCAAACCAAACTTCCTTTGGTGCGAACTCTCTTGACAAACTAAGATGAACAACCCTGTAAAGGGATTACTTATGCGTTAGCGTTAAGATATTGTGCACAGTATGGTACTAAGGGTTGATCCCCCTAAGTACGAGAAGAAGAGTCCATAGTCTTATGACTGTTAAAGGTTTCAAGTATAACCCTTGATAACCTAGGACATAGTTCAAGGTCTTATGACCCTCAGATTTCTTTTGATTCTTGTTATTCATTCTTGATTCAAAAGTTGAGCTTTATTTCAGAAGTCTTTGATTCACTCGCATGTTATTATACATTGTTATTTCATTATTTTACTTGTGGGCAATAGTGCTCACTCTTGCGTAATAATAACATTGCAGTTAAGAACGAAAGAACCGACGAACCTTCCACTAGTAAAGGCAAGGGAAAGATTATCAAGTGATGAAGACTTGTTGTTTATGTGATGTTGAACTTATATGTTAAGACTTATGTTAATGTTATTTAAGACTTATCATTTGTTTATGTTTCCGCACAGATGTTTAAGGTTAGTATGACCTTGAATTGTAAATAACATAATTGCATGTGGATTGATTTATTGAATACATAATTAGCTTATTATTTGTGAAGTGTAAAATTGTGTGACAATAAGTTTGATAAATTGACTAAGTATGGTCATAACCCGAGTTAGACAAAAAGAATGAGCTTGTGATGACTAGTACGTTATAATTGACTGGTATTATGAATGTAAATGATATATAGGATTTAAATCAAGGAACGAGTTTAATTAAAGTGTAATCTACGCACGAGGCAAGTATCCTAGCCCTACTTGTTATAATTATTCAAGTTTATAAATTACTTCAAGCAAGTCTTGTTATTATTAAATCAAGTTTGATTTGTTATATTAAAGATTAATTATCTTTTCAAAGTATGAATCTGTTATACAATACTTGTTCTATTGTATACCTCTTGAGATAGTTATTCAATTTAAATACCATTTATTGTTGAATCTTGTTAAACTAGTAAACCCTTATTGATTCGACTAGTCCATAGTTGATGAACGTTCTAAATTTCAGAATCCTTATTGATTTATCCAAACCAAACTTCCTTTGGTGCGGACTCTATTGTCAAACTGAGATGAACAACCCTGTAAAGGGATTACTTATGCGTTAGCGTTAAGATATTGTGCACAGTATGCTACTAAGGGCTGATCCCCCTAAGTACGAGAAGAAGAGTCCATAGTCTTATAACTGTTAAAGGTTTCAAGTATAACCCTTGATAACCTAGGACATAGTTCAAGGTCTTATGACCCTCAGATTTCTTTTGATTCTTGTTATTCATTCTTGATTCAAAAGTTGAGCTTTATTTCAGAAGTCTTTGATTCACTCGCATGTTATTATACATTGTTATTTCATTATTTTACTTGTGGGCAATAGTGCTCATTCTTGCGTAATAATAACATTGCAGTTAAGAACGAAAGAACCGACGAACCTTCCACTAGTAAAGGCAAGGGCAAGATTATAAAGTGATGAAGACTTGTTGTTTATGTGATGTTGAACTTATGTGTTAAGACTTATGTTAATGTTATTTAAGACTTATCATTTGTTTATGTTTCCGCACAGATGTTTAAGGTTAGTATGATCTGGGATTGTATTTATTATTCAGATGTTGTAACCCCATAAGGGAAGGATTTATTTCTATCTATTGCATGGTTTGCATTTATTATGGGTAGATAGATATATGATGTTTGAATAGTTAACACCAAATCATGTGGGAATGGAAGTACCCGGATTTGGGGGTGTCACAAAGTACATGGGAAGGATATAAAATTTACATTAAGAAAAATTAGAAAAGACGAGGTACGCATACCCCATTTAATAAAACTCATACATTCATGCATCCAACTAAAATAAAATCCAATCACATTGGTCAATAGTCTATAATCAACCCCATTTATTATCATACACATCATTATATGTATTAATAAATAACATTCATCTCATGAATAATAAATCTATTCCATATATGCATTGATATCAATTTAATGGGTAATTTCAAATTTATTAAAATCCAATTTTGAAATAAAAATAAACTTCTTTATTTTAATCAAAATTTAAACCATAATAAACTTTTTTATTTTATTTTATCCAATTTTGAATAAAAATAAACCCCTTTATTTTTAATCAAATTCTCAATCAAAATAAACTCATTTATTTTAATTAACAAGGAATCCAATTTCAAGTATAAAATAAACTCCTTTATTTTAACTTAAAATTGCTGGAAAAATAAAATATGTTGAATCATATTCTTTATTAAAATTAAACACATTTAATTTTAGGAAACATGGAATCCTATTCCATATGTGATTAAACTCTTTTATTCAAATGAATGTGGAATCCAATTTCAAGTTAATATAAAACTTTTATATAAACTTTTTTATTCAAACAAATGTGGAAACCAATTCTAATTCAAATAAACAACTTTATTTTAATCCAATTCTAAATTAAAATAAACTCCTTTATTTCTAATTTAGAATTACTAAAAAACAGTGTATCTAATTTTAATTAAAATAAACCTTTTATATTAATTAAAAATCAAATAATAATAATAAAAATTCAGGGGAGTGGCGCTGCGGCGCCTCTAGTGAACTAGCATCAGGCGCTGCAGCGCCAACACCAATTTTTCAAAATTCTGACCCGGCACTGCCAATATGCCTTAGGCAGGCTCTGCAGCGCCACTGGACGGAGTCTGTTTTTTCAGTTCGCGAATTATGCAGTTTTTCTCTAAAAGTATGAATTTATATCAATAATTATGCCCAAAAAATTTGTTCTGAACACATATCAACATACATATCGAATTTGAACAATTAATAACTCGCATAAATATTTGGCTCTAATACCACTGCTAGGTTTGTAATATTTATGTACACAATCAAATTGCATCAAAATAGCGAAAGTATGAAAAATTAGAGTTTAAAATTTTACAAACTATATACCCGGATCATCTTTTATGCGCTATTATTAATTAAACGAAAGAAGAAGAATATTAGATTCATACTCTTGTAGAATCATGCTTCCACAAGTACGAGTTCACCTCCAATTCTTTTGCACTCCCCTTGAAAAACATCGGGTCGATTCCTTCCTTTGATCAACATTAGCCACCCAAGTGTTTGGCCTCTGGAAGTGATCCACCAAGGAAGAACAAGTATTCAAGAAGATGAGTGTTTAACAAAACCCTAATTCTATCTCTATAGAATTATGTGTATTCTCCTAACTCTTGGAATTATCATTCACGTGTGTTGTGAAAAATATCAACCCTTACCCATAATAAGACTCATCTTATTTATAGATGTAGGCAACCCTCCTAAACACTGTAGGAATTGTGTTTTATTTTAATTAATTAAACTCCTTTAATTAATTAGGCTCTTAATCTTATTAGGAATAATTAATTAAACTCTTTTAATTAATTAGCCTCTTAATCTTTTTAGGAATATATGAGAGTACCTTTTATTAATTAATTCCCAAACTCCTTTAGAAATTAAATAATAAAATAATAATAATAATAATAATATAATAATAATAATAATAATAATAATAAGACTCAACTTATTATTTTATATTTAATATTTTCATAATATTAAATAATAAATATTAAGCTATTTAATTTTTTCTATCACCATAGATTAAATTAAATACACACAACTTATTATTACGATTATGCCATTTACTTATTAAATAAATATTTTTTCTTTTATGGTGTGACCATTTAGCTTTTTCATATTAAACCGGTTGTGAATAAATCAATTAGAATAATTATAATCTTATTTAAATAAATAAATTAATCTAATAATTTATTTAAATAAATAACATTTATTCTACAATAAGGATAAACATCCTTAACGATTAACGACTTTTCAGATAATATAGATTTTAACATTAATCATAAAAGATCATTTGAGTAAATAGTTGTCGTATAATTCAATCCTTCCACCATACAATGTCCCAATTAAATATAAGACATAAAATTACTGTCAAGTCTTATTTTATTTAATTATATGTATTTTGATTCTTAAATGCACAACTCCAAATAATGCAAATTAGAAACTCCTTTCTAATTTCATTCTGCCTTGACCAAGGACTACTGGGTTGTTATTTATCGAATCACAAGACATTCTCTTCTTTTACTAGAAGCGGTAGATTCTTTGTTGATCATTCATGATCTCCATGCACAACTTATTACACCCATACATACCAATTGATATATCCTAAGGATTTTAAGGGACATGTCAAAGTATAACTTATCATACACAAGATACTATGATGATCTCAAGTCTAAGGATCACTTGTACTACTATCACTACAAGAATTCATATTGACAGGCAAGTAAAACTCCATCAGGTATTCCTTAATGAGCCACGTTCAGTGAACTTATTCTCCAATAAACACCTACATACTTGCTTCAGTGTCTCCGTACAAATAATCGTGAGATCAATCATTATCATCCAATGAGCAAGCAACGTATGTACCAATCAATCCGGATTCACTATTCCCATTTTTAGTAATCCAACGATTGAGAACAATTTTAGTTTGTGAGCTATCTAAGAATTTAGATCTCATTTGCATGATCATCATTACGATTCTAAAAGCATTGTTCAAAACTATGAGTTTATCACATATTATAAAAACAACACCATGTAGATAATTAAAAGTCTTTAATTAAACAATTCTTTTATTAATAAATGAATAAGATTGTTACAAAGTATATACTTTATCATCAAACATGATTGCATTGTGCGCATACTACTTTCATATGGTTCATATTACTAATTCATTGTAGGGATTCATTTCAAAGAAGATGCTCAAAAAAGGGAGAAAGAACCATTAAAGTTGGCAATGGAGAGTCTATACAAGTTAAAGTTGTATGAACTCTTCCTTTAGTTTTGTAGAGTGGTTTCACCTTGTATTTATATGATACTCTTTATGTTCCTAGTATGACATGAAACTTAATTTTTGTATCTAAACTTGACGTTGATGGTTTTTCGTTTAAGTTTGGGAATAATAAAATAATTATTTATCATTAATCTCATGTTATTGGTTCTGGCTCTTTATAGGGAAACCTCTATAAGTTAAATTTGGATAATATCTTTGTTGAATCCTTGCTAATAATGAATGTGACAGAAAGTACCTCTAACTGTGAGAATAAGATAAAATTAGATAATGAGAATTCTTCAAAATTATGGCATCAACGTTTTATCCATATTTCAAAATACAGAATGCAATGTCTTATGAATGATAAAATTATTTATTCACTATATTTTTCTTATCTTGACCATTATATTGAATGTATAAAAGGAAAATATGTGAAAGGTAATAAGAAAGGAGCCACTAGAAGTGGTGCACTTCTTGAAATGAATCACACTTATATATGTGAACCATTTTCTCCTGGAATTAGTGGACACAAATCTTTCATTACATTCATTGATAACTATTCTCGTTATACTTATGTCTATCTGATTAATGAAAAATCTAAATCACTAAATACTTAGACATGTTGCATGAGACCAAACGTTTCCTTTCTGGAAAGTTTGATATGAAGGATCTCGGTGAAGCCTCTTATGTCATAGGTATAGAAATTCATCGAGATAGTTCTCGTGGAATATTAGGATTGTCCCAAAGAGCTTATATTGACAAAATTTTTAATAAATACAATATGAAAAATTGCTCTCCTACTGTTGCCCGTGTTATTAAGGGTGACAAATTTGGCTCATATCAATGCCCTAAGAATCAGTTGGAACGTGATCAAATGAATCTTATTCCTTATGCTTCTATGGTTGGGAGTCTTATGTACGCTCACGTTTGTACACGTCCAGATATAATGTATGTAACTGATATGCTTGAGCGTTACCAGTCAAATCCAAGTTTGGATCATTAGAAAACAACCAAAAAGGTTTTACGCTACTTATAGAGTACTAAGGAATTTATGCTTATATTTAGAAAAAACAGATAACCTTGAAGTTGTTGGTTATTCTAATTTTGCTAAATGTAAAGACGAAAAGAAATCTGCATCAGTAGGATTGTGCACCATTTCTGGATTTTTCGATTTTTCAATTTTTTGGACGGACCGAACTGGCCGGTTCGGTATAAAAAGAACCGATCCTATTTTGGTACAAAAAACCCGGTATATACCCGTTTTTCGGTACCAGTTTCGGTACGACCTATTTATGGTTCGGTTTTACCAAACCGGACCGGTATATACCAATTTTTTAATTTTTTATTATTAATAAATAATTAATAAAAATAATAAATAATAATAATAATAATAATAATAAAAAAATAAAAATAAAATAATAATAATAATAATAAATAATAATAATTATATTAATTTTTGGTAAAAATGGTACCGAACCGATAAACCAGTTCGGTATACCGGTCCAACCGGTACCGGTATCGGTACCAAAATTTGGCTAATTTCTGTACCGATCTGGTTCGATCCTGTTTTTACCGGTTGCACACCCCTATACATCAGGGTACATCTTTATTTTTTCAAGAGGCTCTATTTCGTGGAGAAGTTATAAGCATGAGTTAACTACCACTTCCACGATGATGACAAAATATGTGGCTTGTTATCATACTACTTGTCAAGGCATATTATTGAGGAATGTAATTTCAGGATTTAAGGTTGTAGATTTCATTTCATGGCCATTGAAAGTATTTTGTGATAATGATTCTGCTGTTAATTTTTTCAACAACACCAGTTCGAGTGGTGTTGGACTGTACCTCGACACTAAGTACTTATTTATCGGGGAAAAAGTTGAAGAACAAAGCGTTGTCATTAAATATATTAGTACACATAATATGTTAGCAGATCCACTTACGAAAGGTGATGTAATAAAAATATGTAACTGCAAGTACATAGTGTCAAAGTGAAGAACTAACAAGTACATGTCGAACCCACAGATACTAGATTAATTTTAATGTATCCTCAATATCTATTATAGGCGAATTAGAAATAATGATGGAGAAATGATTAACTATAATTAAACTAACTAATAATAAGAAAGAAATCTAGGTATCTGAATCCATTAAACAATAAACATAATAAATAATTCAATGTTTTTTTATTTTTATAACTTAACTATGATTTTGATATCCCTTCCCTTTTATTTTTATAATTTTATAATTTTATAATTAACGTGGACAAACATAGACTATGAAAATTTAAGGATTAACTATAACTCATCAAAACTTCTTTGAGCAAACATGAATTATGAAAAACTCATATCTTAACAATAATCTATCAAAACCTCTTAATTAATTTAAAATCACATAAGAACTATAAAACGAAACTATTTCAATAACGAAACATGAAGGCAAAATCAATTAAACATAAAATCATAAATAAAAGAAGATATAAAAAATATTATCATGAATAATTATTTAATTCATCTTCATCCTAAATATAAAAAAATTAACTAGATAAGAAAATAAATAAACTAACTAAAATAAAGAAAAGAAGATGATAAAAAATAAATAAGAAACTCCCTTTATTAATGATCCTCTAACAAGCGAAAAGTAATTTATTTCTTATTCCTACTCCTAACCTAAACTAATACAATCCAATACTTCTTCTCTCTAAACAAAGAGAATATTTATAGGGAAAATAAATTTGTGCCATAATTTAGATTCATTGAACTTGGCATCTTTTATTCCGTTTTATCTTATTGGCTTCAATCTCTACAAGATAATCTCTCAAGAATCCTTTTCTATGTAGGTTTCAACTTTCTAGTGGCAATCAACTTCTCAAAGAAATTTTTTAGATAAACCTTCCTTTCTCTTCTGGATTTGACTTGCACACCAAGATTGTTCCACCTCTTTTCTTTTTCGTTGTAAGATTCTTCTTGGATATTTCTTACATGAATAAGAGCAATATCGCTTGTTCACTAAGATTTTAACTTTATTACAACAAAATATTAAATCCTACAAAACAAAATAAACATATTAATTAAATAAACTAATATAATGAAAATGATAAAATTAGGGATAAATAAAATTTGTGAATTATGTGCCTATTAAATACCCCCATACCTATCTTTTACTCGTCTTCGAGTAAAATAAAAATAAAAAAAAAATAAAATAAAAACTATACTACCCCATTTTCGTAGAAAATACGATTGCCACTTAACATGTGCAACAAGCCTTTAAACTCAAGATTATCTCAAGTGGACAAGTTATGTCTCGTGAGGGTTTACAGTGAATATACCACAAATTACAAAAATATATTTTGGGTGTTTAACAAGTTATGAAATTGAAAGAAAACTTCTAAATATTCATGGGCATTATACATAAGCAAAATTAAATTCAAAATCACACTTTCACCTTATCAAAAAATACTCAATCTTCATTTTAGCACCATATTTCATTAAATTAATTCCATGTAATTCATGCATGTATATGATGTAACTCTTAGTAGGAATTTTTACTACGAAAATCAAGCAAACTTGTAAGATCCTGACTTTTATAAATAAAAGTCTAATTATATTTATGATTATTATTCTAAAATTGAAAAATGTTAAATTAATAAATAATCAAATGAGTAATTA